>JANHMN010000002.1:72574594-72595388 GCA_030674055.1 Rhabdomys pumilio | reverse complement strand
TATATATATATATATATATATATATATATATATATATATATATATATCATAATCCACTGGACTTAGAGAATAAGATAGAAATAGTCTTAGAAGCAAAATAAATGCTCATAAATAGAATCTTTATTTTTGGTTAGTAATTACCAGCAATTATATTCTGCATGTAAAAAGATATAACTGGCTTAATCTCTAGATATAACAGGTATGGAATGAGATATAGAGTAAAACAGAGGAAAGAATGGAGAATGTATTATACACAGGGTCTTATTCTGAAGATACAACTGCAAAATGCATTCAGTGCCAGGGCAGTTTCTTGATGATGCTCTCCAGATAAGTAAGCCATCCTTCCCTTCTCATAGAAAATATTTTTTAACATTAGTTGGATATAATGAGAAAATCTAAGTATTAACAAAATAAACCTTGTCTACCTTGAATAAGATCAGAAAGAAAATATTGCATATAGTGAACAAAAGTACCCAGAACATGCAGAAAATTTCTGCTTAGCATTCATAATGAAAAAAGGGACAATGTTGGAGGTTGTGTAAAAAAACATTTCGGTTTATACCAAGCTTTTATCCATGTGAACTATAATATTAATCCTATTGAAATATGGCACAAATATTATGGTAGCTACCAATAGCTCTGCGATTTTATTTGAATATTTGAAGCCTCTCCACACAGGAGAATATCTGGTACTATAAACAGAAAAAAATAAACATGGTGAAAGAGGATTTAGGAAGAAAGAGTACAATTATTTTTTAACTATGTTGACATGTTGTTGAACTACTTTCTAGCGATATGTGCTCATAATCAGAAACAAATGCTACTCTCTGTCATAATTGGAGAAGAGTGGGTGGTAGTGAATGTGGGAACAGTGCCCTTTTTAATATGTCAGTAAATGTAGGTGGTTAAATGCTTATACCACTTAAAGACTAAAGAATGTTGCAGAAGAAGGATTTGAAAGGACATTGTCAAAAGATAGAGATAAGGACTAGGAAATGCTCTCCACCAAAAATAACACAGCTATTGCAATTATGAGCTGAGAGCTGTATGGCTGATCACACTGAATCTGCATAAGACTAGACCTATCACCTTCTAGTAAGAGAAGAAGAAAGGCCATTCCAGTACTACTGTGCAGTATGTGTTAACTTTCTAGAAATTAATGTGTTTTCCTGTATGAACACGAGTTGTCACTTTATATTATAAAGTTCATCTTCTCCCACTCAAGGCAGACCAAGTAGACCTCTGCTACACATGTTCCAGGGGCCTCAGACTTGACTGTGTATGTTCCTAGTTGGTGGCTCAGTCTCTGAGAGTTCCCTGGGGTCTGTGTTAGTTGAGACTGCAGGTCATCCTATGGGGTTGCTCTCTCTTTCAGCTTCTTTAATCCTTTCCCTAATTCAACCATAGGGGTCCCTGGCTTCAGTCCAATGGTTGGGTGTAAATATTTGTTTCTGTCTCAGTCAGCTGATGATAGTGCCTCTCAGAGGACAGCCTTGAAATAAATTATATGTAGATATATATGTATATATGATCACTATCAAATATAAATCATTAACCCAAATATACATATTATAATCAAAGTCCAGCAAAATCAAAGCAAAATTATGTCTCTTTAAATATCCAGCAAGAGAAGCACTGTAATAAGTTCTGGTTAATATATACATATTGATAACTGGTACAATAACTCTATATTAAAATGGTAGAAATGGCAGTCTTCATTTACACTATGACAAAAACAACTTATGGAAAGAGGGGTTTATTTCACCTCAGGGTGAGTTGAAATGATGGAGAAGAAGCTGGTCCAATCATATCTCCATCAGAAAGCACAGAGAGATGAAGCAACGTGTGCATGCTTGGCTAGCTTTGTCCTTCTCTTTATTCTGCTCAGAAAAGCAGCGCTGTGGACTGGTGCTATCTGTGGCAGGCAAGTCTTTCCATGTTAATTAGCATAGTTGAGGCAACCTTTCACAGACATCTTCACATGCCCTTCCCTCAGGTGACTCTAAATTGTGACAATTAAAAGTAACTATCAACTGACTAAGCATAGTAGTCACATATTTATATTTTTCTAATTGTTTGGTATCAATTAAAAATAACTTTTTCATTGCTATTATATCATTGATACAAAGACTAAAGAACAAGTAGAAAACTACTCCAAATGCACATTTCAGTCTGAGCAATTAATTACTTCTCTTCAAAATAGTGTTAACCCTTCACAGCCTGATGCCCATATGAGCAAAGTTTTCACAGAAAGAAATACTCTGGTATTGTGAAATTACAAACCTCTTTCCAAATTGCAAATGTATGTGTAAAATGACAAGTGCTCAGAATGATTCAGTTAATGGTCCATGGTCTTAAAATTTGTGAAGTATAATCACCTCATTCATCATTTGAAAAAAAATAAAAATTTTATCTTCTGTAACAGGAAATTAGGTAGCTAAAGGCTGAAAGTACAAATCCATCTTCAACTAATAAGGTATTAAGCAGCACACAGTACACTAGCTTCTCCCAGACTAGGGACATGGAGAAGTGATAAGCCATATGAAATATTCACCATCAGGACTCTCTAGGTAGGCAGATCCACAACAACAGCACATGGCTTTGTCAGGAATTGCTGAGAGATTGAAAGCATACTTAAAGGATTTATTAAAGCAATAGAAACAACCTTAACTCCAGTTACTGTGATTGTGGGGATTTTTACTGCCATGTGTTTAATCTTCCTGTGCTGTAACAGATAAGTTATGCTTTCAGCTGATTTGTGTACAGAGACTTTTCTCAGTCTTTTCCAGTACTATAAAGTACCTAGGTATCACTTTTTGACTTGCTAAGCGAAGCATTAATAGGAATGTCAGCAGCAAGATAGAACAGGCAATAAATATTAAGGTTTAATGTTACAGTGATTTATGCTGCAGGGAATATTGTCCTAGATTGTGAGGTATGATTATTATGTTTCATAATAAGAAATGATGTTAGAATAGGATTGTGGCAATGGTAACTTGCTGAAGCTCTTGTATCAGGGAAATCTTTATACATATGTTAAAGAAAAGATCTTGATTTTCCAAAGAGTAAAAGTGATAAAAGTAGGTGATTAATAAAATATGGCTCTTACTAAAGAGGAGTATTTATTTTAATACTGACATTGGTCTTTCTATTCCTGACCATTTCATATATTTAGTAGAAAAAAATTAAAACTGTCTCATGATTGAAATGAAGATAACATAGAAATGCTTATAAAAATGAAGAGCAGAATACAAGACCATTCAATTACTCAGTTCTTGTAGACACTACAGCATTGGTCCTCTATTTAGCATATTTTTGTGTTTTTTTATTCTCTCTGCTTTTGCATATATTATTAGCTTTTACCTAAAACAGTCATTAGAAGTGAAACAAATTATACTGCCCCAAAATTTTATACTTTAAAGTAACATATAGATGTGTGTATTACTGAGCTGTATAAGACACATAGATGATACATAATATCTGTATGGATGGAAGAATAGATAGATAGATAGATAGATAGATAGATAGATAGATAGACAGACAAAAGATAAATAGAAACATAAATACTTAGGTAGATTGAGAGACAGACACACTTCAGAAATTAAAACATCACTATGGAATTACTACAACACAGCAGATTTAAGTGTATATTGTAAGACATCTGAAAAAGTGTATATCAGGAAAAGACAGTCATCATAAAGTGCCACAGTCTTTATATAGTATAAGCTTAGAAATAACATTATATTATTTCTATAAAATACTACTCAACAGAAAAAGATACAGTCTAGTACATACTTAGCAGAAATGTATAATATCTTACTGTGAATGATATGAGGTAGCCATCATTCAGGACATACAAAAACCTGTTTGCCACTTTCAGATCACATATTCTGTCCAGCATTATTTCTGAATATTGAAATTTAATTTAATGTTTAGGATTTTTATCTTTTTAAATAATAGATGCATTTGTAATATTTAACTTAAATTATGATTTTACAATATATTTACTATATTTCTACCTAGGGGATGACATTAAAAAACATATGTGTGTGCCTTAGAAGGATGTAAGAATGCTCAAGTAAAATACTAGGAAAAGAGACTGACACATTGATCAATGGAATTGAATTGAAGAACCAGAAGTAAAATGACACACTAACAAACACTTAATTTTTGACAAAAAAAAAAAAAAGCCCAAAATATACAATGGAAAAAAGAAAGCATCTTCAAAAAATGGTGCTGGTCTAACTGGCAATCTGTACATAGAAAATGAAAATAGATCCATATTTGTCATCTTGCACAAGGCTCATATCCAAATGGATCAAGGACCTCAACATAAAACCCGATATACTGAATCTAGTAGTAGAGAAAGTGGGAGAGAGCCTTAGCCTCATTGGCATGGGGGTGGGGGGGTATTTTTTTTACAGAACTCCAATGGCTTAGGCTCTAAGATCAAGAATTGATAAATGACATCTCGTGAAACTGGAAAGCTTCTTAAGGCAAAGGATATTGGATATTTGTCATATCCAATATGACAAATAAACAATCTACAGATGGGGAAAAGTTCTTCACTAACCCCACATCTGATAAATGGCTAATATTCAAAATATATAAAGAACTCAAAGAGCTAACCAACAAGAAACCAAACAATCCAATCAAAAAATGGGGTATAGAACAGATAATTCACAACTGAAAAATCTCGAATGACTGAGCAGCACTTAAAGAAATAGTCAAAGTTCTTAGTCATTAGGGAAATGGAAATCAAAACGACCCTGAGATTTTACCTTACACCAACCAAAATGGCTAAGATCAAAAACTCAGGTAATAGCACATGTTGGTGAGATTATGGAGAAAGGGGAACATTCCTCCATTGCTAGTGGGATTGCAAACTGGTAAAAATCCACTCTGGAAATCAATCTGGAGGTTCCTCAGAAAATTGGAATTAGATCTACTTGAAGACCTAGATACAACACTCTTGGGCATATACCCAAAACATGGTCAAACACTCCACAGGGGCACAAGCTCCATGGTGTTCATAGAGTCCTTATCTATGATATCCTAAACTGGAAACAATCCATATGTCCCTTAATCAAAGAATGGATACAGAAAATGTGGTTCATTTACACAATGGAATACTACTTAGCTATTTAGAACAAAGACATCCAAATTTTTCAGGCAAATAGATGGAACTAGAAAATATCATCCTGTGGGAGGAAACTTAGACACAAAATGGTATGCAGGGTATGTACTCCCTAATAAGTGGATATAGGTCAAAAAAAAAAGTACAGAATTCCCAGGATACAATCCACAGAACTCAAATTGGCTAACGAGCTGAAGGTCTCAAGTAAGTATGGCTCAATCTCACTTGGGAGGGAGAAGAAACCAATCACAGGAGATAGGGGAGGGAATGAGGAACCTGGGTGACAAAGGCAACAGCTAGGGGAGTAGAGGAACATGATCAGATATTGGAGATGGAAGGTGACAACAGAACTGAAACACTGAGGGCCAGCAGAAAGATGCAAAACAGGCAGCCTTGGGAGGTAAGAGTTGAGGGGACCCTTTAGAATGTACCAGAGACTTGGGAGGTGAAAGACTCTCAGGAATCAAAGGGAAAAGGACTTAGATAAAATGTCCTACAGGTGGGAGAGGGAAGTTGTAGAATCACCTTCTGTAGAAAGACAGGGCAACAAGTGGAGGGATGGGATTGCCATCCCACAGTCAAAAACTCTGACTCTGGATTTTTCCCATCTGAAAGAACTGTAGGAACAAAACAATGGAGAAGAACTTGAGGTCCAGTGACCAGTCCAAACTAGGATCCATCTCAGGGAGTGACCCCAAGACCTGACACTATTACAGGTGTTATAGTGTGCTTACAAACGAGCTTATCATGACTGCCTTCAGAAAGGCCCACGCAGCTGCTGAAAGAGTTAGATGCAGATATTTACACCCAGCCAATGAACAGAAGTTGCTGACGCCTGCGGTTGAATTAGGGGAAACCTAGAAGAATCTGAGGAGTAGGGTGATCCCACAGGAAGACCAACAGTCTCAACTAACCTGGACCCACGAGATCTCTCAGACACTGAGCCATCAACCAGGTAGCATACACCAGCTGTTATTAGGCCCCAAGACATAAACGGCAGAAGACTGCCAGGATTGGATTTAGTTAGACAATATGTACCTAACCATAGAGAGACTTGGGGGCCCAGTGTATTGAGGGATATGGTGAGGAGGGGGAGGAATGGGGACAACTTCTTGGAGAGAGTGAGGGAAAGGTGTGGGATGTGAAACAGTCAGAGGGTAGACCAGGATGGAGATAAAGTCTGGACTTTAAAAATAATTAAAGAATAAATTAAAAAAGGAAAAAAAATGTAACTTGAAGAGGGTTTACACTTGAGTATGAACTATACAAGAACTAAAATTGTTGATTACTATGTATTGAATAAAATGATAGCATCCTTTATTTCTTCAAGGTTCATATCATCAAGGAGTTATTCCTATTGAAATAGCATTGAACACAAGTGAAGAAAAAACCATAAACTTGGAAAATATTCTCTGATTCTTTTCTCTCACTCTTTTGCATGCACAATCCAACTCAAAACACACACTGTTCAGCTATGTGGTACTTTGTATTTGTGTGTTGTTTATTGTTTCATCTAGTATCACTGAGACACTTTGGCAAATTAACCAAAGATGGCATTATCTATTTGCAACTTTACAGTTACGGCATTTGTAGAGTAGTAAGCTTTACTAAAAATTTTTCAACCTAATTATGGTAGTTGAAGACAATAGAATGTATCTGAAAGAAATCCAGTTATTTATAGAGAGTCTTCTATTCAATTTGATTTATTATGATGTCTTTATTATCATTTATTACTCTTCAGTAATTTTTCTTTTCAAGTGTTTGTTTTGTGTGTGTGTTTATATGTGACTCTCCAGTGTAGACTCTAGGCTTATTAGCCCACAAGATTTAGTGATATATCAACCTGAATTTTCTATCATGTATAGATGTTGTGGAAATACTGATACAGTAATATCAGGCTTTGGAGTTCAACTATGGCCTTGATCATTTTAATTACAATAATTACAACACAAATATTAAATATTTAATGTTACATTCTCTTAAAGACATAAAAATAAATAGGAACATATGTATAAAATTCACATTAATTTTAATATACATATGTATATATATGTGTGTTGTGTATGCTATGTGTTGTAGCTTCTATTCACCTAAATTATCAAGGAGGGCATAGAAAATGAATTAAATATTATTCCAAAAGAAATAATAGAGCTTTAGGAGGTTTTTAAACTAAATATTTGATCTTGTATTAGCAATATATTGATGTCTTATATCAAAACAGAAGTTCCATATCTATATAAGAAACAGCCACACAAAAGCAATTTTCATGCTAAATTTATAATAAATTATAGGTTATATGTTTCTTTGATTTTAGAAAATATACAATTTAAAATGATAAATAATTAACAATAAACCGTTCTAGTTTAAGTTAGCGCAGAACAACAGCTGAAACATAAAATCATTTTGCTGTTTAAAGCATGTCTTCATGGTGGAGGAACATACCAACTTTATTGCTAACAATTATACCTTCCAAAGAGAATTTCAATTTATCACTTCAAAATATTAGGAGAGTTCAAAAAGTTCCATTTGGTGTATGGCATATCTCAGTGTACAAAAGTAAAAGACAGGACAATAACCATAATTAGAGTGTGTGGATAAAATCCTCATTTAAAGATCAGTCAGCAGCTCAAAACCCACACAAATGCTATCTCCTGTGTGCCTTCTGGGAGATCCACAGTAACCAAAAACACAAGTGAAACTCTCACTCAAATACCTATGCCAGCTTACACACCCACATAACCCAGCTGATGGGGACCTACACTCTATGCCTATCCCTGAGCTCTATCTTTCTTCTGGCTTACTTCCCATCCCAGGCCAGATTAGCAGCCTCAAACTCACCCAAATACTACAGGCTATGAGTCTCCCAGGAGATCAGCTGTAACCAAGGGCAATGGAGGACCATATCTTCTCTCTGGTCATTGTGATAACATATTCACTTCACCAACATTAATTATGGCTTGTGTGTTTTGGGTACAACACTCTCACTATCATAGTCGTAATTGAAGTTCCCATATCACTATAGTTAAGATGAAAGATGTGAATAAATACATATAATAAAATATCATGCATCTTAACAAATGCAAATTTCAGCAATGTAAAAAGAAGAAATGTCTAAAATTATCTTGAACTCAATACAGCTTAAGCAGAAGAGTAGAACTTGAGGAAATGGCATATTAGACTAATGGACTTCATTTCAAACACTTGATATAATTTTATGATCATATGAAGCAAAGCCATGAACTAACATTGCCTTAATACTAAATCAAATGGTAGAAGGTAAATATTTTGTGACACTAAGCCATCAACCAGGTAGCTTACATCAGCTGATATGAGGCCCCCAATACATATACAGCAGAGGACTGCCGGGTCTGGACACAATCAGAGAAGATGCACCTAACCCTCAAGAGATTGAAGCCCCAGGGAGTGGGATTGTCTGGTGGTGTGGCATCTGGGGGTAGGTAGGGACATCATTCTGGAGACAGCGGGAGGAGGTATGGGATGAGGAGCAATCAGAGAGTAGATCAGGAGGGGGATAAAATTTAGAATGTTAAAAAAAGATTTGTTTTTAAAGTGCCAAAATGAACTTCTAATATTTTTCTGTTTTATAAAAGATGTATTGCATTCATCTTTGTGGAGTATATATTGTGGTGTGCATAACTCTTCGGTGGATGACCGTAAAATAGTATACAGCTGAAAAAGAATATGGAATCTACACCATGGATATGGTGAAAGAGTTTAAATGTTATAGCTCTAAACTTGTGGGCTGTGACCTTTTTGCTAAACCTCTGTCTCCAAAACTATTTATATTATGGTTAGTAACAGTAATAAAATTATAGGGACTGTATTAAAGGGAAGCAGCGTTAAGATGATTGACAACAATTGGTCTAGTGTGTCATACACCATCTTTTGTGTAGTGTCATCTTTGGGAAAGTCCACTATATTGAAGAGGGGACAAAAAGTTCTATTTTGAAAAAAGGGTTTTTCAAAGTATCATGCAGAGAGGGGCCACCCAGAACCCCCTTCTGTCTGGGGATCTGAATTCTTACTTAGGCTGTGAGGCTAAGCACTGCAAGGGAATATAAATAAAAGTTAAAAATATGTTTCTGGGTTCCCTGAGGGACAAGCCTGACTGTATAGGGGTTGATGTCAAAAGTATTCCCTCTCCAGGAAAGGACATCGTGGCGAGTATGGCCCTCATACCTCACCGGACAATGACAGGGGGACTGGAGCCATTACAAGATCCCCTTTAATTACTGGAGGTCAGGTCTCTATCCCCGCCTTGGCAAGATTAGAATTGCCACAGCCCTTCTATACTTGGAGAAGGGAGGAGACATCAGGAGCAGCCCTGCTTATACACTAAAGGTCTAAAATCAGCCATAAGCCTAAAATCAGCAATAGTCCTGACATACATGCCTGCTAACACAAAGTCTTGGGTCTCTGTGGAAAAACACTAAAACAGTTGTCTATAAACTATTGTAAACAGGCAGCTTTTGTGGAAATCTACCAGCCTGTGTAGACGTAGACCTTATAAATAGGCAGTCTTGGCAGATAGTACCAAATTAGATAAGGACAAGTGAATCATAGGAAGAGTTATATTGACCTGACCCCTGAACCTTTACCTAGCTGATACCCTGTTCTGAAAGATATCTGTACTCCCCCTGAACACTTATGCTCCTGTGTCATCCCCTTCCCCACATTCTGCATTTTTGTGTTTATAACTCCTGTATTAAAAAGTAAAAATTAGGATTTGATAATAATAATAAAAAATGAAATGACACACAGTGTCCCCTGGCTCTGCTGACTTAGCTTCTGACAATCCATTTTCTTGTTCTCAGAAATACTTTGAATTATAAAATGTTACTGTGGTTTTTGTTAGTATGCTAGGTAAAATAATTTTTATTGATTTCATTTTAAATTTCAAAGTTTGTAGTGAGTTAAAATGTCCTTCAACATAATTATAGGTCATATTTATTTTCATATTGTAAAATGCTAGTTAATCTGTTGAACATTTTAGAAAACTGGATTACTTTTTGAGAATTTTATATATGAGCACTGTATTTACATGATTTTCCATTTCTCTCTTTTCTCCCACTCTTCCCAACCCCCAATACTTTTCAAATACATCTTATTATTTAATTATTGTTCATATATGTATGTATATATGTATACATGTATAAGTATATATGCATATACAAATACTGATAAATAAAGTGTTTTGAGTTAAAAAAAAAAGGCTTTTGTTATGTTAACCTTTCCCAATTCAAAGCACATGTTTAATTCCAGGGAAATAATGTTTTACATTGAATGTTTCACTTTTGTTTGTTTGTATTTCACTTTCTCTCAATGTAATTTGACCAGAACTCTTTTTAGAAAGGTTAAAACACTAGATACTTAAAGCCAATTCCTACAAATATCTGGAAGGAAACATATGAACATTTCATAGGGCAAATTCCTATCAGAAAATATACCACTACTTTAATATCTTCAGGATGGCAAAAATGAGTCTTTGCTACCTTCTCTTTCTTTTCTGGGCATTCACATTTTCATTTTCCATCTATCACTGGGAGGCCTGTGTCTATTACATTCCCACCTCAGCTGCTGCTTTGATCTCCCATCTGTTCATTTCTTTCTCTCAGACTTCAGAAACAGGTATTATTTATGCCTTCGCACTTTAATGAGAAGCCACCAAACCAATGAGGAATCCACAGGAATGAACAGAATCTGACAAAACTGCTGTTAGTGAAAATACTTTAAAATGTTTGATTTGACTTTCTGGTAACAATGAAATGTGTGGAAGCCACATTAGGAAAGCCATCGTATTTTTAACTAGTGTGTTAAGGCACCTTTAAAATCAAAACATAAAGAGAGCAGTGATTCTTGGCAGATCAAAATGGAATTTAGTGATATTCAATAGTGTCACTTTACATATGGAATAAATTCTACATTTCTGTCTTGTAGCACAAACTGTATGGTAATAGTTTTCTCACCTCTTTAGCTGCAATATTAACAATTATATAACGTTTTTTTTCCATTATGACATTCTTCTTTAAGTAAAATTTTCTGCCAGAAATTATCATCATCTGGTGGCTTCACTTTCCTTTGTCTTTTCAAATGGGTTACAATCATTGTCTCATGATAGACTGGGGTAAGCCTGGTAAACGTCTATTAGTATCTTACTATCATATTTCTCCTGATTTTTCTATCATAATATGGACCATGCTCAAACTGAGATGTCTACATTATGTGCAGGATTCAAAGTTTCTGAGAATATGATTTTGATTTACCTTGTTTCTCAAGCCCTGGCAGAATGTATGATATAATACTAGAAGGCTTGTTGGTTATTGAATGACTAATAAGTGGCAGCTACTTGGGAAAAACTCATATGATTTTTATATGAACCTGTAGAATCAAAACTTTAGTTCTACATCTTTGTTAGCAAGGGCACTCCTAGCCCACTCTTAGCAAGACCTCCCAAGGCTTGATTCTCTCATTTGAGTAGCCAGAGGCAAGAAATTTTACAAATGGCAGAACAAAGGTTGTTGAATGATGGACTGTTGAATGATCTCTTTTTCCAAATGGATATTGACATATGCCTTTATAAATATTAATATTTGCTTATTCTTAAGTGATTACTACTTCCCTAAAGGCATTTTTATTGCTATCTGGTCATCACTGGTGACCTGGTAGGAGTATTACATCCCATTGAGTACACTGTCTTCTCCTCTATCCTCAAGGCCATTAAAGCTTTCTGAGAATTAACTGCATCATATTTTGAATATAGGTACTTACTACTGGCTAGGTAGCTTCTTCTGTAATAAAATTTTCCTTTTATATACACTTAGATGTGTGTATGTCTATCTCCATACAAGTAGTTTCTACAAATTCAGTGCTTCTAAAACAAATGGTAAAACCTATCCTGATAAGAAAAGAATCTTTCCTCAAAATATCACTGCATAGGGCTATCTCTAAAGAAGAGCAACAGTTGCCTTTCAAGATGAGGTTATGCTAAAAACAATTTAGAAAGTGGAAGGAGCAGAACTCCATTGGTAAGTGATACAGATAATATTAGCATTTACCAGTTCATTGTTTGACAATTATTCCAAAGTTCCTTGGAAATGAAGTCAACTAGTACAGCAAACGATTCTGAAAACAAACATGGAAGAAAATTCTGTTCTTTGGACTTATCCTGAAATCAGTGTTGACTAAATGTCATGTAATAGGAATCTTGCCATCCACATTCTAAAATTGCCCTAGTTAAGAGAAGTTTCTTCCAAATCAGTGTCATGGCTAGAGATGTACTTGGTGGCCACACTATTAGTTAGAATGAGAGCAAGCTAGTGTGTGTGTGTGTGTGTGTGTGTGTGTGTGTGTGTGTGTGTGTTTGTGTGTGTTTTGCAGCCATTAGTGAGTGACATGGTCATTCTATTATGTGTAGTCTAAGAGTAGTGCCTTCGAGTTTATAGTTAATGTTGAGGAAACTGAAAGAGAAAACATTAGAAAAGAAAAACTCATCCTGACAATTAAAACAAAGAAGATAGGAGAGGAAAGAAATAACTAGACTCCTGAAGCTTAAACTGACCTTAAGAAAAGAATTTGGCCATGGTTATTGAATCAAGGAATTAACTAGATGTAAGCAAACTGGAACTCAACTAAGTCTTTAGGGAAAACATATTTAAAGAAAGAAAAGAGGAGTAGAAGATACAAAGAATGCCTGGTAATATGAATCTGTAGAAATTAAGCTTTTAGCTCCAGATTTGTGCCAGCAAGTAGGGTATCTACTCTTAAAAGACCTCCCAAGTCTTGACTATCTTTGTGTAACCAGAGATAAGTGTTCTAGAAATGGTAAAAACAAAGGTTGTTGGATGGATATTAACATTTATATGTATTAATATTTGTTCATTCTTAAGTGATCACCACTTCCCAAAAGGCATTTTTTATTTGGTTATTATTTGGTCACCACTGTACCTTCAATTGTTCAATATTATAAAACTATTGTATATGGATTACTAGACAATGAGGTATGCTGATGTTTGATTATTAAATGTTCTTCTAAGGTTGATATAGTATTGTTTCACCACAAGCCGATAGAGGAGCTATAAGGTGTCTGATGATTTAGGGATTGGGACCTATTGTAAGAAATTCCATTCTCAACTGCCATGAAGTACACAGGTTTCCTGTACCAACTCTTCTCATATGATCTTCAGCTCTCATTGTTCTAAAGGCAATGAAGCCAGGGAGACATAGGCTGAAATCTCTGAGACTCTGAACCATTAAGTCTTTGTTCTTTTTAAGCAGTTTACTATAGTTGTCTTATCACAGGAATGGAAAACTGACTAACATTGAAATATCGCTTTCTGGATTATAAGTTAATCAATTGTACAGAATAGTGTATCCATGTGCTTACAAAACAAATGCATCTACAAAGAGATACACATAGGTCCAGGAATACTGCTTTGAATAAGTCTGGATAGGTGTAGAGACGTGCAGTATATTTGAATTCTATTTGCTTTAGTGGGCTTTTCTTAACCCCAAGATTTTACAAATTACATGAATGTGTTTTGCTGCAACTAGTTTACCTCCTACTGAAGTGACAGGCTTGATTAGTAAGTTTGCCCTTTATCTATAAGGTTCCTATTTGTCTATGATTTCACAGTAAGCGATTCTGATGAATGGTGCAATTAACCTTTCTATTATTAAAACAATTAATTGCAAAAATTAAAGACATGACAGGGACAAAATATTAATGCATAAATTACTAGGTTCAGAAATTATAATTATTAATCCATGTACAATAATTGTGGCATAAACAATGAAGGAATTATATCCTAAAATTTATAATAAAATGCTTTGTTTTTTTTACTTCATTTATGTATAGAGGATTGAATATTTTGCATTGGGCACACAGTCTAGATGAGAATTGGTGTCAGCAAGCTGCTGCCAGTATGTAATATATGGTCATATGAAAACTAGTGCTAGCTAACCAATTTAAAAAACATGCACACAAATGAGTGTTCCACAAAATAAACATGTTGAAAAGTTTGAGAAACAAATCATGGCATGAAGATGCTGACCATAAAATTGTGACTTTTCCCCCTATCAATCTATAGTTAATAGAATATGTGTTTGGTACAATTGAATACTTGTGATCCACCATCAAAAGATTTAAACAAGATATACTATTTTGCTTCACGAGACACATAATAATTATTTCCTTAAACATCAGTTTAGAGAGAGTAAAACATAAATTAGTTCAGTCTCATTTTTCTCTATAGTTTTGTAATAAACATAGAATGGATTAAAAGAAATACTTAAATACATAAGAATTACATGAATACTAGCCCTACTCATTGCATTTAGGCTGCACTAATATTGTGTATGCTCTGATGTATGATATAATCTGCAGTGATATTGTATAGCTTCTCCCCTCTGAATGTTAACTTCTCTTCTTGGACAAAGGAGAAACTTATAAGATTTAAAAATTCAGAAGTGACAGGAGTCATGCCACCAGTTCCCAAAGTCTTACAAATAATAAAAAATCACTATAAATGAACCTTTAGTAGAACTGCCTGGCAGAAGGGCTGTAAGCTTCAGAGACTAAGTTTGACTCAGTTTCACCAATGCTTCATAGGTTTCCAGTTATGTAGCTTCACTTAATGCCTCCATGTTCCTAGAAACAATCTCAATACTGATGGCTTACAAAACTACTCTACTGTGGAGATGGTTTTTGGTCAGTCATTTCTTCCCATAGAAAACCTTCAATGTTGCACAAAGAACTAGTCACCTGTGTCTCCCAGCATTTAAAACCTGAACTTAATGGAAAATGAGCTTTGATTTTTAGTTCATTAGAATTAGTATGAATTTCAATTATCATAACCCTTTTAACATGAATCTTCAAATATATTAATTGGAGTTGCAGAACTTTTTGATCAGGCTGCATCACTGAATGGACTATAGTATCACCAGTATAAATGGTCATTTGTAACTCCTTACATGGACAGAAACTTTGGATCAAAGCTAGTGGCAATTCTTAGGTTCATGTCATAGCCTTACATTTTTCTACTTTATTTTTCACCTCCATGTGTAGAAGATTGTGTGCATGCACGTGTGTGTGTGTGTGTGTGTGTGTGTGTGTGTGTGATGATTTGAATTACAGTATAACTTCAGGAATTGGCCTTAATTGTTTACATTTGAGAGCAAATTATAGTTTTTGCCAATAGTACATCAGGTCACATGGACTGAATGAGTCCCAGGGATCTCTTGTCTCTCCCTTCCATCTCATTATAGGAGGGGCAGGATAGCAGTACATGGCTTTATATAGGGTTTGGGGATTCAACTCAGGTCTTCATGCTTGAATGTCAAGTGCTTCTACCAATTGTACACTATAATTTATTATGAAGATTTTTTTTCCTGACATTTATTTTCATTTGATGAAGTTTGCTTTTTACCTAAAATTTTCTGTTTTGAGTGACTTAATAATGACCATATACACAAACCTAAGTGCTGTATGAAGACTGCTTAAAATTCTATTGAAAGCAGGAAAAATAACTGTTTTCTGTAGTACTATTCAAATATTCTACAAGTCAGCCATGTCAAAATCTGATACCTTTCAAAATGATACAACAATTTTGTAGTAATAGTGTTTGATGGATTGTTTTGTCAAAGTAAAATGGAACAAAAGTGCTCTGAAAATATAGTAAGAATCATAATAGGCTGTAAAATAGGTATTTTTAGTAAGAAGAGGAGCTAAGGCATTTCATGAATATCTGGAGAGATGAGCAAGAATATAGACAGGTAGCTATGTTGTAATTTTATGTTTTCTAACATACTTTTGATACAAGATACAAAAAATTCTGGATATAATTAATTATACATTCAAAACTAAATTCTCTGTTTTGTGCTACCTATATAACATACCCTTGGCCTGTATATAGAACTGAAAGACACTTTTTTTTGAAGGTGATTTTCAAGTGCTTCTTCTTCTCATCCTCCTCCTCCTCCCCTTCCCCTCCTCCTCCTCCTCATTGTCTTTCTTCTCTTATTTTCTTAATTTATTGAAATATATTTTAAAATATATAAGATAATTCTTTAAGGAAATCAAGAATACCCAAGTTTATTAAAAGAGAACATTCAATAACCCCAATTGTTACTCATGAATGATAATAATTTGTTTCAGATAGAAATTATTATTTTTTATTGGATATTTAATTTATTTACAATTTCAGATGTTATGTCTTTTCCCATTTCTGCCCCCCCCCATAAACACCCTATCCCATACCCCCTTCTCCTTATTTTGCTTGTATACTATTTTAATTACATGCAAGTATTAAGGTCATTTCTAGGTTAAGGAACTAGCAATACAATAAATGCAAATAATCAAGAAACAAGCAAGAAAATAAACACAAATAGTCAAAGAACAAGCAAGGTAATAAACAAAGTTCTGTGATCACTATTTCTAAGGGCTTATTAAGAAGACCAAAATGTCTGAGCCTACTTCCTTGTCCTGGCCCAAAGTCATTTTCATGCCTGAAGCCTACTTCCTATTTCTAGCCCAAGATTTATGTTCATGCCTGAAATTATTTCTTTGTTTTAGCCCAAGATTTAGATTCCTGCCTGAAATTACTTCTTGTTATAGCCTAATGTCAGATTCCTACCTGAAGCTCATTTTCTTGTCCTTGACCAAGGTCAGATTACTGCCAAGCAGCCTCAAAATCCCTACACATCTCCCCTTTTTTTATTTCATAAACAAGACTGAGTCTCACTTAGGTAAGAATGCCTTCCTTACCAGTCATGAAATATGAATTATCAGTATATGATAAAAGATGTCTATATTTATTGCCCTAATATGGCTGAGTTTATGGTGAAGGCATAGCACAAACAGGTATAATATATGGTTCCTGGGGCTTTTTGTTTAATGGTGTGGATAAAACCAAAATAAAAATTGATCTATCTGACTTAGTATAAACTATGTGCTGGGAAAGAATACAACTAATTTTAAGGTAATATACAAAGCATAATGCTTTATCCTTAAGATAATTAAACAACAAATACTTAATATTATTTTCTTCTAAAGACATTAAACAGAAATGAACGTAATATAAATATTTATAGTTAAATAGTTACAAAATTTATTTCTTTTGTGAAGATTAAATTTTATTTATGTTAAGGGTTTATATTTAATACTGTGGGGAGTTAGAAATTAAATAAGCAGACATAATTAAAAATATTTTCTTTTTAGAAAAAAATTTCTACGTCTTTCTTTTCCTGTGGTGTTTTACCAAGTAAAGTGAGATATATATTTTTTTCATGAGATTATGATACATATGATATCTATGATATATAATTATATACATCATAATCTCATAACTAAAGATACTTTTAGAAAAGTCTTATCCTATTTTTCTAGAAAATATGGTTGATTGTCTAAACATCATTCTATCTTTGATTTTAATGACTATAATGAAATTGTTTCAAGATTCAACTATTTATTTTAAAATAGAGGTGTTTTATTCAATGTCTTCCATACCAACACAACATATAGACTTTTCATATGTCACAACATATAGTCTTTTCAGAAATGGCTTCTAGCAGGTCAGTGGTGGAGCATGCATTTAATCTCAGCACTTGGGAGGCAGAGGCAGGCAGATTTCTGAGTTTGAGGCCAGCCTGGTCTATAGAGTGAATTCCAGGACAGACAGGGCTAAACCCTGTCTCAAAAAGAAAAAATAAAAAAGATTTGCAGAAATGGCTTCTATGTTTGCAAAGACTCAGTACATTCAAAATATTCAGCATTGGCTAGGGGCTGGGCTGAAGATTCTAGAGAGGGTTAGTGGTCTAGTTTAGTGCAGTTTCTACCAGAATTCAATTTTGTCTGCTTTCTTCACTTAAGACAGCAAATTAATTGATTGAGGCTAATTCAATGATACATCATCAGCTTTTAGTAAATTCTACTAAATTTAATATTAATATCAATGGACTGTCTTGGCTGTTGACTGTCTAATCAAATATCAGAGTATTGTTTGGCTAGTCAACACAAAATCAACGTGTGCCCAAATTAACTATTACATATATGGTTACATAAAAGTTCAAGAGAGATGATTAATAAATAATTAATATCTGTAGACTTTTGTTTATCATTTTCAACTTTGTAAAAGCATACTTTTGAGTAAAATAATAAAGGCAATGGAAGAGAACCAATTGGTTATTTTATCAAACAAAAAAAAATTCAAAAGTTTGGTGATATTTCTTTACACAGAGTTTGGTTCCCAGTAAATAAACAGAAGGAAAAGAACATTGAATATGAACTTCCAACATTCTTCATCCTCTTGTGTATAATATTCGCAGAAAAATTTCTAAAATTCACTCTGCTTGCCAGCATTGCCATGACCTTGTCTGTGTACTTTTTCTATATAGTAAACTTACATCTATAAAATTATTATTTCTTGTTAATCTAAGACTATCTCTGTTAAATGCTAAACATGTTATACCATGTTTTAGAATCATATTATGCAGTAAATACAGGTTCATTACATTCTGGTTCCAAAGTGAATCATTACACACCCACACTCAGTTTCTTAGTTTCCAGATTTTACTAATAAGAAAAATATTCACACAAAAGATTTCAAAGACGAATGTCATTCATTACAGGCAATGGTTGAAAAGTATGCCATGGTTAGCATTCTACAAATATGTAATCTTGTTACATTCTGAAATGTTATAATGCTGTGCCCTTTTCTAAAATACAGTTTACTAGAGCATGGCAGGAAGAAGGCAGAAGGCCAAAAAGTGGAACAGGCAATTATATAATATAAGTTATTTTTCTCATTTTCAAAATGGAAATTTTTCTGACTTGAAATCTGATCTTTATCATAATCCGCTATGCCCTGCACCCTTATGGACACAGAAAATTTAATTGTCAGGCTTTACTGAACCCGTCTATTTAATTGTTTTTCCTTGAATAGTTTTAAAATTTTTAATTGATGTGATTTCTCCAGCTGTTAACTGAAATGATTGAAGTCTCCTTTCTAGAGTTTTCTTTGTAACTTCTGAAGCCTTTCTGAATACAATGGATGCGGCAATGAGCTGTTGAAACAGTTGTGTGCTTATTGTTTACTGCAGACCCTTCCTCTTTGATCTGAGTGTATTGAGATCACTTACATGATGATATGGGAACATCTGTGCTTAACCAAAAAAAAAAAAAAACCAACACCAACAAATAAATAAATAAATAAATGTCAAAAAAGTATTTTGTTCTTCTCTGTATCAAACTGCAATGATGGGCAGTGTGAGTCCTAGAATTTCATTTGCATTTACAAATCGTCCAATTAAATATTCCATTGGTGAGAATTGGAAGTGGCTAATACCTGAGCTAGATTGGGCTTAGAGCTCAATCAATTTGAAAGATAAGTGTTATTAAAACTCAGCCAGTTTAATTAAAATTTCTGAACTTATTTTTTTCTGAAAGCTGCAAATAGAATTATTCTTAAAGATTTGCTTGATTTAATATTTTAAAATCTTCTATTCAAGGTTCTCATACTTTGAAACAATTCCTATTTAATTTAAGAAAAAGGGACGTATGTCAGATGTATTATGAACAGGTAACTAAAAAGGAGTCCTATTGGTGTCAGTGTTAAGAACTGAGGTAAAGGTAGAGTAGTTCATTATCTAGTACACTCAAGGACATGAGTCCACTTTAGAACAACACAAGGACACTAAGAGATTTGTTATTAATGAATTTGTTGGGGACAAAATCATACTCTGCTCTTTATCTTAAATGTGTTTGGAACTACCAATCTTAATAAGTGCCCTCAATTAACCATTATTGAGTTATGCATTATGCATTATATGTTACATAAACTATATTTATATATTCATATGTATGTATGCGAATGAGGAGTTAGAAATACAAAATGTACCGATTTTATCAATTATTGCTTCATCAATAAATATGCAGGAGACATTTCTTATACACTAGCTAACAAAACCTCTTATAATTCTTGCCTGATCCTCACCTCAAGGCTTTTGAAGACTCCTCATCAGAGAATTCAAACAAAGTCCGCAAAGTCAGAGCAGGATCAGATAGGAAATGATTAAAAAGCAAAAGACAACGTAACTGTAAAATGAAGATGTTTAGAAACACTTTGGATAAATTCAGTAGGTGGAGATTACTTCACAAAAATGCAACAAATTAAAACACTCAGTTATGGAGTCCAGGCATATTGGATTTATTTACAAAACAATTTCTACATCTAAGACTCAAGAAACATTGTAATAAGGAGGTGAGGGGGCTGAAAAAAGTGAAAAAATCAAACGAGGGACTGTGCTGTGAGTGAGACTGAGATTCATAAAATGCCAGAAGCTACACCTAAAACATCTCACTTACGTGACTGCCGTAGCAAGATGTGAATAAGGACAATAACAATATACATGCCAAACAATACAGAGAAAAGGCTATGAGAACTCAGTCATTTGAAAATCTGCAGGTAACTAAGGAATGCATCATGTAGGAGAAAAAAATTCTTTCCCAGGGAAGAGGACCTTAATTGTTAATCCAATGCCAAATTGTCATGCCCATAAATAACTGTATACACACAAATAAGATTATACAAATTGAGCAGGATATATATATATGTATATATATATATATATATATATATATAT
>JANHMN010000002.1:72539042-72566387 GCA_030674055.1 Rhabdomys pumilio | reverse complement strand
ATATATATATATATATATATATATATATATATATATATATATATATGCTATATAAGAAAGTCAATTAAACCACCACAATCAATAACAAGCTCATTTTAGACATAAAATGCTCATGAATATTCTGCAAAGTCCTGAAGGTCCTGGAATAGACAGAGGCAGACAAAAGTGAGTCACCTAAGCAGAAGATTCTGTACACTTCCATAAATAATAGAGCACTGGGCATCCAGACAAGAAATAAATGGATACATATCAAACAAGGTTCTACTTTAGTTAAACTGAATCCATATAAGACAGTAAATATTTATGCCAAATTATGAAATCACAAAGGCTGAAGATGGTTGAAATGATCAAATACCTCAACAAAATAGAAGAAACTGAAAATTTTTTTTAAGAAATTGAGTTATGCTGAAGGTCTTTTCTTTTATCGACTTCTTTCATAAAATGACCAAATCAATAGTTTTTTTAGGTATGAAAGTTTTCACTATAATATCATGGTGGCATAGGATTGATTTGAAAAAGACTTTATGGAAACATGATTTCATTCAAAGGAGCAGCAGGGTCAGAATTGGGGAAAGTATACATGATCCAATTTTTCTATTTAGATTCTCTTATTTTGTAGAGAATTTTACCCACAACTAGATACTCAGCAATGTTAAGTGATATTTCTGTGTACATGAGTTGAGTTCACCCATCCCACCTGAAATAAATTTCCAAGCTGAATATAAAGACTTTCAAGAATGATGGATCTTGAGATAGAATTATGCCAAGTATGTTAAGAAACCTCCAAGTTGATTTCCAAAGTTGCTGTACAAGTTTGCACTCCCACCAGCAATGATGAAGTGTTCTCCGTGCTCCATATCTTCACCGGCATGTGCTATCTCTTGTATTTTTGAATTTAGGCATTCTGATGGGTGTAAGGTGGATCCTCAGAGTTGTTTGCATTTTCATCTTGCTCATGACTGAGGACTTTGAACATTTCTTTAAGTGCTTTTCAGTCATTCAAGATTTCTCTCTTAGGAAATCTCTGCTTAGGTCTGTACTCCCCACTTTTAAAAAAATGTTACTAGTCATTCCTTTCATTTACATCTCAAATGATATCCCACTTCACTGTTAGCCTCTCTACCAACCCACCATCCCATGATATTCTACTTTCTGGTTACCCCTCCTCTACCCCCCATCTCACATCTGCACTCCCCCTTCCCTTTTGCCTGTATGAAAGTGCTCCCCCACCCTCCCACACTCTCCCACCCCACCTTTCTAACATTCCTCTACCCTAGGGCATCAAACCTTCCCAGGGACTGAGGGCCTCTCCTCTCTCATTGCTGTCAGGCAAGGCCATTCTCTTCTATATATGTATCTGGAGCCAAAGATCCCTTTCCATTCACTTCTTAAGGACTGGAGGATCAGAGGGGGATTTCAACTCCATTGGAAGAACAACATAGGCTGGCCACCATAGGCTAAGACCACCCAATTCTCCCAGAGATTAGACCACCAACCAAGGATTGTATCCCATTTTTTAATTTAGTTATTTGTGTTCTTGGTGTCTAACTTCTGGTGTTCTTTGTAAATTTTGGATATTACACCTCTACCAGATGTAGGTTTGGTGAAGATCCTTTCCCAATCTATAGGTTGCTCTTTTATCCTATTGACAGTGTCCTTTGCCTTACAAAAGCCTTGCAGTTTCAGGAGGTCCCATTTATCCCACCTCAAGACCCAGATATTCCACTCCTGAGCAAATACCCAAAAGATACTCCATCATCCCACAAAGACACTTGCTCAGCTATGTTCATAGAAGCTTTATTTGTTATAGCCATAAACCGAGAAGCAGCCTAGATATCCTTCAACTCAAGAATAAATAAAAAAAAAAATGTGGTACATCTACACAATAGAACACTATTCGGGTATAAAAAACAAAGACATCATGAATTTTACAGGCAAATGGATTGAACTTGAGAATATCATCTTTGGTGAGGAAACCTAGGCCTAAAAGTGTATGCATGGTATATATTCACTTATAAGTGGGCATTAGCCATAAAATACAAAATACCAATGTTACACTCCATAGACACAAAGAATCTAAACAAGAAGAAAAGCACGTGTGAGGATGTCTGAATCTCACTTAGAAGAGGGGATAAAATAGTAATAAGAGGCAGATGGAAGAAGGGACCTAGGTGGGAGAGGAGATGGGTAGAGAAATGGGGAGGTTCAGAATCAGGTGGGGAGAGACAGAAGAGATGGCCAGAGGGTCAGGAGAATCAAAGGAAGTCAGCAATTGACAGGGATAGAGAGGTAGGGCACATCTCCACGATAAGAGAGAGATCTAGGATAAGAGAGGCTCCCAAGAATCAATGGGGTTATCCTTAGCTGTGACACACAGCATTAAATATTTTGAACCTAAAGAGGCCACTTCCTGTAGCCAGGTAGAAACCCAAATGAAGTAATAGAGACAGCAACCTACCCACAAAAATTTCAACCTAAAATGCATCATGTTTACCAGAATTGCAGGGACAGGGGTTGGAGCAGAGACTGAAGGGCTATCCACACAATAATTGCCCCTACTTGAGATTCATTCCATGGATAAGCACCAATCCCGGACACAATTAATTGTGTTCTGTTATGCTTGCAGACAGGAGTTTAACATGGCTGTCCTCTGGGAGACTCCACCCAGCAGCTGACTCAAACAGATGCAGCCATTCACACCCAAACAATGGATGAAGCTTGGGAACTATTATGAAGGGAGGAAAAATTATGGGTCCCTACATGGATAGGAACTTCACAGGAAGACCAGCAAGAGTCAGCTAACCTAGTTCCTTGGGGCTCTCAGAAACTGAACCACCAACCTAAGAACATATACAGATTGGACTTATGCCTCCCAGCACACATGTAGCAGATATACAGCTTGGTCTTCATGAGAGTTTCCAACAATTGGAGCAGAGGCCTATCCGAAAAGGTGTTGCCTGGACATGTTAAATGTTCTTCAAGGGGTTCTGCCTCGTGGGGAGAGGATGTACCTAGACTTGCAGAGACTCAATGTATAGTTAAAAAAAAATTAATAAATCCGGGCATGGGGTTCTTTCCTGCCGTTACTACTCACGTTCCCAGATAAAAATCTATGTTCCATAATGGCTGATCTTGACCCAGTTGAGCAGTTCTCTGGGCCATGTTTGCTCAGCCCTTTTTGTGTGTATGTGTGTGAAAATCTTTATTGAATATTTTATTTACATTTCAGATACCATCCCCTTTCTCCATTTCCCCTCCCTAGAAAACCCTATCTCACCCCCACTTCTCCTTTTTGCTTTTATACTGATTTTTTTAATGTTAACCAAAGGCTTTATAGGCTTGCTAATGCTCAATATCAATCAGAAGTGTAACCCAATGCCCAACCTAGATATATCAACTATCTTTGACTGGCGGGGACACGAAAACATCCACCTCAGTGTCCCCATCCCTCTTGTCACCTAGCTCCTCCTTTCCTTCTCCTCCTCTCCTTATGCCTTATCTTCCTCTCCTTACTCCTCCCACCTTAGCTCCTTCTACATATCACTGTTCCTGTTAAAACTTTTTTCTTAGAATACAATTAGAGCATAACTATACCAACTTGTATCAGTAAGGTACAAGATAGACCTAATATCCAGTCCATCATTTTGTTGACTAAACAGAACCTCCTAACTAAAAGACTGTCCCTCCTAACTAGAAGACTTAATTCTGAACCTGGCTTTTTTTCTTGGCTTTAGAATGAATGTCAGCTGAAAAACATCCTCTCAAACCTTTTCTCTCAAAGTAAATAGCAAGGATTGGCTATGAGACTATAAGTCTTCAAACCCATCAGAAATCCAGAATGACTGAGTTAACTGAAATTATGGGAAGCACCAAGCATAGCTTCTAAAACTTAGCCAATTTATAGAGACCACTGAGCACCTGGACAGTCCCTATACTACAAAACGTTGGAGCATTCAATCTTCAGCCTTCTGGCCCAGGATCATCTGACAGACCAAGTGATGCAGAATTATTGAGGGCTGATTACTCTGTCTTGGCAGATATAATCAGTCAACTACTCTGCAAGTGTGTCCTTTTCTACACAGTGATTTGTCTGTAGATGAAAAGAAGAAATTCTTGTCTAGTGGCTGTCTCACCGCAACTGTAGTAACTCCAAAGATGCTCAATTTCTTCTTAGAATCCAAGACAGGAAGCTGTCAGGAGCAGATAGGTCTCTAATCAAAAGGACATTAATTCAGAAATGTTTGTAATGTCAATTCTGTGGACTTCTGACGTTTTGAAAACCAACTATCCATGTAAGGCAATCTGAACTATTGTTTGTTAACTCCTGTCAGCTAAATAAAATATAGAAAAGACCCTAACAATAAACTCAGAGCCATGAATTTGCTATAGGCCCTTAACTCACAGGTTAACCATCTCAAATCAGTTTAAAAACTTAAAGAAGGACTGGTTCTAAGCCTTGTATTCCTAAATGTGTTATATAGGCACAATGCCTATGAGAGTAACAATATTAATCTCACTTTATATCAATAAGAAGCTCGTACCAATGAAAACATTAAATTAGAAATCAAAGTAAATTTTGTACCATTTAAGAAATTATAACTTCATCTTAATAAAAATTATACATATTTCTACTAATAGGTTATGGCTATGCAATAAATCCTAGCTAATCCTCCCTGTTCCAACAAAACCACTGCTTTTCCGTAGAAAGACTGCCCTGGGCTTGGGGACTGAGGTGGTTAATATTGGGCAGTCTTGCTCAGCCCTTTTACATAGTGGTTCTTGTCCCTCCTGCATGTTCTTCTTCCATGGCAGTTTTCCTGTCTCCCCATTTCCTCTTTCTCAAGGTCCCAAACCCAAGAAACCTAAACCTTGTCTATGTCTCTTATTTCCAACTATTGGCTGCAAACATCTTTATTTACCAGTCATAATTTGCTGGGGACAGGTCCCAAAGGCTACTTGCTGACTCCAAATTTTGGAGGGCAGCACTTAGCATTACAATAAACAATATAAGACAGAACTTCAACATTGCTGTGCCAGAGCAGGGGGTGAGGGCTGGGGTAAGGTTTATACAGGTTGCCTACACTTGCTCAGAGGAGAAAAGGGGATGCATGAAGATTTATGGGAGGGAGTGTCAGTGAGGACAATAGGGAGGGGGCAATGAGAGGCATGTCAAGTGAGTAAGTAAAAATGAATGAATAAATAAATAAATAAATAAATTAATTAATTAAAATGTAAGTAAAAATAAGAATGATGAATCTTAGTTTGCTTCTGTCAATGAATATTTTCTCAACCAACAAACTTCTGGTACTATACTTGTGAAAACAGAATACTGCAATCTCACTAGTAGTTAACTTCTACTATGCAGTGGAAAGAATTACAGAAAAATCAACAAATAAATCAAATTGTAGTAAATGTAATGAAGAAAAGTCAGTTGGTACGTAGGGATAAGAGGATACATGACGCAAAAGTCTGGATTAATAGGAAAAGGGAGTCATGCCAACAGGACTATATAGAGCTAGAATTTCTTTACCAAATATGGGTTCATCTTCACATGAAGAACATAGACTTTTACTTTTCTCCCATCCCATAACTACTGTCTGAGAGAAGTTCTGGGAAGTTCTCCATTGTTGCTAACTTAAGATACTGATTTTTGTATGTATTAAGTAATATACTGTAGTTTGTTTAATATCATTATGCCCTACAATAAAAGAACTGTATAAGAAAAAATGGCATTAAAGAGTATACAGTTTAGGAATTCAGAACTGCTTTTTCTTTTATTTCACACAAAAGAGTTACTCACTCTTAGTTTTACAAGAAACCTTTTATACAGAAATGGGATAGAAGATCCTGGCAAACATAGTTCAAGTTGAAGAAGAACATACTGGATGACCACATATACTTCTTAGCTTGAGCAGAATTTTTGGTTTATATAAAACTTTGTGAAGATTTTAAAACAATGCCCTTCTTTTAAACAACTGTTTCTTCTGAAAATGTGTAAAGCATACTGGCTTTATTATAAAAATCAGCTAATACCATCTTGCAAGGTTTTCAAATATCTAAGCAATTGTACAAAATCTTGATTTATAGTGACTATATACCATAGAGTCAGTAACCATCATCATGATAGTTCTGCTGCTCTTTTAATGCAACATAAAACAGATGCAGTCAAACTTCCTTATATAACAGTCACTCATTGAGTAGATGTTTCTTGGAAATACATACTCTCACCCCTTGTTCTCAATAGAATCCCTGGCACTTTATTTGACTTCAACAGCTGAATGGAATCATGTAAATGGATCTTTAACAAGATTGAGTTCCACAGTTTTTGAACTGTCATGTGATATTCTGATGATGATGAGTGTCCTGTAATTTCTTTGTCCTGAGCATAATGAAACAAGTAAGTGAGGAGAGAGGAGATTGGATGAAAGAGTGGACATCTGTTCTTCAATATGGCTGACTGTCAGCTTGAGTAGTAGAAGCCAAAGAATTATAATAAGAAAGATTATTCATGAGTGACAAAGCCTAGGAGAAGGACATAAAAGCTTTGCTGAAAAATATTAGCTATAATCTGTATAATAATATGTAAATTACTTAATTTCACTCTTTCCTGTAGTGATGAATGAAAAGTGGAAAATATTCAATGGAGAATATGTCACTAGTTTCCTTTCAACCAAAAATATTATAGGCTCACTCCTGGAGAGGTTGCTCCATGATTATGAGAGCTCACTACTCTTGCAGAAGAAAAAAATTTATTTTCCAGCACATAGAGTACTTAAACTGCTTATAACAGCAGTAACAGGAGATCATATTCCCTCTTGTGGTCTCCATGGTACCTTCACACATATGGCATATACACAAAAACACGAGTAAAAGGAATATTTAAAAATATTAAAGGCTCTCACATAGTTTTGTGATGAATGCAAATGTACATTATGAAAATAAGTTGATATATACATATATATGGGTATATATATATATATATATATATATATATATACATATATATATATATATATATGGAAAACAGAAGAAAATTAATAAAAAATGTTACTTAAGGTATGGAAAATTGCTTAATTTCTTTCTACTTTCAAGATACAATTATCCAAAGAGTTTCAGTGAGAAACAAATTCTTACTTGTAGAATCAGCCAAGAGAATGAGGACAACAGGAAGCTAAATGGGAGTCAGACTTTCTGAAAGCGAGCAATAGTCAACACCTAAGTCTTGTAGATACCTGTTCAACTCAGAGGGGAAGCGGAGATTTGAAGAATGCAGGCAAAAAATGGTGAGAAAAAGCAAAGGAAGAGTCCAGAGTTTTCAACAGAAAATCTTAGACAATAATTCATAGAAATTAATTAATGCCATAATACACATTAAAAATTGGTCTTTGGAAGAAAATTTTTATGTTCATAAAATAGGAGAGTGAGAAAAAAAGAAAATGAGGAAAAATGGGAGAACATGGGAAGAAAGGAAGGAGTGAAAAAGAGAGACAAAGAAAAATAAGATGGAGATAGAAAATATCAGCCCTGAAAATGACCTCAGTAAATAATCTGTTCCATTTGCTCCCTGTGCACATAAGGCCTGGTGGCCAAAGCAAATCATACCATTCAATACAATTCTGGTAATTAGTTGAAATGTTTAATTTAACGGTTTAGTAAATTCAGCTAATAGTTTATCTCAAGTGTGTGATTAAGTTATTCTTCAGGAAATACTTTTTTGTTCCAAATCTCAATTAAGATTTCTGACATGGGTTATTTTAAAAAATACCCTAAGTCCAAAAAAAAAAAAAAGTTAGATGTAAATCTCTATTCCATCTCAAAATAATTGACAAAGTTTAGATGTA
Organism: Rhabdomys pumilio; assembly: GCA_030674055.1. Taxonomy (NCBI): domain Eukaryota; kingdom Metazoa; phylum Chordata; class Mammalia; order Rodentia; family Muridae; genus Rhabdomys; species Rhabdomys pumilio. The sequence goes on along the minus strand of JANHMN010000002.1, from coordinate 72,558,546 downwards.
TCCAAGATTTAATTGTATGAAACATAAATATAAAAGTGCAAATAGAAGTAAAACATATAACCTAACATTCTCATTGAGAAAGTAATTCAAGAGTCATAAAAGACAATAATAGTAAGTTAACCTTTTAGCTTTATTTTGAATTCTTTCCTATTAAAAACAAAACGCTAAATCAAATTTTAAGAGGTGTTTAAAATTATAAACAATAATGTGTGAAATATGTACAAACTAATTCTTAATTCAAACTATTTCTCTTCAGTTAGAAAAAATATTGGGCCAAGGATTGAAAGATAATGTCAAAGACAAATATATAAAATGATCCATAAAGTACTTTAGATAATATTTAAAAGCATTCATGGTAAAACAAAAATTCAAAATCTAATCAACAATTTTGCATTTAGCAAGCTGGCAAATGACAGAAGTTTGAAAGCACAAATTATTAGTGGCATTGTCTAAGGAATAAAAGTACTGGTATAATATTGTTAATGCTATTATCCAAGTGTATTAATACATCAAAAACTTTATAACTTTAAAGTTTGACTTATCATTTGTAGAAATAACTGTGTGTCAACCCTTTTTGTTTCCTCAGTTTACACAGGGGCAACATAAAAGGACAACAGTGGAACTTGGTTACTTCTGAGCAGAGAAACCTTCAGTCAAGAAAGTCTGGGTCTTTGCCAGTGATCAGTGAATAAATTTCTCTCTGTCTCTCTGCCTCTCTGTTTCTGTGTCTGTCTCTGTCTCCATCTCTGTCTTTCTCTCTCTGTGTCTCTCTCTGTCCTCCTTTCTTCAAAGATTTACCTCCCCCATCTCTGGCTATGTATCACACAAATACCCTCCCTACATTTGGCTTTCCAAAGTAAAATAATATCCTATGGTTCTGTTCACAGAGAGAATGATGATAATGTCTCAAAACAAATACAACATTATAAATATACTAAGCAAATGATCAGAATTGAATTAAGTAAGGCAGAGTTGATTGGTGCTGTGTGCAAAATCCCTACTGTCTTATCATGAGGACCTAAATCCATATCCCATCATCCCCATAAATGCTGAGTGCAGTGTCCATCAGTAACTCTGGCTAGGTGAATAGAAAGATAGAAATCAAGCCAATTAAGTTCCTGCTTCAGTGAGACACTGTCACAAAGAATACAGTGGAGGTTGATAAAAGAATTGAGACAATGTCAACCTGTGCCTTCCTCACATAGGCAAATGCTTTATATACACATAATATAACATACACACATATACTCTGCCTCTGTCTCTATCTCTCCCTCTTTTTCTCCCTCTGTCTCTTTCTTTGCATATACACAGAAACACAAAAGGAAGGCATCAAGTAGCCACTATTAAAGCTCTAATTGTAGAAATGAACTGCAAATGTAAATTAATGGCTCTCTCTCTCTCTCTCTCTCTCTCTCTATATATATATATATATATATATATATATATATGATAGATAGATAGATAGATAGATAGATAGATAGATAGAGATAGATATACAAAACCAATGGAATAAAGTAAAAATAATAATTTTGGCAATTATTTTAGGGAAAAAAGCAGAATAATTGAGAACATGCTGAAATAAAATGAAATTTTACTTTTTGATACATGATGTGTATGTACTGTTTTTCCTTTTGAATATTGTCACATTTACCTGTTAAGCAAACTATGTATTTAGAGTTAATAAATAATTTTCTAATATGATCAAATGTATAAATAGTATTTAATTGATATATTTTCATTAGCAGATTTAGTAATTTAAGATAAAGAAAATGCTGAGCACATCACAATTGGTTAATAAGTCTTTAAAATTATGTTTTAGCATCATGTTCAAATACTTTATCAAATACCACTTTTCAAATACTTTGTCAAAGAAATCAGGTAACATGCTCAGTTCTTTGTGTTTCTGCTGTTTTTATGCCTCTATTTTTGTATAGGATTTTCTTTTTCTCTTGAAAATTTTATAAGATTGGCATTTGGAAGGAAGGGCTTGATGATATTCAAGTGATTATTTGCTTATTTTTGGACATTCTTCGTGAGTGAGAGTTTATTCTTTTTGACTACAAGAAATCATTTATCGCTCGGTTCTCTGTGATTTTGTTATATGAGCAATCGGTTTTCCTCAAAGCCAAGAGCCAGCAGATGTGTAGTCTGTTGGAAAATGACCAGGTTCAGGATTTTCATCCAAAAATCTGTAATGCAATATATTTAAAACCTACAACTTTTACAACACCATATGACTATATATGGGAAATTCTAAACCTACCTCACAGTACAAGTTGGAATGTTTCAGATAATACGTATTTAGGCCATGTTCTCACTCTATCTTAGCTCATCTACTAATGGTTACTTAGGAAGATAGTCTATTCGAGGCAGGCAGAAAAAGTACAGCATTTACTAACCAAGTTTTCGTTCAATAATGAATTGCTTACCATCATCTTCTGAACATGACTATAATTTTAGCATAATGAAATCACACATTTAAACATATTTGATGTATTCCATTGTAACACGGTTAGCCCAACTTACATTAAATGATCAAATCTCTGGCCTCTATTAGGTAGCTCTGGTGCTTTGACGCAGTTTTTGGTACCTATGATAACTTCCTTACGATTTGCTGCTAATCATTCCCAGTTACATTTCTTCATTTGTTTCAGACCTGGAAATGCCATTTCTTAGAGAATTTGTAGCTCCTGCTGATTGGAAATGTGTCTAAACTTTAACCAGATCTTCAAGAATGCCAATTGCTCCTTGGTCAATTAGATAGTGATATTGTCAGCTAGACAGAGACTCAAACCTTTGGGACAAAAATCAGACCTTCCTGGAATACAAAACTGAGCTTCCAAGGAATCAGTGCTGGTGACCTTAGCCAAAATACCCAACAATGGTGATATGGGACCTGAAAAGACACCCTCCAGTAGTCAGACAGGATCCCCAGTAGAGTGATGAGGACACCAAACCACCTACAAAACTAATGGAGCAGAGACTGAAGAAATAAATGGCCAACCAGTGACCTGCCCAACTGGAGACCAATCCCATGAACAGGCAACAATCCCTGACAGCATTAGTGATGCTATATTGTGCTTGCCGATAAGATACTAGCATGGTTGTTCTCTGAGATGCTTTACTCAGCAGTTGACAGATGCAGATACTCACAGTCAAGCATGGTACTGAGGTCAGGGACCCCTGTGGAAGAGTTAGGGGACAAATTGAAGTCCCAAAAGGAGATGACAACACCACAGGAAGACCAAAAGTTTCCAACTAACCTTGACTTCTGGGAGCTCCCAGAGACGGAGCGACTAATCAAAGAAAATGCAGGGCTGGTCTGAAGTCTGTGTCACCCCACCTCCACTCCTTGGCACATATGTAGCAGAGGACTACCTTGTCTGGGCTCAATGGGAAAGAATCCGCTTAATCCTGCAGAGACTTGATTCACCAGGGTGGGAGAACACCTAGGGAGGAGACCACCCTCTCAGATGTGAAGAGGAATTCTGTGATGGAGTATCAGGGGCCAGGCAGAATTTGGATGTAAATAAATACAACAACAACAACAACAACAACAACAACAACAATAATAATAATAATAATAATTAATAATAGCCATGTCTTAAGCACTTCTCAAACCATCACATACAGTTTTGATTTCTGCATTTTCTCCATGACATCTTACACTGAGATTCTCATGTCAGGTTTCAACCATGTGGTGAGTGCATATGAAATATCCCGCAGTCTTTGATGGCAAAATGGTTGGTGTTTGTTCAGATTTTGGAGTGTATCTTGCTGACTTAATTGAACAATCACTTCCTCACTTAAATTCTTTTCTGTTGGTATGTATTTTGCTGACATACCTCACTTAAGTTTCACATTTTCATCTACAAGATGCCACTTATGTGTATTGAGAGCACGTAGACTGAAAGTTGTGCTTTGCTTCAAGTTGGATTGTTTTTCTCTGGGGATAAACAAATTCTATGGGCTTTGTTACCAAACATTCAGTTTTGCTTGAAGTTCAAAAGCAGTTTCTAACCTTTCTTCATTGCCTTAGCAAAGGCATGAGCCTTCTCATTTGAAGAACTAATGGACTTGTATGTATTTGAACATTCTCTTACTTTATTGAAAGCACTGGAGTATTTGCTGCACTACAAATCTGCAGGTCATTCTTTGTGACAGGCAACTCTTATGGTTTTTGTAATTATGATGTTTGTATGCTTTCCAAACCCTCCTTGTCACTTCTACTAATAATAGAAGCGAGGAAAGGCATGTTTGTTTATTTCTTGGACTTACATAAATCTTCATCTGCAAGCTTGTTCAGGGGAAAAAAAACTTGCTTTTGCAACAGAGCCACATTTTTGATGAGCTTGTCTTGTTATGGTGTTAGTATCTGCCAACATCAGTACTTGAGAAGCAGACACAGTCAGATCCGTGAGTTCAGGACCAACTAGGATTTTATAGTGTGTTTCCAGGCCAGCACGAGTTAAAGAGTAAGACTCATTCTCTCCCCAAACCCCAATGTCAGAGCTTAGAGATTGCAAGTGCAAGTGGGTAGCCCAGAAGTATGGTACTGGCAGCAAGTTATTTAAATATCTCAATGTAATAATCCATCCTTTCCAGAGACTTTATGTTCAGGCAATATGTCATTTAGCCTTATTTATTAACCCATAAAATGTTCTTATACCACGGAATTTAAAGTACAATACCTGTCATAATCTTCTACAATCATAAACCTTCTCTCCATATAAGTAATTCCCATAAATGTAAATAATTCAGTTTATTTGATAAATAATTGTTTTTCTTCTCTTTGATACATAGATTTATCAAAATGCATATCATAGAGTAGATACATTATAAAAAATGTTATGTGAATTCTGCATACAGGTTTACGAATATGACTTTAATGATACTGTGACCAACAGTCAATTACTAGGATGTCATCTTGACTCATATTTTGCAGATCATTTGTGAGAATTGACTGATGAATTAACAGGAGTTCTGAATTGCCTAATAGGGGAGGTGATGCCTTAATTAGGAAATGAATTTTTTTATCAATTTGTTGTTTTTTATTATAACAACATATTCCTACAGTCCAGAGGCCACGTCTGCCCACCAGCAACTTTTTCAATATAATCTTATCATCCACATCATGTTGGCTGCTTTCAAACTACAGGAACAGAGACCACAAAGGAGTCTATACTCACAATCTTGCCATTTACAGGAAAAATGAATGACACGTACTCCAGATGGTCTTTCTGAAACCTCAACATAAGGGGAAAGATGCCTCCACTAGCATCATGCAAAATCAATATCACTTTCAGTATCAATGTGGAGGAGAAGTCAAAATCCACATGTGTCAAAAATCAAAATAATCCTATGAAAAAACCTCCAAAAAAAGCACTTGCAGGAACTCGCCTCAGGTTAAGGCAAGACTCGTGAGAAAAATTAAACATATTCTTTCTGAAACAAATATTTATTTAATGCTTTATCAAGAACTCAGTCTTTGTTTGGATGTAATTTGAGCTCAAGAACTAGAAGGTGAGTATAATTTCAATGACTTCATTTAGGTCACAGTGTTTTTCCCTCCTAAGTTGTATTTTCCTAATGACAGAATTGGTAAGTAGTCCTGATTCATTTAAAGACAGGTTAACATCAACATTTCAAGGCAATTTTGGCTTTAGGTAACCACAATTTAGTCCACTTACACAAAATAGAATGGCCATGACATCACTCGATGATACAATCTTATGAGATACTCAGTACAAATGTGAGACCTTGTTGACCAAAACATGGTTATATAGTGTCTGCTTGTAATGTAAACAATAGGGAATGTCTCAGTCGTCAAGCAACGGGTCTATTCATGTCAGGTCTGCCAACTCTCCATCATTTGATGTTAGCACAAATGTGATATTAGTAGGATCTCAAATATCCTCAAAGGCGACATGTGCATAATGTGTTATGAGGTGGTAGATACCAGCTGCTAAAATAAGAGCTCAGATTCCAGGTTCTCTCTTTAGGCCATTCTGAAAGAACTAAGAAAGAGGAGTTTTAATCAATAACCACATGGCTTCCCCCTAAAAAAAATGCCTCAGAGGTAAAATATTCTTTTGAAATGTTTATTGTTCAAGCTATATATCTCCTCATCTTGACCTTAACTCACACTTTCATCGAATACATTTGTATTCCTATCAGTGGCAAAGCGATGTTTATTTGCCCTTGGGCCTCACGTCAGAGATTATATCCCCATTGAAGGCTAAGAGGGTGAGCTACCACGGACTTAAAAAGGAGGTGTAAAAAGATAAGGAATGAAACTCGCATTCTCAGTTGGATTATTATTTCAGATTGCTTGTCAGTGGGGGAAACCCATAGCTATCAGTTCAAGTTTTCAAATGATTAACATTGAGCTAAGTGGCTCTCTGAAAATCTTCTAACTGTTCCACCTCCATTGTTAGCCTTTCTTTGGGAGATGCCAATCACCCCCAGGTGCTCTTCATTACCAAGTCAAAGCATTTTTTTTCCCTCCAGTCCTCAGACTGCAGAATTTCCCAAGGCATATAGATGATTTTATGGAGAACCAAATTTCCTGGATAACATATTTGTTACTTTTAAAAATTCTTCTAAAATAGCATGCTGTATGAATGTTCAAGATTAATTCTCTGTCCTTCACATGCAGAGAATCTTAGTAAGATTTTTTTCTTCAGTCAGGAGGGAAGCCTACCTCTTACAGTAGCCTCTTCCCCATAGTCTGCCTCATATACAATGAAGAATAGAAGTCAATACAAAGGAATGCTGTCAATTAAAACTATTGTACATTATTAAAATGGCAGTGGCAATATCTGAGATCACCGGCATTTTATTAATTCTACATCAATTACCAAGTATTATCTCTCTTCGGAGGGACACCAACACAGTTGATGTTTTTCACTAAATGTCCTATGTGTAACTTTTATTCAAAGTACTGTAAACCTGACAGTAAGAGCAAGTGTTTGGATATTTAGAAGTAGAAATGACCAAATTCAAAGTAAATATTTGTACTTCAGTGATGGCTAATCAGGCATCTTTAGCAAATGCTGAAACTATATTTTACTCAAAGTTTAACCTGGAATGGTTAAAGGCAAGGACAACTTTCAGGTGCCCTTATCACCATATTAGGCCCAATTGCATTTTCCAAATATGTTATCAAAATGGTAATTCTATGCTTTCCTTTCTGTAGCTAGACTAGGTTTCATAAAGGTAGAATTATTACTATAAATATATTGGGGGGAAACTATTTCAATTACTGAGAGAATATGTAACTCCAACTCTATTTATTTCAATTTATTCAACTGTCTTGATATATTCGTGCACAGAACTTTATAAAGAATGAATAAATTCACCTTGAAATTGTACCAATTGACTTTGGCTGGGCTAGACTGTGAGAGAAATCAGAGTCCCCTTTTCAAATAAGCCTTGACAATGCTGATCAAAATAAAGGGGCTATTCATTTATTAAGCTGACAGCTCAACCCAGGCTTTAGGCTTATGGGATGATGGGGCCTGGGGTGTTAGTCATGGCCTGGGGTGCTGGCCTCTACCAGATACATTTTTGCTACACACACACTCAGGGCCTATATCTGATGGTGTGACATTTCCTACGGCATTGGCAGCTGTTCAGATGTCAAGCAGCTGGTGTGAGAACTGTCATCCACTCCAGGTTATTATGCCATGAGTGACATGTTAGCACATCAGAATTTTTTTTTCCATAAAACCACCTTAGTTTTCCTTTTGTTACTTAGAGTCGATCAAAAAATTGCAGTAAAGGGATGTGTCATAATGAATGACTATATTAAAGCCCATTAGGAAATATAATAGTGACTCTAGAGAGATTGTTATTTCTTTACAGTGGTTACATGTGCATCGAGAAATTTGTTACTAATATATCTAGTCTATCAAATTTCATGTTTAAATAAGTTATTTTTAAAAATGGCTTTAAAAATCTATTCTCTATTTTATTACTTTAACAAATAAAACAACATCATTTGTATAATAGGACTAATTTTGGCTTTGACTACAGAGGTGGATTGTAAACAAACAAGTAAGACAGCCTTGCACCCCACACACTGCTGTTTAGTCAGGCTACTAAAATGGACCAGTGGGTAAAAGCACCTGTAACCAAAGCTGTGACTCATGGTTGGTCCTCCGGACCCACAATGTAGGGAGGAGTGAAGAGTGTTCTTTGACCTCCACATGTGCTACCACTACTGGGCACTCATGTTGTGTGTCAACATACACATGCATCTATACGTGTGTGTGTGTGTGTGTGTATGTGTGTGTGTGTGTGTGTGTGTGTGGTGTGTGTGTATGTATGTGTGTGTGTATGTCTGTCTGTCTCTGTGTGTGTCTGTGTTTATAAATATATATGTATATATACATATGTATATGTATTTATATAATTGAAATCTGTATCATCATCATAGTAATAAACAGAGTCAAATATTGAGCACACAGCAAGAAATGTGGCAATTCATGTAAAACTCTGATTGGCTGTGGTGTTTCCTGGGCTTCCTACTCATTAAAGAGTATTTTGGTGACAATCTTGTTTATTATTAGTCTGATTTCTCTGCTGAAAAGCATTGCCTCACACACAAAGGTTGTCATTTGTTCATTCCTCTAATATTACATTCTAAGACAAAAGAAATATTCATTTAGGATTATTAGGGCATTGTACAGATGGGGGAAAAACCCACTTGTCTATGGAGACAAATTGGTATGGAAGAGTACCAGACTGAAAGTGCATAAATGTGAATGTACCTTTAAATAGAGCAGAGTGCAATACACACAACAGCTAAACCATGGACAATTAGAAAGCCACTGTTAAATATTTTCTTTCAAAAAAATAGGACAAGTGACATTTAGATTTATGCAGGGACATTAAAAAATAATCTTTGAAATTTATTATCACTTTAGTAAAATAAGAGTCATAACTTCATAAAACTAATTGTTATAATAAAGTGAATATTTCTCTCTCTAATCTTCTGCTGTAATGGCCAAATGGTTTCTATTATCTACATCTTCTACCTGTTCATATATCCAGTGGTCCTAGGCCTAGTCACTATCATCCATATCCTATGATGTAACAAGTGGTTAGAATTCAGTCAGTAAAAATAACTAGTTTCCCATTCTTATCTGTAGGTTTATGCTTTTAAGCAGAAGCAGAGAGTCATTCATTGGCAATCTAAAAATACTTGTTGAGGAATTATACAAATAATCAATTTTCAAATTTTAAACTATGTGATATTCTGAGTAGAATAATGAAATTTTGTCATTTTTTCCATCTCATCCCACTTCAGATGAGTAGCTTGCCCCTTCCCAGTGTCCCCTTGGTCTATATCCCACTGCCAATCAGTCTATTTGGTTGTTGATTTTTATTGTTAGTCATCTGTTCTAGTATCAAGGAGCTTTAGCTCTAGTAAACATTTCCTTTACTAAAGTGATCCTCAAACACACAGTGGCTTGACTATCTTATTTCTGTGTAGGCAAAGTTGTTCATTTCCATCCTAAGTCTATATTCATATTATCCTTGATCTATAAATTCAAGTATTGTAAGTGTGAATGGAAAAACCCGGTTACAAGGTGCATAGGAGATGCAGGATCTTGTAATAGCTTAGACAGTTGATTGGGATAATGGGACACACATTCTGGTGAATTTCTATGGATGATCATTGAGGTTCAAAATAAATAAACATACAAAAACAGTTTATGTAAGAAATGAGTCAAACATAAGAAAAATAAAAACAACCATAAAGAGTTTATGGTCGTGTGTACAAAGTCAATGAAACCATTCTTCTCAGGAAGTCATCACATCTCATGTATTTTCCTTAAAAGAGGAAACCATCTCTAAGCTAATTTACAGTGACTTTTTTTTTTAATTTTTCACTTGGAAGAATGTTAAAAAATATTCAAAATTTTAGTTTTTCTTTTAAAGTTTATAAATGAGTGCACATATCTATGTTTTTGCAAAAAAATGTTATTAAAATACATTTAAGTAAGTCATTAATAAAGTTCACTAAGTTATTTTGTCTATTTTGTAAGACAAACAATATAGGTACTTAACACCTGCACATGTATACATAAAAGAACTTGTGCTTTTATAAGGAAATGACTGCTGAATATTGTTCTGCTCTCAGAGATTCAGGCTTATCTGGAAACCCTAATCTTATCTTGACCTTATACTATTATATTTATGTTCTAAATATTATTTGATATTAATATAAATAATTTACATACATACATATATAATATGTAAAATTATCCTAGACAGGTCAGACATTTTTATATTTGACATTATATTCTGTATGTATGCATTTGTGTGGGAGGTATATATACATACTATATATACATATGAAGTTTGCTGTCGATACTTCTATGTGTTAACATATTATCCTGTTTGCAGTCTTCTGATTCCCCCAAATTTACCTGAAAATTATATTTGTTTCCTCAGTTAAGAACAAAACAGTAGCCCCAACTCTGTTTCTTTTTAGATTCTGTGCAATCCTTCTTCAATTTACTCCTGACAAACTGAGCAATCTTGGAATATTTGTCAGATATGCTAAAACTTTATTTTATGATGATTAGATTCCAAATAACATTGGTTTCTTGTTAACTTTATTTGTTTCTATTAATGTAGAATCTTGTGTTATACACACATTTTTATAAATAGCTGAATTTTTCCATCAACCATTTTTCCTTATCTATACAAAAGTATTTGTAGCCCATCATTCTGGATTTTATGATTTTTAGCATCAATCTCACTTAAAAGACCTATCAAATGTCACAAGTAAAATACTTCACTCCAAAATGTATATAAACCTCAGATATTCTGTGCTTATAAAAAGCACTTGTTATTACTCTCTAGTGTAGAATTCTCAGAATGCTCTTTCTAAATAATCTTTCTTATACTTAAATGCAAAATTTTGCCTATCCAATATCCCATTATGCATATTACATAGGAAGGAAATGATTAGCAAATCCCCTTCATTATTTTTTTATTCTCATTGCCTTAATGGTTTTGTTCCACATTCTCAAAACTACAATGTCCTTTTACCACTGCTTATTGCTTATTGCTACTTCCTATGCTTTTGTTGTTGGAGGGTTTTTTTTTTTTTTTTTTTTTTTTTTTATGAAAGTACAGTATTTCAAACATCGGTAAAGTTGAGTTACCAACCTAAGGTCACATTTTGTCTCTCATCATTGCCAAGACATTGGATAACCCACAAAGCCCAAGTAACAGAGATTTCCATTTCATTTGATGTTATTTTTTTTTCAAATTCCTCTGGGAAATTACTGATCTCGTGTCAGACACCATTTGTATGACTTAGCCAATGTCTTGTCAGAATTTATAGCTTTAGAAAATGTACCAAATTTACATTAATTGTCTTCTCTCAGGTGGCAGCAATAAATTGACAGTGATGTATGTCTTGTTTCCTGTTCGAGGGATGTAATGTGACCCCTACCCAACCCTGGACTCCTCTCTCCCGCACCTTATATTAGCCACAGTGAACAACCTGAGTATCACCTAGGCTTCTTTTTTGAGATCCTGTATGAAGTAAATGGCATAGTCTTATTTCTTAATTACCAACTGATGTCAAAAGCCTACATTTCCTCCTAATATGTGGAAACAAATGTCTCCTTTGAATTGAATCCTTTATCTACTTCCTTAGATTAAAGCCTGACACTCTGAAATGAAGAAATGCTCCTCTTATCCTGTACCTGCCAATTGGGTTTCCTTTCTGCTTACTACTGCTGAAGACACTAATTAATTATCATCTCTGTACAGAGAGCTAAAATTGGAGAGAAAGAAGGAAAAAGACATACTGTCATAATTACTAGTCTTCATAAACAAACATAGAGACATATTATTCATTAATGCCACATGAATGCTGTCTCTGAATTCAATATATTTAACAATCGTAGAATTGTGGAACCATTTGAAAACAAGGCCAAAGAGCTCATTACTTATTACCTATGTTAAAAATAACTTTTACAATCAATATTATTTTCATACTCAACTGTATTACTATTGTCTAGAATAATTGGATGATGCAGGAGTAGTAATGAATGTTGTTTCTAAATTATTTACATTGATTTATTTTTCATTTCATATTGGAAGTGTTAAAAGCTGCTTATGTGGAGTAAAGGACATCTTACACAAGTTAATGCTCTCTTTCTACCATGTAGGTACCAGGTACTGAACTCTCACGACTCTGCTTCTAGGAGCCTTTATAGACCTGAGCTGCTCATCTCTTACGTGCATTATTAGTGTTAGGTTTCTTCATAATCTTGAATTTTGTCATTTATTAGAATTTTACATTGCAAAAAATGGGTCAATTAGTGTAACAAGTGTGGTTTCTATTTTAAAAGAGCCTGCAAATCCTTAAGTAGAAAAGTAGACTCTTCTCTGTTACTTATTTAGACATTTGAACAATTAATTTACTTGAGGGGGAAAGGACAAATTTTATTCTTTCTCAGTATTTCCGACTTGTTACTTACAGTCAGTAAGCAAAATGGTCAGAAAACTTTACTACTTATTTTATAGTTCATGATTTTATTACTATTTTCATTTTCAATGGAGAAAGCATCTGATAAATAATTTAGGATGCAAAGAGGGAGTCAATGATATTTTAAAGGCATTTGGAAATATGAAAAATACCCTAAAATAATCACAATAAAGGCACAAAGGCAGTAAATATTAAAATGTACAACATAGACTGTTAGGTGAAATTGGAGAAAGAGCAGATTGTAGAAGTACTGTGAAGAAGGTATAAACCCATCACTGAGTAGCCCAAGCACAATAGCTGATATAGTACAGTTGAATGTAGATAGTATTCTGTGACCAATGTAACCTTAGCTACAGCATCAAATGGAATCTCTGCACCACAATAACATAACCAATTAAAAATTGTAGGTGTGGTAGCTAGAGATTTAGGCAGGTTATGAAGTGTTTTAACTCAAACCTTTTATTCCTCCATATTTAACAGGACTATATAGAGGAAGATAAATTCTATTTCCCTAACATACATGCAAAGGACTTATCACTCATGGAAGAAATTTAGCACTATTCAGTAGTTATGTGTGATAAAAAGTAATTACTCTTGCTTTAAAAAACTCTATCTTACACTTTTCCTTTAATACCACAGTTTGCAATGCATACCTCTCTCTGTAATGTAGATAAGTACTTTTAACATTAGAAAATATCCCTTTATTTTAAAACTCTGATTAAGTGAACTGTGTCTTACTTTCCCAGGATTCATCACAAGTTCTTTACTACTTAATCTCCTATTTTTGGAGATTCTGATCTATGTACTTTTACTGTAAATTCTCAAAGCTTTAACATCTTTTAATATGAAGGTCTAGCATTGAATATAATAGGATTTTTACAGTCACCCATAATATTTCATCATTTGTGAATTATTATAAAATATTCTTAAATTTTCAAAATTATTATATAGAATATTGGGTATAATGTATAGTCATTTTCAGGTACAATAAAATTCAGTGTTGGGTTTTAAATTTTCTAATAAGCACCAATGATTAAGGAAAAAGAATGTGTAATTCTAGCTTTGTTCTTTTACAGTTACATATAAAATATCAATACATGTAAAGAAAAGAAAATGAAATCATTAAATGTTTTATCATTAAAAGTAAAAGTGATACTGTGTAGAAGGACAAAAAGAACTAACAGGAGTGGGAAATGTAACAAAATAGAGGATGGGAGACGTCCAGGATGAAATTATAAAGTCAAGTATTCCATATGAGAATATAGTAGTCCCAACATGATTTATTCAAACTCTGCAACATTCTGATAGAACTTACCTGCTATTATTATGATATAGATATATCAAACTATATTTTTTCACCTATAGTTTCTTCAGAAAGAAATCTAACAAAGCAATGCTTGGTGCTGAGCAGTACAGGCACATAACTTTAATCCTACCACTCAGGATGCAGAGGCATGCAGATCTCTGGTAGTTTGAGCCTAGGCTCATCTACAGAGGGAGTTCCAGGATACCCTCTGTTCCTAAAGATGCTAAAAAGAAAAATTAATAGTAATAATAATAATAATAATAATAATAATAATGAATTCTTGCAATAAGGACAAAGTAACATGAGAAAATGGTTTCCCTCGTAACTACTCATGTTTGACCTTATCATATTTTAGTCTATTTTACTAAATAATTTCCTTTGGATTTATATTAAATGTCACTTAAAACAGGACATGGACATTTATCTTCCTCTCTTCAGTTTCTTGATTGTCTTAGATATGGTCATGAAAGTCAAGATATTATGATAACAATAAATACTTTGAACTTTGAATAACTTTCAACTAAATACTAGCATTTTTTTTTCTAGGGAAAAAGGGCATGTGGCTATTTCAAAACACTGAAATGTTCTCTTGTTTTGTGGAGAGAACTTGCATGGGTCCAGTCTTTTGGGGGTTGTGAAATTTGTTACAGAAAACAAAACAAACAAACAAACAAAAACAAAAGATAAATTAAAGAAAATAGCATGCAGGCTGTGGCTTAAAAGCTCCTTCCCTTTTGACAGCCCTGTAAACTGAAAACTCTAAGGTTTTATCATACAACATAGATGTGAGCTCCATTCAAGGAAGAAACTTTCATTCATAGATAGCCATCTTTTGTTCATGTCACACGGATAGAGCATAGCCTCCACAGTCATAACAACGTAAGCCTTATTGACTCTCAACAACCTACCCTCTCACACAATCAGTAGTATTAGAAGGAGTAGCCCTTGGGTTTTAAAGCCTCAACATATGAATCATTGAAGGACAGAAGAATTTAGTCTACAGTAATGTCTGAATAATTATATCTGCAATTGCATTCACATAAATGCATTTTTAAAAATAATTATCATCATTTGAGAATGTTAATATAGATGAACAATTTAATCTCACATGCTTTGGGTTCCTGGGGTATGTGAATCTCCTGAAGTAAATTCATAAACTAAAATGACTTTCAAATAAACAAGATGTGCAACTGCTTTGTTGTCTTAAAATATACATTCTGTGTAGTAATCATCTCAGTGTGTGTGTAGATCTGGTTTTGCAAAGTAAATTGTTTCTTTTAATTTAAATGGCGATATAGTGTTATAGTCATTTGTTTGATGAAAAATCTGGCTCATATGAAGGGAAAATAGATACTTCATGCCAGAACATTCTGCCTTAAGAGAGAAAGAGAGAGAGAGAGAGAGAGAGAGAGAGAGAGAGAGAGAGAGAGAGAGAGAGAGCATGCAAATTTGATTAGATCTTTATCTCTGCTTATTCTGCTTTAACTAATAGGTATCTTGTGTTTACTATGAATGTATATTTTAATTCACTCTTCTGGGTCATTAGAATTCTTATTTCCATGATCATATTTGTGCATTAAGTATGTGTAGAAAAATTTTGAGTTCATCATTACAATACTAGTAATACTGCAGTCAATAAACACCTTGTGATTTTTGGATTAATAATTTATGCCTTAGAGAGAAGGACGAATTAAAAAAAATCCCTTTAAAAAGTACTAAACGTTAAAATATATAATAAAGTAAAGTGAGCAATGAAGAAAAGTGTTTATCAAATGGCATAATTATTTAGTAATTATTCACTTTGTGCTTTCAAATATGGTACAGTGTTTGTGTTTGCAATAGCTCTTTCATTTTTCATATGAAAGCATATCCATAAATATTTGTCTAAGTAAAGACCTGCTCTGTATACAAATGATTGTTGAAACTGAGTGCTTGGAAGGACGATCTTCAATGTTTTCACTGAGAAATAATGAAAACATATTTGATAAATAATTCATTTATACCTGCTGTGCATAATAATCACTGCTGATGTTGGAGTCCTTTCTAGAATAGTTCTCCAAATAACTTGTCCTTTGCAGAGCCTTGTTTTCAGTGATGGGATGAGAATTTTTGATACTCATCAGGCATGCTGTTCAAGGAATTAATACAGTAAAATTGTTTCCCAAAGCTTTTTATAAATGATTTATTTTAAATCTGTGAAGAGCTCGGTCAAGAATTAAATAAGAACTTCCTGAAAGGTAGAGAAATATTCTAATCCCATGCAAGCCCCAAAATTTAATTTCTGTCCCATACACATTTAATATATTAAGCCAATTAAGAAATGTTAACTTAAATGTGAATGAAATACTACCATCACTTTTCCATGCTTGATTGTGTACTTTTCCAGAGAAAAATGACTGAGCATTCCAAAAATGGTAAAGACTCAGTGTCCATTCTGGAAATATAGAGATAATGGTCTAGGTTTAACACACCCTTGAGAGGATTCTGCTGCTTCCTGGACATAAATATCTCTGATAAGGGGGAATCATATTGAGGACAACGATTTACATGCTATTACAATGAGTACCACAAATGAGAGTCATTAACTCTGAACAGTAAGAAATCATAAGCCAATTGAAAAAATATTCGTATTTTGTTGCAGAAAGTAGTTTTTATTTATCTCAATATAACTTGAGTGAATTCCAAGTATTTTGCCTTTATACTGAGAATTTCTTGAATTTTACATTTAATAATATTGCAAAATCTACAATAAGCTTTAAGAATATACAAATGAATGTTGTTTTTACAATATAAAATGAACACCTTTATATTCAACAAAGTAATGTGATTGTTCTCATTGTATCATGTGATATTGGTGCAAAGATTTCAGATGGAACAATTTATTCTACCAGTTGTTTTAATAAATAGAAAATGATGGATATATTGGGAACAAATATAAGTCCAGTAATCCAAGAAAATCTTGATAAAATCTTGACAAAAGTGTCCACACTGACATAAGGAAGACATTACACATTTATGTGGTCTGTGGTCTCTTATATTGTAGTTATTATTGTTTTAATCTAATTACTAAATGTCAAAATTTCTAAAACTACATCTTTATCGAAATTATTTCCTTTTATCTTAGTATTCTTTATTATATTCTAATATTAATTTAAAACATTAAAAATGTCTACCCTAGCAATAGATTGAAAGATCACAGAAATACACATTGAGTTGGTAGCTATCGGTAATATGTGGCAATTTAATTCACAATATAACTGAAATAGCAGTGTGGAGGAGGAAGTGAAAAAAAGGATGATCACAAATCAGAAAAATAAGAAACATCAAATCAGAAGAATATTTTCTGTAATAAAGCTTTTATAACTTATAATTGACTTATTGCTTAAACTTGAGGTACTTACTACCTACAAGACAATTAAAATACAGAAAGACTTGCATAGACTTTTTAAGACTGTGTAAAATGAAAGACAACCTAAAGGCAAACTGAGGAAAGATGTGTTTGTGGAGTTAAACAACACAGGAGCAGAATAGTCTCCTTGATAGACAAATAGAGCCAGAATTCAAGTGATATTATTTCAAAACTGCAGATATTTAGAACTGTTCTCTTCAGATATATTTAATTGATATGCTTTACCTGTGTTTTCGCATTACTCCGAGCCTGGTCAAATATTTTAAATATATTTCTCTTAAAATGTAAATATAACACTTCTCAATAGCGTAGATATAAACCAGATATTTGTGTAAAGGTTTTTTTTTTTTAAAAAAAAATTTTGAGCAATATTTTGAAAGAAATTTTTTCTTTTCCATTTAAACTCCTTTTTCAAGCCAAAGTGCTTTCATGTTGAGCAACTCTAGCAAGCAGTGAAACATCTGCAATTAGTTTAGAATGTATTTTAATCATCACTACTCCATCTGAGGTACAATCTTAGCAAGCAAGTAAGGTATTGGTCACTGGAGTCAATTAATTCTGCTTCTAAGGGCTCTGTTTGCTACTACAAAAATGATGCATTAGAGGCAGCTACTTGGAGAGAAGAGGTTGGGGAAATAGGCACACAACTGTGTCAAGATGTCTCCCAGCAGCGCATTAAGCTTAAATCTGCTTTCATGATTTTCAGTTTTCTCTCCCTCCTTCTAGGGCTCCCTTCATCCCTTCTGTTTGTATACACGCTTCCCTACCAACATCCACACCTACACATGATTGCTGGGCTCTCTGTGTGGCGTTTCCAGAGCAGCAGTTTGTTTCTGCAGGACTGCACACATGAACGGCCTATTTCAATTTTATCACTTCTCTTTGGTACACCATGTCACCAGTTACAAATGTGACCTTGACTTTGGTTCCGGTGTTCTAGGTATGGTATTATTACTCACCTTCCCTTCTTCCTCTAACCCTCTGGAGTATCTTAGATGTTTATGAAGAGAAATCCTAAAACTGAAAAGTTTTCTTTAACCCGTCTATTAGGAAATGTCTCACTGATAACACGAAACAGTACAGAGTACAATTTAGTTTGAGTGCTCTAGTGATGCCCAGCAAGATCAATACTCTGATCATCCTTAGCACTCTAGATACATAATCCTATTGCTACCTCTCAATAACTACTTACTATCAGTTTCTACAGACATCTCAAATTCCTGAAACTATTTTGTTTCTTTTGTATTACTTACATATTGTGAAAGAAATCCTAACATGCACTATTTACTTTTTTTTGCAATATTTATAAAAGCTACCCAAATCATGCAGATTCTGTGTCTAACAGCAATATCATTCATTCAACGTTACACATATTATTTTGTGCAGTTTCATTTTATTGAGGCATAGTATCTTATCCTTTACATTTAAGGAAGTTTAATTTACCTAAATATCATTGCTAATGAAATATTATTATATGTATTTTCTATGTGGTCCTCCTGATTCTGAACCAAAAAGGACGATTGGTGGCCTATAAAACACATCCATTTTCTTATACTTAAAAGGTGAATCTAATTTCAAAATCTGTCACACTGCTGCAGCATTAGCAAGTTCACAGTACTCCACATCTTTGCTTAAATTCAAGTGGTCAAGCCTTATAACTTCAGTGACTCTGTCGAGTACACTTATGCTGACTTTGAATTTTCCTGGTTAACTATCATTAGTGGACAATGATTTTAACTTCTATCTGATACAGATGTCTTATTAGAGTCTACTTCCCTCATGATTCATTTTTT
Source organism: Rhabdomys pumilio (assembly GCA_030674055.1). Taxonomy (NCBI): domain Eukaryota; kingdom Metazoa; phylum Chordata; class Mammalia; order Rodentia; family Muridae; genus Rhabdomys; species Rhabdomys pumilio. The sequence goes on along the minus strand of JANHMN010000002.1, from coordinate 72,539,518 downwards.
AAGCTTTTATTTTTTAGGGATTATTAGAAATTCTTTAAATATTCCTTTTGTTATGAGTGCATTAAGCCATACTCTTAATTATACTTACAAATATTTCATATTGGCCTATTGTGAAATGATTTCTTAATTTTACTGTCAACTTACCAAGCATTTTCCTTTATGGCTATTGCTTTGTCCTACTTAAGAAACAATACCCTATTTTATGCTGGACATATTAGTCTATATTAACTTAGTGAAACTTTGCAACTATTATCTAAATGTGTAATTCCTTGAGATCCATTCTCAAGGCACAGTGTTGTTAAGTGACACCATTTCCATTATGGACAAATGATTGCTTCAGAATCAACTGTCATTGCTAATAGCAGTTCCTAGCATGTAATGTATTATCCATGTTGGAACAGGTCTATATACACATGTCTGCTTCTTCTTCTTCTTCTTCTTCTTCTTCTTCTTCTTCTTCTTCTTCTTCTTCTTCT
>JANHMN010000002.1:72462640-72539032 GCA_030674055.1 Rhabdomys pumilio | reverse complement strand
TCTTTTGCTACTTAGTTATTCCTACACAGACAGCATACTACCTCTCTACTGAAGAGCAATATTTAAGACTTGATTGTCTGATAGATTGAGTTCCTGACTTTTGCTAGTCTTTAAGGAAAAGTGCAATGTCAATTATTAGTATGTTGCATGTTGGTAACAAATATTGTCTGCTCATGGAGTTCAACAAAAGCTCCTGTTGGAATTTTCTAGGAAGTTGTAGTAAATCTAAAGGTTTAAGTTTAAAACCTTCATGATACTTAGATTTTTTCTTCCATCAGCATATTATACAAATAATATTTGTAAAATACAAATAATATTCTAGCTTTTTCATTAATTTTACTCAGGAAATACTCCATCTTGCAGAAAATATTGCAATGATAGTATACTATGCTGAAAGACATTGGTTTTCATAGTAATTTTCCTCTTTTGGTTATAAAATTAATTTGTTTTACATATTTTGATTTCTATCCTGGAAATGGGCTGAAACTTTGTATTGATTTTGATTGACTTTCTTTCTTTCTGTTGAGACAGTGTTAGAGGAAGGAATAGCAGGATACCAGTGACATGGAAGGAGCAATGGGAAAACAGAGGTGGCCTTGAATCAGGTAGGAGTTTGGAAGTCAATACACACGTGTGATGTAATGATTTGAAATGTTTGAGAGAACATAAGAAATTATGTGTAAGACCTAAATGTATGTGTTTTCATACATAGATTAAATGAAGTTTCGACACTTGGGTTGACAATGCTCTTCCCAGGAGTTGTATTGAGGTAACAAAAATCCCAGGATGAGGCATAAAGACAACTCTTTGAATTGTTGGTCAGAATAGTCCAAGATACTCCCCAAAGAATATAGACTGTTATGGTTGCAGTTCTTGTTAGTGAATACACAGGGCATTTGAGAACAGGACTTTAGAAGATTCAAGTTGAACCTGCCTGAAAGCCTCCTCCCTGAGGAATAGCTTTCACTACTGAAAGTTGTGCAAGCTTCCTATGGAGGAACCCAAGAAATAATCCCAACTATCCGTGATACCTGTAAACAACAGCAATAAACGATAAGGCAATATCTCTAACGTTGGAATAGTAGCACTCATATCTTGAAACTAAACATCAGCTCTCTCAGTGGACTTAAGGCCCAGTACACAGAAAGGAAATCATACCTGGTACTAGAAATCAACCTAACTGCCTCTTGTTGGTCATTGATCTTAAAGAATCATTGATGCCTAGACCTAACTGACGTATGTACAACACAGCCTTCTCACTTAGGACTCAGAAAAATATCATGGGAAAGGATGGAAAAAATATTAAGAGACACAGGACCAAGAAATCTCCTATGAAATCGTATCTCCTGGGATTAACATGGAAATTTCAAGTTTTATACTGCAAAAGTATGGCTGCCTTAACAAGATCTCAACAAAGATATTAAGAGACATGCTAGCGTGATCTTAGTCATTCTGACTGGGGTGGGATGAAATATCAAAGTTCTGTTGATTCACATCTCCCTATTGCTAAAGATTTTAAGCACTTTTTAGATGTTTCTAAGCATTTTTTGTGTGTGTTCAGATCCATAGCCCATTTATTAGTTGTGTCAATTTTTACATTTGGTTTTACGTGTCTTATGTATTCTAGATGTTAATTCTCTGTCAGAATGTACGTGGCAAAGAGTCTCTACCAGGTTAGAGACCTCTTCTTCACTCAATTGATTGTTTACACCTGTCAATTGTTTCTTTTAATTCCTGGGCAAATGGGGTTCTATTCCAAAAGCACATATTTCCTGCACCTACATATTGCAGAGTACTTACTATTTATGCTCTTTCCTAGATAAACACATCTCAACCTGTTGATTGAGACCCCACAGATGTCTCATATCAGATATCATACTTATCAGATATTTAAGACATGATTCATAACAGTAGCAAAATCACAGTATTGAGGTAGTAGTGAAATCATTTTATTGTTGGTAGTCACCATAACATGAGGAGCTAGGATAAAGTGGGACAGCGCAAGGTGGGCTGAGAACCAGTCTTTGAGATTTTTCACCGTTTCAAGTTTTACAGTTAGATTTTAATCTTGTCGTTGATGATTATTCGGAGATAGGTATAAATATAATTTTATCTTTCTCTATGTGGACATCTGATTTCCCAAGCACCATTTGTTAAAGAGGGATATCTCTTGTTCACTTTACATTTTGTCATCTTTGTCAACTATTAGGTGGTTGCACCTACATTCACACTTGTTTTGTTCTTCTTATTTTTCATTGTCTACACATCAGTTTTTAGTAAGTAACATAGTGGTTTTATTACTATATCTGTGTAATATACCTTGAAAACTGATATAGCAATATCTCTAACATTATGTTCAGGTTTGCTTTGGTTATGTAGGGTATTTGTGTGTGTGTGTGTGTGTGTGTGTGTGTGTGTGTCTCCATATGAATATTAGGGCATTGCTTTTTATTTCTGTGATGCTATGGGGAGTTTGATTGGGGTTACATTACCATGAATTGCTTTTGGTCGGAGACAGAAAGATTGTGAGAGCCAGAGGAATCTAGAGGTCTACTGGGAGACTGTTTCCACTGTATATGACAAGCAAAAATGAATCTATAAAATTTCAACTGTATACTTTTTAAAATAAGACCATAACAATAATAACACTAGTGGGCATGCCAATTTCATTGAAGTAAATCTCACAGGTCTCAAATCTAGATGAAAAGCTATTTGTAAATAATGTCTATATATAGAGAGAGGAAAAATCAGTCTTCACTAGGAATAAGAAACCAAATTGCATATCAAATAAAAAGTTGTCCTAGATAAAATCTTACTTAAAAGCAAAACTAAATAAACTTAGCAGATGTGTATGTCTGTGTATGGTATTTTGTAGTGTATGTTTGTTTGTATGTATATGAATATATGTGTGTGTATTTGTGTGTATATATATGTGTGTATGTGTGTGTGTGTACATGTGTGTGTAGCAATGGTAACTAAAATAAAGCAGTCATGAATTTGAGAAGAATTAGGAGCACTGAAGGAATTAAAGGAGAAGTGGAAGATGAAAATCACCCCAATACAGTATTATGTATAAAATTCTCAAAAATATAAAACATTTATGAATAAAAAGATGATGTATTAACATGTGATATATCTTAACTTTTGGGTTCATTGGATAACCTTTAAAAATATGTGTTCTCAATGGAGTAGCTTTGCAATGTTATCTGTACAAGTGACTTTCTTCATTTTAAAAGAGTTCACAGCTTTAAAATTGTGGGAAAATGATACCTAATTCCATAATTTTCTGAGGCTTAGCCAAATCTTCATTTCAGAAGGTAATAATTTTGCTAGCTCTTACAATGCTGTACTCCAAACACTGAGTACTTTCTCCAACAAATGATACAGTCAACAAATAATTACAGAATGATTAAAAATGAAATGTCAATATACAAGATGTTTAACACAGGGTTTGGAATTAGTTAAGAGCTACATAAATGATAGGCATTATACAATTACTTCCATGAATCCAATATACTGGCAATCATTTATTGTCTGTCTGCAGAAACTACTACTGTGCTTATCCATTTAAGCTTCCTGATATATTTTAAGTAGTTATCATAAATCTCTAAGTACAAATATTTGAACTTACATTGAAAAAAACGACACAAGAATTATTAATACTTTTCAACTCACATTTGACTAGAGGCAGTTATATTTTACTCTGCAACAATGTAGTTTAATATAATGTGGGGATTTTTACTAACCTCCTTGTATGTTTATAAGCAATGAAGAGAATTTTTAAAGCATCATTGATATATACAATACTGTCAAAGACATATATATATAACAGAAATATTAAAGGTTTAGTTTTCAGGTACATCATTTCATTGGGGTTGGTTTTACAAGAGAATTGATGGGTCTTTGAAAATATGTTAGCATCAACAAAATTATCATCAAAAATAATTTTCAGTCACGGGCCAAGTGTCAGGGACAAACCTTAGTGTTTGGATGCTTTTCTCCTATATTCAGTGCCCTTGGTTGGATCTATATACCCACAAACTGTAAAGAAACAAAAATAATGCTACTGACCATCATGACTTCTGACTGAACACTAAGATTTACGTTGCTTCCCTATACATTTGGCATGTCTGATGTTATAATAGTATTCATCGCAAAGATTATATTCATGAATAAAAACACCCATGTAAATCAGCACTGTGAATTGTATGTATATACATATTATATACATATGTATATACATGTGTATATTTATATATTCATGTATATATGTATATGTGTGTCATGTGCATACATATGTACATATATACTATGTATGTATATATGTGTGTATATTAGTATGTATGTAAAAATTTATATATACATATGTGTCCTTTGAATATATGTTCATAAAACTAGATTATCAGGCACAAAGATTCACATATACAAATCTACTACTGTGTTGCAGAAATGCACTCTGAATTTATACACCCTGAAGTCAAATCTATTGTATCTGTTTGATTTTAAACTATTTAAACAAGCTTATTTTTTCCTTAAAACCTTAGTGGATTTAATTTTATATGAGTGCAGTAAGTGGAACCAGACAACATATAAAATTATATCTAATGAATTTTTCATATTTAAATGTCTTTCCAAGACTAATATTTTCATATTCATTATAATAAAATAGCCTTACTTTCTTATAGTAAGCAAATTTTATTGAGACAAATATTTGAAGCAAAGTTTATTGTTTGTTTACTAGCATAAATGGGATACCAGACAAAAGCAAAGCTTAACTTTTTATGAGTTAAATGTAAATTCCAAATATGTATATAAAGCCTCGATACATATATTGAGTAGTAACCAGGAAGGTACGGCTCCAATTCATAAAATCGCCTTCCACAGTTTAAGAGGTAATAATATTGTCTTCTGACAATGTATTTACTCAAACTTTCCCACACAAATACTCACATTTTTCTTCTAAAAATAATCCAAAATTTGAAGAAAAATTACACATTGCCTAGGAGTACTTGACAATCCTCACAACCCAGCTTTCCTTCTGATAATGTTATTTTATCATAATAAATATCAAAATATTGGTCTTTAGAAAGACATTTAAATGTGGAAGATTCATTAGATGTTATTTTATATGTTGTCTGGGTCAATTTATTGTACTCATCTTTGATTATAAAACTAAATCCACTAAGATTTTAAGAAAAAGATAAGCTAGTTTAATTTTTGGGTTATTTTACTTTCCCTTTCAAATACCGTTATAAAAGCTCCTCACACATTCAACTCATTTCTCCTAAAATATTCAGGCCATTTTTAATTAAACCATCCTGCATTTCATATGACAGGTCAATTCCCCTCTGTCCTTTGTGAACGGTCACCCAGCTGCTTATTAACAGCATCAGAAATGAATGCAGACAGCTTTATTTCTTGGTTTATAATCATTATTAAGGAATGTTCTACTGCTAAGCATAAATATTGGGATTCCTATAGCATCATTCAGTGTTCTACATTCTAAAGTACTTCTTCATCTGTTATTATCACATGAAAAGCTCATTTTTCTGAATAATTTTACATTTACTAAATGCAAAAATTCAAATATTCATCATTTGATATTATCATGAATATTTTTAGTTAGCTTCACACTTAAGATACAATATTTTTTGTTGATAAAGTAAACTACATTTTAGTTTCCCAAAGATTGTCTGGGTAAGAAAAACAAGAATATTTGGGGACTTTAAATATAAAAATTGTATTCTATGAATATGACTGAACTAATCAATCCAGTTAGAGACCTTCTCTGGTCCATTGCCTGCATATGTAACAAAACCAATGGAAAATAAGTACCTCCCATGGTCAGAAGGTGGCAGAGCCTCTGTCCTGTACTGTCACCTATGACAATGTGTCAGTTCTTTATGGATAAATGAAGAGTGTTGAGTTTACCAGAGTGGTTTGCTTGGTGTGTATAGTTTTTGGCTTTACCTTACAGTTTATAATGCTACCACACAGTACAATTAATCTTTTAAATGAAAATTGCTTTGTTAATACTTTTGAAGGTGTTATTGGCTTTATAAACTTCAACATTTTTCTTTTATTTTTGATATTTTAATAGCACCTGCCTCAAAACCATGCTCAATACATCTAATGATACTTATATGCTATTTTTTCAACCCATTTGTTTCTAAGAACTAATTTTTTAACCTATAACACACTTTACTTCACTAATGTATTTATCATTATCATTCTCAAGATATCCCATGGTTTTATCTAACCGAGGCAGGAGCGCAGCACAGGGAAGCATTTCAGTGAGATTTGGCATCAGATATGTAAAGGTCTTTCAGCTTTGGCTTCACTTTACACTTTCACCTTAAGAAAATAAGTGTGTACAAAAGTACATTTTAAAACTATTACAAATGCAAAAACTAAAAAAAAAAAAAAAAAAGAAAAGAAACCTATTACAACTGGCTGTGTAGTGTTCATCTGTTACAGAGGCCCATAAACACATAAACAGTTATTAAGTAAAAAGGGATGAGATAGAGGTAACAGAGTGCTTAGAGAAATGACCAACAATGGATAAGATTTTAATGAATGTCACTCTTCTTATTACCACTTACATTGGTGTCCCCATGCTATTTCTTCTTCCTCATATATGCCATTATCTCAATAGCCAAGTCTCTTGTATTTCACAATTACAGTCTAAATTGAACAGTGTCTGTCTTCCTCTTTTGAATCAGTGTTGTCCTTTGTAACCCTACTGAGACATTCTTACACTTGTGACCACCTCTTTCTGTGTATTCTTCAGGCTGTAGTGATTCTCAACCATGTCTTCGGGTAATGTGCTTGAATAAAAGAAACAGAATGTTTTACACATTCTACTAAGGATGCCATCTTTAATAAAACACTATGGATTCGTATGAGATAACATAAACTACTTTAGAGGTGGTGACATTTTGGAGAAGAAAAACTACTGAAGAAACTTAAGTAGAAAATGAAATTGCTAGCTTAAATGGATAAGCACAGTAGTAGTTTCTTGGGTGTGGTTCATGGCAATAAAATCAGAAGATAAAAGGATTAATAGGGACCGCTGATAAAGAACATTAAAGTTGTAAAGGTATCACGTATTTGGGGCCTCATACTTTAAAGAAATATAAGTATGATGCAGATACAGTGAATTTACAATAAGTGCTGGGCATGGGATCTGCCGTGTGTGGTTTGGATACCAAATGAGACTCCCTTAAAGAAAATGAAATTTTCATTTTCTAGTAGACATCACTTTAAAATGGCTTCTGAGTTAGAGACTGAGGCTTGTGTTCACAACCCCTCTGAGTACTGGGACCCCATCCAGATGAGATCTGTGCATGCTTTGTATGTGCTGTCATGTCTCTGTGAGTTCATATGTGCATCAGTCTTACTGCGTCTAGAAGGCCTTGTTTCCTGAGTGTCTTCCAGGTTCATTGCCTCACATTCTCTTTACATGTCCATGGAGCTCTCTGAGCCCCACAGGGAGAGATTTGATGGAGACATATTATTTAAGACTGGGTGTTCCCAGGTCTCTCACTCTCTTCACATTGTCCTGTTTGGGTCACTATATGTGTTTCTGGAAGAGAATGCTTCTCTGATGATGGTTGAACAAGGCACTGATATATTAGTATAGTTATTTAATTTTTTTTTTATTTAATGCCTTGATTTGTAGTGAGAGAAAAGAAACAAGGAGAATGTAGATTTGGGTGGAACAGGCAGTGAGTGGATCTAGAAGTTCATGGAAGAGAACCATAATCAGAATAATTGTATGAAAAAAAAATGTCTTTTCAATTAAAAATATATGTTGATTGAACACATATAGACACAGGCAGACATACACAGAGACATACAAAAATACACACAAAAAAGGAAAGTGATTGCTGGTGAATCAATAGTTTTGCCTAGAATAAGTAGTTAGATGCTTTTTATCTGTCAGAGGATGGTAAGGTTTACATACATAGTAGGAAATGAAGCAAAATGAATAGATGCTTTCAATGTCTGGTTTCAATGTCTTCATGCTATGTTAGAGAAAAGCATCTGGGAAAACTAAACCAATAAAAATAATGAAATCTGGTTACATATATTCAATACATAGATATGTCTACAAAATACAGTGAAGTATCTGTCTGTTTGCTCAAAACTGAAAATTATTATATTTAAGTAGGTATTTGATAGATGCTTATACTGCTTAGAAGTATTTTAAAGTCTGATCTCAATTCTGAAATAAACAAATTTACCCAAGTATTCTATGAAACCTAGGTACTCTGTAAGACATAAGGCAAATACTATTTCCATTATTAATGAAAACAGTATAACTAAGTATAATTTACATAGTCTTCAAGAGCATTCAGGGCTTAAAGAATAAGAGGCATAGCACTTTTATTAAATTATAGATTGTGTTTGTGTGTGCATAGCTCTTTTATTAAGTGATAGATAGTGTGTGTGTGTGTGTGTGTGTGTGTGTGTGTGACAGAGAGAGAGAGAAACAGAGACAGAGACAGAGAGACAGAGAGAAATGACAATTTTTAGAAACCTTAAAAGTTTTGTAATATTGTGGAGCACTGTTTGAGTATATGCCCAGGAGAAGTGTAACAAGTTCCTTTTGTAGAACTATTTAAAAAGTTTCTGTGGAACTACATGACTGATTTCTAGAGTGATTGTACCAGCTTGCAATTCTGCACATCCTAGCCAGCATGTGCTGCACCTTGAGTTTTTGATCTTAGCCATTCTGAATGATGTAAGGTGAAATCTCAAGGTCGTTTTTATTTGCTTTTCTCTGATAACAAAGAATGCTGAACATTTCTTTAAATGTTCCTTGTCCATTCAAGATTCCTTTGTTAAGAATTCTCTATTTATTTACATTTCAGATGTTGTCCCCCCTGGGGGGGGCATATCTTCATAAAAGCAGGAGGAGGGGGGATGGGATAGGGGGTGGGGGGATTGGGGAAAGGGGACAACATCTGAAATGCAAATAAAATATACAATAGAAAAGGAGAATTCTCTATTTAACACTCTATCCCAAACTTCAATACCACTTAGGCTGGCAAACAAAATAATCAGGAGAGGCAACAGAATGGGAAAGGGAAAGGGAAGTAGAAAAGGGAAACAAAATTAGGTATAGAGAGAGACAGGGGAGACTCCTAGCATCTCAGGAGAAGGAATGGAAAAGTGTAGCTGTCCCAGATGTGGGGTGGAGGTAACCACTAGAAAGTCCCAGAGACCTGGGATAAGGGAAGCTCTGAGGACTCAGTGTGGGTGACCTTAGAGAAAATGCCCAACAATGGGGATAAGGAACCTTAAGAGACCACCTTCAGTAGTTAGGGCTACCAGTGGAGGGGTGGGTACACCAACCCATTTTCAAAAATTTCAACTCAAAATAGGTCCTGCCTAGAGGAAATGCAAAGACAAAAATGGAACAGAGACTGAATGAATGGACAACCACTGACTGTCACAACTTAGGATCTATCTCAAGGGATAGCACCAAACTCTGCCACTATTACTGATACCATGTTGTGATTATAGACAGGAGCCTAGAATGGCTGTCAACTGAGAGACTTTGTCAACAGCTGACTGAGACAGAAGCAGATATTCAGATCCAAGAATTGGACTGAGGTAGGGGACCTCTATGGAAGAGTTAGAGGAAGGATTAAAGGAAATGAAGGGAATGGCAATTCCATAGGAAGACCAACATTGTCAACTAACCTAGACCCCTGGCAGCTCTCAGAGACTAAGCCACCAACAAAAGAGCATACATTGGCTGGTCTGAGGATTCTGGCCCATATGTAGAAGAGGACTGCCTTGTCTGGCCTTAGTGTGAAATGATGCGCCTGATCCTGTAGAGATTTGATACACCAGGTAGAGGGGAATAGCCTCTGAGAGGGTGACCCTCTCAGAGTTAAAAGGATGGAAGGAATCTGTAATGGGGAACTGGGAGGAGGCAACATTTAGAATGTAAATCAATAAAATAATTAACAAAAAAAAATAGACTGGCACCCAAGAAATAGTTTTGTAATTATTTTTGTTATAATAAATAAAAGTGACATTTGATTTCCAAATTCACATTACAGGTAAAACTATGAAGTAATTTTCTTTTGGTTCGTTTGTTTGTTTGGGGGTCTTGCTTGTTTTGTTTCAAACATTAAATACTTTATAATGACTCAATTGAAAAGGTAATGTTTCCATGACTGTGACTCTTCATATTTTAGCTGTTTATAGTGTGTTTGACAGTAGACAGTTTAGCTCTCACGGTAAAAGTTGGTGCTACTTTCTATTTGCAGAGAGTTGCTAAGTTTCCTCCCAGGCACATGAGATCTTGCAGAACGACTTTTCATTGTTGACATTCAAACAGCTGCCTTATTTCCACTTTCTCTCGCCATATACATGTCTCCTGGATATTTCTAACCATGTACAGACATGGTTTGAAATGGATTAAATCATACCAGATTTGCTATTTTGATTCTAAAGGAAACATGTTTTTGTCAGAAAAACTTAGAAGTATTGTAAGAGAAATGTAATCACGAGGGCATGATCTAAAGACATGGAGATATGAATATGAAATCAGCCGAATTTCTGTAAGAATTCTGTTTCTTTTCTACATCAGTTAATATTGTCCCAGTAGACCCCATCTTTATGTCAGAGGGTGAGTCAGTTAGATCAAATTTAACTGAGCCATTGGGAAATCTAACTACTCCAAGATAAGTCAGTCATTGATAGCATAGAATTACCGAGGTAAGACAGAATATATCTTCCCCAACATATTCCAGAGTGTTCTAAAGTTTGCTTTGAGCTAATGGGACTTGAGAATCAGTAGATGCAGGAAAGCCTCTCTGAACTGTTTGTTGAAGTAGAGGATTTAATGCACAAATGAAAGTGACTCATCTAATATTATGATTCGCATCACTAATGCTAGGGAGTTGAAGATGAGAGATGGCTATCCACCAAACTAATGAAACAATCCTATTTTCCTAGTCTCATTTTTTTTGTTGGCTCTGATATTTCTTTGTTTGTTTTGATATCTGTTTCTTTTGTTTCATTTTTCAGACACTATTTCTCTGTAACATTCTGGCTGTCCTAGAAATCAGTAAATCAGACTGGCGTTGAACTCTGAGAATCTTCTTCCTCTGTGTCCTGTGTGCTGGGATTAAAGATGTGAACCACCACCACCACCTTTTCTATAATAATCAATAAACTCATGTGGCATATTACATTTTCACCAAGATACCCAATTCTGTATACAACTTTCTACTCTAACTGAATCCATTCTATTTTGTAGTAAGAACCGATGTGCCATATCAGGTTTATGCTAACTACATCTGAATGCTTACATACTACATCAAGTTTTGATTTTTAGTTTACAATTTGGAGTGTTCTGTAGTTTAAAAACTACATAATTACGGCCTGTGGATGACCTTCCTTTTATCATTTAGAAAAGATTTATGATATTTGACAACCAGTGCTATTCCTATTTCTGTATGAAGGCTGTGGTATTTTCTTTGGGGTATGGAAACAAAATGAAATCAGAAAACTCTTGTGAAAATGTTGATGAGGACTGATTATAGCACTGATTCTTCCTTTCTACTAGGATCAATATATGTCATTATGTAATTATCTTTTCAAGTATAAGCGTAGCACAGACTATCATTTAAAAGGAAGAGTCAACACAATTAATTATAAATTCTGTGCATAAACACATATTTTTTCAATATAGTAAGTTTTTCTATTATTTTCCCACTAATGGTCTTTAACTCTTCTCCTGCCTTCTCTTTGCTAATTTTCATGATAGTTTGGTCACAATTCCAACTACCTTTCACATTTATTTTCATGAGAATTCAGATAAAATAAGTGCTAAGCGAACATGAGAATCAATAGTTAATATATTTCTGAACACAGTCTTCAGCATTTTTATCTTGAATTAAAACAACTTGAAATGTTCACAGTCCCACCTTTAATCAAGTGGAACCATAAACTACAAAGAATTGAAAATGAAATGAGTATAAGAAATTTCACACTCCAAGCAGTTGGATGATAATAAGTTTCCACCTGTTAACATATTAATAACAGTGTTAAAGAGCACATTGTGCCTGAGGTATTACAAGTCTGTGCAATTTTACATGTGTCAAGAAATGGCTTGCTTGTTAGCAATGGCTAGAGTATCAAAGCAGAATGAATTCCATGAGGGAAAATAGTTGTGTAATAAGAAGACGTGGAATTCTTCGCTCACTGAGTTATTTAAAATAACCTGCAAAAACTACTGGATGATATAGGAACAGGGATTGCCCTCTGGAGAGTATTAGGTGACCTACAGTAATAGATCATTTCCATCCCTAATGCCTGTTATTAATATGTCATAAATTTGAGAAGTGCATTCTGGGAGAGAGGCAGCAAATGGTCATACAAGGAGAAAAAACAAAGCACAGCACACAAAGAGACAAATCTCTGCACACAATAAGGACATCTTGTATCAATGATTTTGGTTATTATGCCAGGCAAAACATTCAGTTAGGCTTGCCAGGAAGAGAAGGGGGTTAGATGACATTTGATGTGACTATTTTCTCTATGTGATGTTCTCCTTTGGATAAACTGGGTTTGGCGATATATTAAAATCTTGAAGGTGAAAACTGAACAACCTACATTTTACAGAAGAATAGCTACCCAAAATAAAGCCCAAAACAACAGGGATAATGCAAGAAGATTCCCAAGAAACTGGGATGTGATTAGATTGCTGTAAGCAATGAAAGTCAAATACACCAGTGGGTTCTCAATTTGCATCTAAGTTAATGTCCACAAGTATTCCTTTTATGTTTTAGCACTTTTATTGGTGGAATAATATTACAATACAATTATTGCACTACCTTATATGTACCTGTTTGGTATTGGCTCCAGGAGAATATTTAGCTGGAGTGTATGAATTCAATTCAACTGAAATACATTTGTGACTCAGTAGATAGGAATGGGACAAATAGCAACAAAGCAAGAAAAGGTGGGAGGGACAGTTTTGTCTGCATCTAGGAACAATAACAATCACCATGCTATATTTTGGGAATAAGTTTTTTAAAGTTAATTTTAAAATATTTAAAAATTCCAAATGAGGTAGGTCATACCTACGGTCTCAGAGTTAGAGAGCCAGAGGGAAGAGGCTTACTGTGGATTTGAAAGAGAATGCTGCTGGCTCTTCATTTTGTGAGCAGGTATTTCTTTTTCTCTTTGTTTTTGATAAAGTTTACCTTTCAGAATAACATACAAATTGCATAAAGATCACAAGATGAGTAAAACAATGTAAATACAAGGCAAATTAGCACGGTAAACAGTAAAGAAATATTATTGAAAATAATCATGGCTCCCTTATAATAGAAAGGTGCCCTTAACTGACTCCCTGTTGTGAAGAAGACTGAACCTAAACTCTGCTGAACCAATATTCGTCAGTACCTACAGCCTGTGGGAAAACCTGCACAGCTACAGATAATCAAGGAGGCTCCCAAGCAGTCATTATGCTAACCACATGCAGAGAAGATCCGTATAGGAACATTCTGATGATTTCTTTAGCATACCAAGTCTCACATTTTAGATTGAGAGGAACTAATAGAAGCATGCTGATAGCATGCCTGCTATAGAAGAGGAAGAATTTGTACTTAATGTTTCCCACTGAGCAAACCAGAAAGTATGTTCTTTAGTAAATAACAAAAAGTTCATATGAAGCGCCATGTGGAAAATGAACAGTGATACATATTTTATAAAGCCAAGTTTGTATATGTTTTAAGAAGACTCGGTGTTCATAAAGATGCCCATTCCTATGTCAGTTATTGGATTGCAGAAGCTAACCTGAATACAGATAAAGTTTGGAAGTTCTGCTTGCTTTTGAATCAATGATATACGTCACTACATTAATTGTCTCATTAGTATCATGTATTGAGTGTATCATCAGGCACATTTAATACTATTTCTGTGATACTGTAGATCTGCACATTGTCCTTATACATTAGACACATGTTTTTATAAACTGTGTCTGTAGACACTTTGAGTAAGATTAATTGAAACTGTGAAACAAAATAGTCTTAGATGGACCATGGAATATCCTTATCTGTAACGAGTTGGGATTGCATCCTCCTAATGTCAGCAAAGTTAATATTTTTCCTCTAGGTAAGAGAAGAAATATGAGACATGTAGAAAAAAATCAAATGATATGCCTAAATCATCTAAAAAATTAGCAAAAAATCATTGACATTGTACATGATTTTAGCATTGTCTAAACGTATCTTATTTGGCTTACACCAAATTTTTCTTCTTCAGTCAGCATTTCTTATAAAAAGTTGCACATATGTATACCAGTGTATAATTTAAAGGTGTAAAATAATAGTAAAGTAATGGATTTGGCAGTAGTTAAATATATTTTAAGCATTAGAAACTACAAGTTAAAACAAATCAACTACCTCACTCTGCTGAAAATTTGTTTTCCAAATAAATGGCCTACGACAAAGATAGATTAAAATAATTGTAGTGTTTACAGTTATTGCAAATACATCTTGCTTGCCTAGAGCACAAACATTTTATTAGTGTCTGTGATCCTCCTCCTTATAGACACTAAGGGATTTTGAAATCTCAGTTAGGTCATGAATCTCTTCTCATTATTTTGAGGAAGAATTAAACTCTGTACTATTTCCTAAAAATCTGTTTTCCATCTTGCTCTCTCCATGGCTAGCTTCAGAATATGACGTTGGTAAAACAGGCTATCTTCTTTTATATGTGTCTGTACTCCTCATTCATTCCCCTTTCTCTAGATATTGATATAGCTGCCTTCCTTCAGTTCTTAAACCTGTCACATCTCAAAGACTAATCTATTAGTTTCATTATCTATACACATCCATACACATCACTATTGAGCGTTTCATCAGACACCTTATCATTGCCTAGGTTCATCTGAATTATTTCATATATGTTTCTATTTCCATAATCATATGAGCTTTAGGAAGTGAGGTAACATTTTGACTTATTTAATATCAATACTGTGAATCTTTAAAAAGCATTTGATTCATTAAATACAAACAATAAACATTTAAGGTTTGAATGAACACTTTGATACACAACAAAACATAATTTGAATCATGCTGAAAAGTGTATGGAAAGGATATAATCAGACAATAATCAAGAGCAACCAGATTTATTAATTGTGAATCTCTGTGTTGTATAACTAATTCATACGGTTATTTAATTTATGCAGATTTTATGATAAATACTTTATGATAAATTGGATTATGCTAATTGGATGTCTATAATGAGTATCTTTTTTTCTTATAGTATTTATGTAGTTGTTTGTATTTATGTGTTTGTGTGTGTGCATGTGTGTGCACATGTGTGTGTGTGTGTATGTGTGTGTGTTTGTGTGTGCATGTAGGTTCACAAGTGTGCACATGCATATAGAGGCAAGAAGAAAATCATAAGTTTCATTCTTCTGGCACTATCCATTTTTTCTTTCTCATACTGAATCGCTCTCTTGATGGCAATGTGTCAGTAATGCGAGGCTGGCAGGCTAGTGAGCCTAGAAATAGGCTGTTTCTAATTTTTAAGATCTGGAATTACATAGTATATTATATATGGCTTTTTTTCCCCACACATTTTGTGGAACAAACTTAAGCACTCACTCTTGCAAAGAAAAGGATCATCTTACAAACTGAACTCTCTTCCTAGCTTGCCTCCTTATATTGTCTCACTTGCAGGTATTGTTTTCTAGTGACACACTACAAGTCAGTGAGTGAAAATGAAACTCCCAAGAAAGAACATTTGTTTGAAATTAAAAGACTGTATTGTAGGAATATATTACTCCAAGTCCAGCAAATAGTTATTAGTTGCCCTAATTAATAGTAACTTGGGGATTTCTTTAAAAAATATTAGACTCAGTGATGGTCTGGAAAATCCTCATCAAATAACTATTACCAAGAATAAGTTTTAACATTAAATATTTCCCCTTAACTTAAGAATTCCTAAATTCTCTGTATATGGCAAATTCTAATTGCTCCGTCTAATTTTCATAATCTGGGATGTGTCTCTTTTCTGTCAATGGCAGTGATTCAAATATCCTGCATGGTGTGAAAGTTTGATTTTCAAGTCAGAGCAGTTGTTGATAGTGATGAAAATAAACAAAGAGAAAATGCCATTCACAAGAGTCTGAACCTGTTAGATTATTAGCTGTCACAAATAAAATTTTGTGTTAATATTCAGAACACTGCAGGTCAAATTACATAGCAATCCCGCTCCTCTGATGTTCTTCCTGTACACTGATTAACATGTAGGAGTTAAAACAACCTTTACCAAATATCTTGTAAATGACTGAAGCAATATTAGGCATTATTCCTTACATTTTAGAAAACACCTCACATTATTTTACTGTTTAACTGAAGCTTGTTTTTCCATAGACATCTTTCACTGCTCCTCAAATAACTAATGACTTTACTCTGTAAATGGTCTTTTGGATGAAACTTTAACTGCCTGTGTGTGGTAATCAGAAAAATATTTTGAAGTTGTCATCTATTATATTTTTCGACAGGCTTATAATAGATCAAGTTAACTTGATTTGCTGTCTTATACAGGATCTTCACAAAAAGATATTTTCAACGAGGAATTGGATATTGATTCTTTAAATACTAACTAGTGACTGAGAGAAGCACTGTAAAGCTATATTGCACACACTTGCAAATTCAAGCAAATATCAAATTATGATTTCTATTTTTTAAAGCAAAAGATGTTTCTAAGTCCTTATATTATGTTTTTAGTAATGCTTTGATAGCTGTCAGCAAAATTATCTTCCAATTTAGTATCGTCACTGTTTTTAGCTTTATTTAAAAAAAATCTAATTGAAGTAGTTTTTAATAACAAGTACGGCTATTGATTGTGAATATACTAGTTTTTAAGTGACATCTCAGTTTCATCATGAACACTACTTGGATAATACTCCATATGCTTAAAATTAATTAATGAAAACTGTCAATATATATGATTACATTAAATTATTTATAAATTTCTGATTTTTCTTTTCTCATATGATATAATTTAACTCAAATTCTGTTTTCATGAAGAGTAGCAGTATACATTTAAAAAGAGCTTGCTTAACTATATATAGATCACAGAGTCTCTGACCAGATAAATAGCTGTGATTAGGTTTATTATTTGTCTATTTTCTCCTTACTACAAGAGAGGACATACCTTTTTTTTCTTTTTCTTTCTTTTGTTAAGGGTAATTACATTTCTATATAATCCTTATGTCACTTATTATGTTACTTTATTATTATCACCATTTATTCTTTTTTTCTTTTTCTTTTTACATTACAGGTTTTATTCCCCTCCCCGTCCAACTTCCAACGGTTCCACATCTCATACCTCCTCCCCTCTCAGCTGTGTCCCCAAGGATGTCCCTACATCAATCACACCCCATCAGAACTCTAAACTTCCTGGGGCCTCCAGTTTCTTAAGGGTTAGGTGCATCTTCTCTGACTGAACTCCAAACATGGCAGTTCTCTGCTCTGTATGTGTTGTGGGCCTCATATCAGCTGGTGTATGCTGCCTCCTTGGTGATCCAGTGTCTGCTATCCCACAGTCAAAACTCTGACCCATAATTGTTCCTGTCTGAAAGAACTGCAGGGATGGAAATAGAGAAGAGCCTGAGAAAAAGAAGGTCCAGCAACAGGCCCAAAGTAGGATCCAGCTCAAGGGGAGTCCCCAAGGCCTGACACTGAGGCTGTGGAGTGCTCACAAAAAGAGACCTACCATGACTGCCCACCAAAAGACCCAACAAGCAACTGAAAGAGTCAGATGCAGATGATCTTTGCACCCAACCAATGGATAGAAGCTGCAGACCACTGTAGTTAAACTAGTAAAAAGTTGGAAGAAGCTGATGAGGAGTCAACCCTGTAAAAGGACCAGCAGTCTCAATTAACCTGGACTCCCGAGATTCTCATTATATCACTTTTATTAAAAAATAAAATATAAAAACTGGACATCAAAAACTGTGGCCCTAGCTATTTGATTTCATAACTTTTGGAGTACAAATTATTTTCTTTCAAATTTTATTTTGTCAAATTACATGTGTATGTAAAATAAATGTTCATAACATGGAAATGATTGTCCTGAAAGATTATGATAATGTTTCAGAGGCCAGCACTGGCTTATAACATCTGGGACATTCAGGCACTACTTCACATTCTCCCTCCCACAATCTCTGTCTCCTCACCACTTCCACTCTAACCACTGTAGAAATGGGTTTCTAAGTTCATTTACATGGTGCATAAAGCTTTGATGCTTACTGGGGTTTCTTCTATGTATATAACAAGTCATCTTATCGGAGAGGTTGCTATTTTTTAAATCCTGATTAAATACTTGTAGACTTCCCAATTTATGAAAAGATTATGTTGTCTTTCCATAATTTTTATAAACATTGCCTTTTCTTTGCTTGACTGGACATTCTAGAAGGTCCGGAATACACACACACACATACATACACACACACACACACACACACACACACACACTATAGTATATGTACATGTGGATGTATTTATGGTGTTCTGCATTTGCTTTTATGTTATATATCTATATTTAATTCAGTCACAAACTTTCAGGGAAAGTTTATGCCCTTAAAATTCCGAACATTGCAACTGGCTAAACCCTAGGCCTGATCTTCTATGGCTTCTGTTCCTTCTCCTCCTCCTCCTGCTCCTCTTTCTCCTCCTATTCTTCCTCTCCTCTTTGTCCCTGCTTTTATCCCTCTTTTTCTGGTCATTCTGTCTCTCTTCTTTCAGTCCTCTTCTGATTGATTCTACTTTTTAAATTTTTATTTATTTTTTTATTATTTAATTAATTCCCTTTTTTAAAAAATAATTAATTTGCATTACAAAGGCTGCTATCCTTCTCAGTCTCTCTCTCATAGAGTCTCTTCTCCTAACCCCTCCCCTGTTCCTCTGAGAAGGTGGGCCCTCCATGAGCATCCCCCACACTGTGGCATATCAAGTCTCCTAGGAGTCAATGCAGGTGACCTTAGTTGCTTTTTGCATTCCACTTTTTCTAGGAGTGATTAAAGTTGTTATTGGTGTTGTTATTATATTTTGTTGTAAGGATGGTGGGTTGGTTGGTTGGTTGGTTGGTTGGTTGGTTGGTTGGTTGGTTGGTTTTCTGAGACAGTGAACCTCTATATAGCTTTGGCTATTCTGAAACTCACTTTTAGACCAGGCTGTCCTTGAACTCATAAAATCTTACTGCCTCTGCTGCCCAAGTATTGGGATTAAAGCCATGTGCCACTTTTGTATATTTTAATAAATCTTACGTGCAAGTATTGACTCCAATAATTATATATATTTTGAGTTTTGTTTTTAATTTTCAACTTGATGCAAAGTAGGTTTACCTTCAAATATAATATTAAAGAAGAGTTTTCTATATTAGATCTCTCTGTATTTATGAATGAATATATTTTGATTGAAAATTGGTGTAGGGAAATCTAATCCTCTGTAGATAGCATCATTCCCTCAGCTTGAGTTTCAGAAGCATAAATAAATGAAGAAAGCTATATGAGAGCAAGCAAGCTAGCAAGCAAATACGTCTTTACTCATTTTGCTCTTCACTAAGAATGTGATAAAACTACATGCTTGGATTCTTGCCTTGGCTTTACCAAAATACCTAACTGTACCCTGGACTTGTGAACTAAAATAATCCCTTCTCCCCTAAGATGGGGAGTTTGTGTCATAAAGTTTTATCACAGCCATAGAAATGGAAGTACAAACATATCACCAATCATTACCACTTAGCCAATTCAAATAATCTGTTGCTCTGTCGTTATTTCTGAGTGACCACAAAAATTTCTCAAAGTGTATTAGCTGTATCTTTTGCATTTAAGAAGTCTTCTGCTATGTTACACCTCAGGTTATGGATCCTAATTAGTCACCCAGAGGTCCTTAGGACTTTTTTTCAACCCTAGTTCTAAACTCTTCTCATGAAGTGTACTGTATGGATGCATGTGCATCCCATTTGTGGAGGCTCTTTGATCATCCCAACCTATAAAAATACATCTCATGGTTGTGAAGAATCTCCTTGAATAACCCTTCATATTTTTCTGTACGTTATTCTGTTGTTACTGTTCTCCTTCTCCACATTGTTTATCTAAAAGAAGTTTATTTTTTCCAGTCATTTGATTGTTTAAGACTGCCTTTTTTTCTGTTTTGTGGGGGTTTTTTGTAATTTTTTATGTACCTGACACTTTGTTTTTTTAAGGTTACAAATGTACTTACTAACTGTGGATTTATTTAAGATGTGTTTGATTTTCCTTATTACAAAATACTATAGTAAGCAGATGTTTTACATGTTCTCAGTTCTAGACAGTATAGAGCCAAAATATTTAAATTTGTGTAAATAATGCCAGAAAATAATGTAAGAATCATTCCATTTGATGCCAATCAAATACAATCAAATATTGAATATACAATACTTTAAACCAAATATTTGACCAAAGGTAAAGAAATTGAGAAATAGATATTTTACATGAATAAATTTAAATATCTCAAAATTAACCTCATCTAATTAAAAAACTACAGAAAACTTCATTGTATTTTAAAGAATTTACTTAATCAGAGAGGGAAGTGTTTTAGTGGTGAAAATTTAACCATACTAAGAAATGATGAATATATTTATTTTTATAAATGTTGTGTTAAATAAATTATTAAACTGGATTATATGTTGTATCACAGTATATCTTAACTAATCATGAAATTATATTATATACTAGTTTTCCTTAAAATATTGAATAATAAGTAACACTTTTCAAATTTCTTACAAAAATCTATTTTACATTTTTATGTAAATACAGTGTTTTATAGTTCATATATTTAAATGTTATTGTTAAATAAAGTTGTTTTTTATAGTTATGTTGCTAGACAATAATATGCCATCATTTTAGCAAAAGATCATTATTGTCATTATTAGAGATTATAAGATGCAAATATATTGCTAATAAAAGTTAATCTGCATAGTTAAAATTTATTAAGGTGTGAATTTCATTACAGATATGCAGGATTTTCCCTATTTTAATATTATTTTCACACTTCTAAGCACAATGTCAGAAACCAATGTGCAAAGGAACCATAAGATCAAGGATTAATTGACTGTGTATGTGTGTGTTCTTTTCCCAACTAGATTTAATTGAAATGATACTTATCATTCCACACTTCATCCCTCCCATTCATTTTATTGTTCTTGATAAGGTGAAATTTACACTTGTTTCAATGTTGTTAAATAACTATATAATTGCTTAATGTTTAATCTAATAAGATTTGTATTATGTTTTATAGAGCAGGAAGTGAGGAAAGTTATCCCCAAAATACTCTCTTTTAAAGATGCTGTTAAGATTAATGAAAAATGTGCCAAAATTGACTTTTCTAATATTCTAGCAACTAGTCAAAAGTCTAAACAAATTTATGTGTGTCTACTTAAGAAACACAGTTCAATATTTGGAAGTATATGATTAATAATATTTTACTTCTTCCTTTTATATTTGTCCCCTGTCATACTATGCTTGAGGACAAAGCCTAGAAACCACTCTTGAATTGTTCAGAGTCTATGCTCAGAGTCTTTCCAGTGGTCTATTTCAAGAATACTCTCAATACTTGACCTGACTGAAAATTTCCTAGAAAGTTTCATTTGTAAAGACTGCACTTACTTGACCTCCATGATATCTTATACCCTATTCATAAAGTGCTTTTGGCAAAAATATCAGTGCCAATTATTTAATTAACAAATCAGTTGAGTTTCCCTTGTGAACTACAATTGGATCAAAAAAATAAAGCAACTTAAAAATGTTGGGATATTGCAAGAGCAAGATATTGGGGGATATTTTCAAAGCTTTGACACGTCTTAAAATCTAGAAAGTCATGCATATGTCTATGCTAATATCTACATTAGTAGGAGGAACATACCTAAATAAAGAATGGAAAACTGATTCTTTGCCTTAGCTCTCCTCAAGACTCTACATGAATAAAAACTGAAACACTAGATCTAAGTGTAGACTGTTATAGTCCCGAGAACACTAAATCTTTACATACATTGTGAGAAAAATAGCATGCTCAGAACTAGGTGGGAGGAAGTTAAGGTATTTTTTATAAAACTTACAGAATTAAAACAATGGTAAGCTTATGTGAACAGTTGTATGACTAACCTATAAACAGGAAAGAGAAGAAGCAGATTTCCTGAAAGGAATCAGAAGTAGAAATTTCTTGGTTTTTTTTTTTTTTTTTTTGGGTGTTATGCTGTGTGATGTTTTGCTGAAGCAGACCCATCAGAGGATATGTGACTTTTAGAAAGAATATAAAAGTAACCCTACAGACAGAGTGACGAGTAACGAGGCTCTTACATTGTTTGGTTCAACTTGCATTTCTTCACTAGTTTCCACTGATGAGGTGCCTGCATTGCTTAGCCCTGTACTGCATTACTGATCTTTGCTTGCTGTGACTTTGTAGAAAGGAACTTGCAAAAGTTCTTGTGCTATTTCAGCTGCTTCTTGCTGATTCTACAGACTCCTGCCTATTCAGTGGAGCTTCAAGGTTTCTGCTGGATAGAGCCCCGTTTGCCAATTAGACTGGACTACTGCTATTGCTTCATGTTTGATGTTTTAGACTTTACTGCTGAAATCCTGACAACAAAGATTGGGATCTTCCTAAAGAACTACTTCCAAACAGAATCATAACCCCTATTTTCTATTTTCTTTCTTTTTTCCTACCTCTGGTAGATGGACTAAAGGGAGGTTGAAGTGTGAAAGAACCCTATTTAAAGTAGGCTTTGAAAAATCTAAGCCTACAGGATCGTAAGAAAAAAAGATGATTTCAATGGCAATTCAGTATCAATTGAAAATAAATATCTAAATAATAATTAATGTTATTTTCCAACAAATACCTGAAAAATAAAGAGGAGAAACAACTCAATGTGTATTTTATTAGATTCAATGTACTACTCATGAGAATCACAATATAATTCTTCAAAAACCTAAAATGAATGAATTTTAGCTCCCTATGGAAATAAACACACTGACATAGGCACACACACACACACACACACACACACACACACACACACACACACAAAGCAGGGTAAGTAAAACATTACAGATTAATAAAAAGAAATGCTGCTTATATGAACCTATCAGATCTCAAATTGTACTACAGAGCTCCAGTAATGAGTACAGCATAGTACTAACACAAGGACAAACACATTGATGAATAGAACTGAATTAGATCCAGGTCTAACTAGACACACCTATGTTCTCTGATAAAGAATCCAGAAATACACACTAGTAAATAAAGATAGCATCTTCAATAAATGTAGCTGGTCAAACTGGATGGCTGGATGTAAAAGAATGTAAATAGATTCATATGTATCATCCTGTCAAAAAACTTAACTTCTGATAGATCAAAGGCCTCAAAATAAGGTCAGAGACCCTTAGTCTGATTGAAGAGTATTTACTGGATAGACTTGAGCAACATTGGCACAAGAAACTATTTGTTTTTCAGAACAAAATATTTATATAGTATGCACCAAGAATAAAAATTAACAAATGGGACTTCATGAAATTGAGAAGCTTCTGTATGGCAAGGGATAAAATCACTTGAACAAAAGAGAAGGCTGTTGAATAGGGAAAGATTCAGATGAGGGAGACATCTCTAGTATGTGCCAGAGACCTTGGACTGGGGAGGCCCCAGGGAGTTTATGGGGTGACTGTAGTTGAGATTCCTAGCCATGAAGGATATGGGGTCTGAATGACAACTGTCTTTAGCTAGGCAGGTGGAGGGACCACCCCAAAAATCTAGAGTGGAGTGCAGATGGATAAAGGGTAAGCAGGTAGGAAGGTAGATGAGATATGCTGAGGAGAAAGAAGGATATTTAAAATAGAAGAGGTGGAGGAGGGGAAGATGAGGAAAAGAAATAGGAAAGAGAAAGATGAATGAGGAGGAAAAGGATAAGGAGAAAGAAGAGTAGTATGAGGAATAGGACTAGGAAAAGAAGAGGAAGAAAATGAAAAAGAAGAGAAAGAAAAATAATATGAGGAGGAGGATGAAGAAAAAGAAGAAGCAGAAGAAGCTGACAAAAGAAGACAAGAAGAGAAGGAAAGAAGGAAGAAGAGAAACAGGAGGAAAAGAAAAAGGAAGGGAGGACAAGGAGGAGCAGGAGGAAGGGCAGGAGGAGGAAGTGGAGGAGGAGGAAGAGGCCTTCACTAACTAATTTTGACACAGTCTTTACCTGTGTAAAATTTGTTAGTCTATATTGTTGGCTCCAAATTTAGAAGTCAGGAGTTAAAGAATTTACTCACAAACAAGGCCTTTGTTTTTGTGGCAGGTCCTGTGTCATAGCATACTCACATTTACATGTTTCTTTCATAGTGTGCTTTGTAATGGCACATGGAAGAAATACATTTCGTATTAGTGTATGCACATATACTCCCATGTTCACACATACACTCTCATGTTTACAAAGCTGAATGTGGAAGGAGCATTTTGCAACGAAAATGACATCTCCAATGCCATGAAGAATTTTCCTCATCCAGTTAAATTTATATGCATAGAGTTGATATTTCAGTTGTTATTTCTGTGGTAAGATTGTCTCTTGGGAATTCAAGTACAGAGGCTACAAGGACTATGATGATGATAGAATTCAAAATGATGTTTGGAGAGACAAGCAAAAGTGGATCTCTAAATTCCTTTAGAACTTTTGTGAAAAATAGCAATCTTCTGTCAATTATATTATATATAATTATTTTTGTATTTTCAGTAAGTGGCTTAGAAATCTTAACAAGACTGATATGTATATGATAAGTTATCACGATATGATTTAAATAGGACCAACATATCGGTAAAAGAAAATTACTTTCTTATTTCTTCAACTGCCTTTGGAAGGTTTAAATATGCTGTCAGGCTTAGGCATTTGTTAGTTCTTAAATATGAAATATATTAAAAGAGTCATGCTACCTAATAATGAACCATTGACAGTTAAACATACAATGACTCATAAATGCATGTTCTACCTACTTCAACTCTGCTGTCCACATGTGTATTATTATGTTTCTACTCTCACAGCACTCTAAAAATTGAATTGTATTCACCTATCTAATACCAGCAATGAATTAAGCTAGATTCATTATAAATATAAGGATTACAAATACTCAGCTTGACATATTTGTAAGATAGATGTAGCTCTCTATGATGTCAGGATAGCAAGGGATAATGTTGGGACAGGATTTGGATTTCAAACAAGTGTTATTGCATGTTTTAAGGATCTTTTAATTGTCAAGCTAAAATTGGTTCTGCCTCTTGTACAGTACTTGTTGTAAATTGCGTTGACTGTATAATTTCCAATTATGTTAGTGTTTTGAAACCTGGCATGTCTGTTATGGGGGTCTATCAACCAGCTTTCATCTTACTTCCCTGAGTATTAGAAAACCTTGATTCTCTGAAAAAAGCTTGAAAGTGCTGGAAGAAGTGAGTTAGGCTTTAAACAGAAGCAAAAGGGTAGCAGGCTTGATTATTGCTGGTGTAACAACTTTAATTCCATCAATTGCTAGCACCACTGTTTCTGCAATAGCATTGACACAAGGAGTTAAGACAATCATTTTTGTTAACCATCTAGCAAAAAGATGTTGCTAATGTATTGAGTATACAAAATGATTTATATAGCTTTCTGGAACAACGAATGATGCTTTATAACCCATTCAAATTATCTGAAGGAGGTTCAGGATTCAGGAGTTAGAAGCCATCCCAAGTGTCATAACAAATGTCATTGGAGTAGTGTGACTTTTGAAATTCACAATGATTGTCATTATAAATAGGAAAAGTTTAAAGACACCTATAGGATATTTGGCATAATCCTAACACCTCTCTGGGTGTGTTAACTTTGTATAGTGAGATTCAAAATTTAAAGACGGCTTCTCTGTTGACCTTTGATGCTGCAGATAATGCCAATAAAATTATCCATGACCTGAGGTCAATATTTCCATTTTGGTCAAACCTCAGGAATGGCACATATAGTTTGACCAGGCTATCCCTTCTTGTTCGGGGAATACTTTTAATTTTGCCCACCATGTTAAAGCTTATCTTTAACAACATCAACATTTTGGCAGTCAAAAATACATGGCTTAAACCCAAAAATGGACACCCAGGCAGAGTTATTAAATTAACATGCTGGCAAGGACAGGACTGGTAAGATTCTGCACAAAGCCTTACCAACCTAAGACAGAAGTGCATTGCCTTTGATAATACATATTCCATGATGGGTATGGAAGTCATTCTTGTCAGAATGACCTAAGACATGCTCAGTCTTGTTAACAAAATAAAAGAAGGGGAGAGGTGGAAAGCCTTTGAGGCTGCTTGGCAAGAAGCTGATATGGGCCAAGGACAAGGAAATGGGCTTCTTGACAGAAATATGACATTGGCCAAAGACAAGGAAGTAGACTTCAAGCAGAAATTTGACATTAGACTAGAACAAAGAAGTAATTTAGGTAGAAATGTAAATCATAGGTTACTACAAAGAAGTAATCTCAGGCAGGAATCTAAGTATTAGGCCAGAAAAAAGAAGTAATTTTAGACAGGAATCTAAATGTTAAGCTATAACAAGTAAGTAGGCTTCAGTCATGAAAATGACCTTGAGCTAGGATAGGCAAGTAGGCTCAGATACTTCAGTCATCCTTATAAGCCTTTAGAAACAGTGTTCATAGGAGTGTTCACATAACTGGGTTTAATGCTTTGCTTTTTCTTTGGCTATTTGTGCTTATTTTATTGCTTTTTCCTCGACTATTTACATCTATTGTATTGCTAGAACCTCAAACTAGAACTGACCTCAATACAGGCATGTAATCAAAATGGTATAAAAGCATAAAGGCAAAGGGGGTATAGGATAGGGGGTTCTAGGGAAGGAAAATGGGGAGATGGAATGACATCTGTATTGTAAATAAATAAAATATCCAATTGAAAAAAAAACAAATACTCAGCTCTTAAGAAAAATACACATATTATACATTTTATCTTACATTAAGAATATTATATATATATATATATATATATATATATATATATATATATATCTTAGACAGTATACATCTATATAATAGCAAAACTTATCCTGCAATCATATATAAAATCATATATTTATATCATTTGTATTATTATGTACAGGTTACATATAATTTTAACTTTTAATACAAATTTGTAATACCTGTGGCAATATATTCATAGTAAATTTCATCTCATGATGGTTTCTGATTGCTAACACTGCTATAACCCTGCACAAGAGCTGATCATATTGCCAAGGTTTCCTGTAAGCGTGCCACAATTGGTCAACCACACAATTCAAGATATCAGGAATCCAAATTCATTGAACAATTTGACAAATATCTATGTCCCTTAATTTCTGATGGGGAGAATTGTTTTAAACACCACAGGAAAGGCAAAGTACTTAACTGGTTTAAACATATATCTCATGGATGGATTCTTACAAGAAAATAAAGGAATACCCTGAGCACTATAATGAAATGATTTTCCTGTATTCACATGCATGATGTAGCAAAGAGGGAGCTCAGGCAGTTGTCTAAATGAAAAAATTAGTCCATAGTTAATTAGGAAATGAAATACCATGGAGAAAATTGCTTTAGTGAATAACCTGAAAAGGACCATGTTACTAGAAGACACAGAGAAGGATATATGGAAAAATATATTTTATGCAATGTAAATTTATCTTAGTCACCTTAATAGATATAATTATGGTTGTAATATAAGAGAATTCTTCAAGGATAGAATGCATCACAAGAATTTAATAAATCTCAGAAAGTTCAGTTAAGATTTAAGTTACTTATAATTGTGTATGTGTACGTCTGTGTATGTGTCTGTGTATGGGTATGAGCAGTTGATAACAAAGGCCAGAAGTTGGTATCAGTTTTGTTTAGAATTGGAGATATAGGTGTTTGTGACCTAGTGTAGGTTCTGTGTACCAAACTGATTTCTCTCCAAGAACAGTAAGTGTTCTTGGTAAATAACCATCTCTGCAATCCCCTATAATATACATTTATTAATGCAACAGACAAAATTCTACATTATATCCTAACTAGTCTCTAAAATTCAAACAATTCACTAAAATTCAAACAATTCAATGTCAATGAATGTCAAAGGGAGTAGATGTAGCTATAGTATTAGACAGATGTCTTCTAATTTACACTTCTTACTCTTCTATGGCTAATGATTGCTTTCTGCATTAGCTTTATCATAAATTTTTAATTAAAAATGGACTCTTCTCTCATATAATACATTCTGATCATAGTTTTCCCTACACCTAGTCCTCCCTGCTCTCCTTACAACTCCCCTCTTTCCCAAATCAACTTCCCCTCTATTTCCTCTTCAGAAAAAGGAAGCCCTCAAAGAAACAATAGCCAACCTGGAGAAAACAAGATACAATAAGAAAAAGCAAAAGCCCACATATCAAGTTTGAACAAGGCATCCTAATAAGAGAAAAAGAGTCCCAAGAGCAGGTAAAAGAGTCAGAGATATAGTTGCTCCAACTGTGGGAGTTCCACAAAACTACCAAGCGAACAGCCATAACATATACACAAAGTATCTGGTGCACACCCATGCACACCCCATGCTTGCCTTTTTGGTCTTTGTGTGCTCCTATGATCCTGCTTATGACAGACATTAGGAGAACATGGCCCATTAAATCACCATGCTTCATTATCGAAGGGCTCTTTCAGAGAGTAATCTTCATGGTTTATAATTTTTTTTGCAATAATTCCAGAGTTTGGTCATATTATTTATTCAAGATTTTCTACTAGGAATAGCTGAAGGAAAATACTACAAGGTATTCTCTATTTCCGACACATTTTTATCTCCATCATCAGATAATAAACCACATTGCACTCTTAGGATGCAAAAGAAAATCGCAATTTCATTCTACCCTTTGATGCTTTAAAGGAGTTTAAAAGCCATTGTGGAATCAAATGCTGAAGTTTCTAGTGACTCTATAAGAAATGTAGCTAACTGTGTGGGATGAGTATTGTCCCGATTATTGGGAGATAACCATCTGAACAAATCCATGAAGCAACACCAAGCCTAAACCATTAAAGCATGCTGCAACAGCTCAAAGGAAATCAATCTTTCTTTTCTCACACACTTCTCCCTGAACACACTTCCCAACTCACTTTCAAGATTATATTTGGGTCAATGTTACACTTTTAATGCCTCAAAGCATGGTTGCCCTTGCACACATGAAAGTTAACTTGGTTAAAGAAGAAACTACTATTTAAACTTGACCTTGCAATATTGCCCTCTGTGACATTTGATTTACAGTATTCTTGCTTTTAAAGAAAGCTGTCCATTTTATAACAAACTTGTTTGACATAGTTTGTGATGCATTTTATGTTATTGTTTCAGGTATTGAGTTCTAATGCAAGGAATAAAGTAAATCATTGCATAGAATGACATAAAATTAAAATTTTTGTTTTGATACCATTCAAACTATTATATATACATATGAAGTATGTTATAATTAATACTATGATTCAGTAATATATACATACACAAATACATATAAACATATAAATGTTTCAAGGTATGTAATGTTATAGAATATGTATCTACCATTACTACTGTATGAAGGCCATGTATTGAAGATTTGGTCCCAGATGTTAAAAGTTGTTACACTGTAGAGTGATGAGTCCTAGTAGGAGGAAGAGGTTAGGTTATCCCCTTTCTTCCATCTCATCCTAGCTATGGAGTAAAGAGTTTGTCTTTACCATATTTACTGTGTATGAGCCTCAGTGATTCAGTGGATAATAATAATAGTAAAGTTGACTGACTCTAGACAGAGTCCTCCAATACTGGAGCTCAGATAGCTTTCACTCTTTGTAACATGACTATTTGAGATAGGTTATAGTAATGAAAAATGAACCAAACTTTAACAGAACTGTGTCAGCTGGTAAAGATGATAGTATTTTGTTTTGAAAATTGAGAGCAATGATGAAGTTGAAAGGGGAAAGGAATGAATTTTAAATGATGGAGATGAGTAATAACAAAGAGTTTTTTTCTGAAAAGGCCACCTCCTGTAGCCAAACAGGAACCTCAGTGTAGCTAGGGACACCAACCCACCTGCAAAACATTTGACCCAAAATTTATATTGTCTACAAGAAACTGAGGGTTAGAGGATGAAGCAGAGACTGAGGGAATGGCCTAACAATACATCCCCAACTTGATACGTATCCCATAATCAAGAACCAATCCCTGACACTATTAATGATACTCTGTTATGTTTGCAGACTGGACTCTAGTAAGTCTGTCTTCTGAGAGACTACATCCAGCAGCTGACTCAAATAGCTGCAAACACCCTCAGACAAACAGTGGATGGAGCTTGGGGACTCTTATGGAAGAATAGGAGAAAGGTTTGCAGCCCCTAAGGGGACAAAAACTCCACGGAAAGACCAAAAGACTCAACTAACCTGAACACTTGCAGCTCTCAGTGACTGAACCACCAACCAAAGAACATACACAGATTGGACCTAGACCTACCCACACATAATTAGCAGATGTGCATCTTGGTCTTCATGTGGGTTCCAAAGAATTGGATAGTATAGAGTATCCCAAAAGCTGTTGCCTGTTCATGAGAGGATGTGCCTAGCTTCATAGAGACTTAATGGGTCAGGGTAGGGGAAAACCAGGGAGAGGCACCAGCACAGGGGAGAAGGGGAGGGGGAAAAAGGAGAAAGATTGTGGGAGGAGTATCCAGGAGAGGGCCAGAGAGCAAGAAGTAAATGTTTCCTGATCTTTCTACTCCTATCCTCATCACCATCTGAATTCGCTTTCTATTTCTATCTCTGTTTTTCTTCACTCCTTTAGATTAAATATTCCTCAACAAGGAAGAATAAAGGAAATAATGGACAGTGTATGGCAGTGAATATTTTTTAAGTAGACTACCCTGAAATAGAAGAAAATGTGTGTGTGTGTGTGTGTGTGTGTGTGTGTGTGTGTGTGTGTGTGTTCTGGAGTTGGAGTTGCAATCTATAGAAAAGGTGAAGGTGAGGCCTCGTGGGAATGCTGGATTCTAGGTTATCCAGTGTATTGAATTCCTGGAAGAGTTTGAATCGAATCAAAATTCTACTTATTTATAAAGTATTCAATAGTCATCAATAAATTTAGTAACTAGGAACTTGTCCATGTTGTTTTTTTCTTTGGAAATATTACAATTTACCACGTTTGGTTATTGATCGCTACATTTTCCGAGTGCCAATGAATTTACTCATAACATTTTGAAGATAAAATGACAAGGGGTATTCAATGAAAGCACTAATTTCTCTAAGGAAATTCCTAATGTATGGCTGTTTCTGATCTCATTATAAATAGACAGTGAGCACAAATAAGTGATCTAAAGTTAAAGATACAAAATGATCCATGTAAAATTAAAAAATACTTATCTTAAAATATTCTACATATATATATACATATATATATATATATATATATATATACATTATTGATCAACTAAAATTACTCAACTTATATCTGATACATCCTTATATACAAATTAGAGTGACACTGCCACGTCCTTAATACTCCCAACTACTGTCTCAACATTCTTATTCATCTGTCACAGGACCCTGATTACGTGTGTGTATTTACAAATCTTTTCTTTCCTGCTACAATTACACTGAGGGTTGAGACCTGCAATCGATCTTACATTTAAGACAAAATTCAGAATTAAAAATGTAAAGTGAACATAACAAAACACAAAAAAAAAATTAAATGATTAAGTAAAATTTTATTTGTCAATCGGACACACAGTAATCCTCTGTGAAGGACATCTTCTTGAAGATGTGTGTACGTTGTGCTGGCCTATGGGTGTCTGTGCAAGAGTGTCATAGGCTTACTGTTGTGCAAAAATGCAGCCCACTGTGGTCAGTGCCAAGATATAGACAAAGGACCTTATACTGAATAAGAGTACAGAAATAGAGCTAAGGAGAAGCAGTCAAGTAGTACACATGCATGTGATATGATTGAAGTTCCCCTCCCTGATCTCCCTTGACTACAAAGATAAAACATAACCTGTAATAGTAACTTAAAAATAAACAAACACACAAATAAAAATCAAAACCCACATTCTCTATATTGTTTGTGGTCAGGGTATTTTATCATAGAGACATAAATAAAATGATGACTATTGGAATAAAAGAATGTACTTTGCTTTATGAATATCTTCATTTTATTTAAAAGTAACTATATGTTTGAAAGAGTCTGAACAATTGAACATTAAATGAAGTAAATGAATTTTCTGTACAAATAACTACAGTGTAAATGCAGACAATGGAAATCATGAGTGATTGATAATTTTAACACAGAGCCAAACAAATCAAATCTCAAGTTCAGGCAATGCATACTTCATTATCCTTTACCTATTGAATTCTTCTCCTTTATTTTCAATATATGCTTTTTCCCTATGGAAATCCCTTGTTTATACAGAAAACCTAACCATAGTACCCCACAATATAGCCCTACAATATATCACCAACCAAAAATTACTGATATTTATAAAGACAACCTTAAGAAGTCATCACATGCCTGATATATTAGGCAATGTTTATACAATATTTTACATGTTTATCAAAAGTGCTTTCATATCATACCATATTTTCACTGTTCCCTCTTAGAGATGAACAAACAAGACACAGTGAATAATATAACCACTCCATGGTCTCGCATAAGCTCTGGCATACAAAATTTAAACCCAGATCTGTTTGCCTTCAAATTACTCAGCAAATTGCCCTAAAAACTAACTTGAGATTTCATTAGATTTTTCATCTCCTTTGAATTTGTGCATTGTGATCTGTCTTTACTATTTAGTCACTAATCTGAATTTTAATATCTCTCAAATCAGCATCTTGTCTTTGCACACTGATTATTCTGCTTCTGAATTGCAATACGCTTGTGCAGTGAGCAACACAAAAAAAATGTATTAGTGACTTTAAAACAGATAACCTCTCCCCTGAGGAAATAATTTCTGGCTTTTTATTTTAGTGTGTTAACCATACTTAGAAGGATTTGTACTTAATGCTATTTAATACCCTTCTTTGTCTGGTAATCATAGCTCAAGATTTATATTTAATTCAATGATTAATCATATGAATATATGTAAACAAGATTTGTATACTATAATTTTCACATGCTGAAGTTCTTAATTTCATTTACCTACTTAGTGCCTACTTTATTTCTAAAGTTTAGAACTCAATCTCATAAAATTGTTTTAATTGACTCTTTTATATACTTTCTTTCATTTATTCCAATTACTGTTCTGGGAATTTTAATAATTTCCAAATTGGAATTTTGTTCTTTTTATTAATCCCCCCTTCACCTTTTATATTGTCTTCATTCTTCAATATGAGATAGTGTCTCAGTCTTTTACCCCAGATTTCCTAATTAGTCTTTTTATGTAGTGAGATCTGCATTTTTTCCTGAGTTTTAATTTTATTAGTACTTGTATTCCTTTACGCTTATTTTAAAAACAGCCACCTTGTTTGTAAATTTCTTAGTTCTTGTTTTTATTATTTCTGTTTTTTGTAAATTTCTTAGTTCTTGCTTTTATTACTTCTGTTTTATTTCTTGTGGTTCTTATTTCTGTTTTGGAAAATGTTTATTAATACTTAATAACATGCTTGAAGTTCTGCCAAACAGAAGTGACAGTTTCCTATACATACGAATTTCACCAAGGCTGAATTCCACTTAAAGTTGATTATACTTTCATTTCTCATCAACTACGGATCAAGATGCTATTAGATGCTATTGTAAGTCTTAGTGTATGACATTGCTGACTTAAATGGAACGTCTCAGACCTAGGTTTAAAATACTACTTGCTATTCTTTTTAGATTTTGTTTGCCTTTTTTGTTGTTTTGTTTTGTTTTGTTTTGTTTTGTTTTGTTTTGTTTTGTTTTTTTTGGCTCAGAATCAGGTTTGCCTGCATAGGATCCTAATTTTGGTGCACAACCCAGTGGATATTATATTAACTTTCCTACTTTAAGGGTGTGTTTCTAACCAGTTTGTGGCTCCCAGTAGCATGAAATCTCTTAAAACATTCACCTAGAACATTGATCTAAAATATTGTAAAGGATCTTCATGGGGGATAAAGACTTGTATCTCTAGTACTTAAATTGCCCTTTTAATTGCCTTGCATTTTTTTCTGTACATCTGATACTATTGAATTAGAAATTCTGTATCTGATGTCCAATTTTTAATTAAAACATACCATTCATTTACCATAGCTGATTTGTTATATTTTGCTTTAGAGATCATCTCTGTACATATTAGTGATCTATCTATCTATTGATGTTGATATCTATCTATTGATAGATAGGTAGGTAAGAAAATAGATAGATAAATAGGTAGATAGATAGATAGATAGATAGATATGATGGAATTAAAACCATAGTTAAATCTCTAGTAATCCAGGTAAGGTAGTTGATATAGACATCATAAAGAAAACCTAACATATGGATAAATTTTGCCCAGCTAGTACACAAAATATGAAATGTAATTTTTAAGGAGCTGGTGTCTGATTATTCCAGTACCCAGGAAAGGAATTAAGAAGACAGGAAGGTATCAGGGGTGACTGTAATATGTAACAGAATCTCCTACAGAGCCCAATGATAGAGCCACAATTTTTTTTTTTTTTACTCAAAAGTTGTAAAGTCTACAAACTGGTGAGATCAAAGTAAAATTGGTTTAAAATTAGGATATAGTTATCACAAAGTCACAGGTCACAGTAATTCAATTTTCCAGACCAGCACTAAAAATGACTTATTACAGAATACTGACCCAAAGTGCTGGCCTTAAGTACAAGTAGGGTCACAATGACACTGATCATCAGTTCTTCTGGGAAGGAAGTAGCTTAGCTTGGGGTGTGTAGCGATGCAGAAGCAGATACTGATAGTTTATCCTCTGAGATATTGGAGTCAAAGTGATAAGAACCTAAACAACACACTGAAGGATAATTTGTTAAGAAGAAATTGAACTTTTCTTGGCTTATCTTCTATTTATTCTTGAATTTTCCAAATATGGGCATAGTGATTTTATATGTTGTATGTACCTTTAAAAGTGAAACATTTTCTTTTCCAAAACTTTGCTGTTTGCTTTAGCCTATGGATGATGCAAATTGAAATTGTCTTTAAGTTTCATTAATAAAATATCTCACATCAGCTAATCAGAACTGAATATTGGTTGGCTGTTCACTATTGGGGACTCATATGGGGATTGAGCTGTTGCATCAGTAAGCACATTTTAATAATACTTCATGAATTATTGGGTGTTTATATTTTATTACTTCATGATTATTCCATTGTGAATTAAATAAACCATATATCTACTATACACTGTACTTAAAATTATAAGGTTTTTCTGCTGTCATAAAGCCTGCAAATATATAGGGAATGCATGTATAAAGAACTAATATGAATTTGTCTAAGAGCACAAAGCGCTTGAGACAGAAGTGTTTCAGGTATCAGACATTTTCAGGTTGTAAAATATGCATAGGTATTTCTTGTTAAGTTATTCTCAAATCATTAAGCCCAGAATCTCAAGTGTTCCCAAATCTGAAATTTTTGACTATCATATTACATTTCTATTTAAAAAAATGACTGACTCGTGTAAGTAAATGAGTGCTCAATCAGAAATGACTATAATGTAATACAGAATAATTATCTGGCAGTATTACTTACATAAAATTATAGGGTTAAAACATTTTGGACACAATTATATTTAACTAATAAATGGAAGTCTCCTAAATTAGAGATACAGATGTTTAGTTGAATTTAGTGCTGTATAATCAGTTAGTAATAATAATACGGGTGTAAGTACCAAAGGAAGTATTGTTGTATCTCATTGAGTTTTTGTATACAAATATCCCTAAGGCTTGAGAATTGAAGGCTTTGTTTCAGAAGATGTTATTTTTCAGAGGTTTGACCATGCTATTAAAGAAGGGCCCTAATAAAGGCAGTAGGTCATTAGAGGTATGCCTTTGAAGGAAATATCCTTTACTTTGCTTCCTTCTGTCTCTGCAATCTATCATCTACCACCATAAAGAATCTCTCCTCTTCTACAGTTCTGCCTCCCCATAGACCTAAATACAATGTAGTAAGGTTAAGCATATTTTATATTTTGGAGAAGCATATTTTGAAGAATTAATATGCAATGAAATGCAGTGATGTAATTAGGAGAAGTAAGTTTAGATTAGTCTTTAATCAATTATGAATTATTTGATAATACATACTAAATGAAGTAAAATAATTTTGAACTAATTACCTTGTAATTAAATTATTTAAAAGTTATTATTCTAAGGTATACAAACAAAGCTAAGCCCCATGGCATTTTAATAACTCATATGTATATTTGAACAAAAAAAAATAGATAGTTCCAGACTCTGGGTTTTTTCTTTTCATTGTTTAACTGCCTAGAAATACTCCAGTATCTACTAGATACAGTTTAACCCAAAGTTGGACACTTAATCTTGTAGTAATGTGAACCTGAGAAATGAACTGATCTAACATACATACTAGTGCTAGTTATGAAGAACACAGAGAGTGAGATCAACGGCTTAAAATTCATATGAGGAAGTGATAAATCTTATAATAGCTGAGTAATACCTTTTTACATAGTTAACTTCTTCGGTGAATTCACCACACTGGAACAGAAATTAAAACAACAATAAACACAACAAAACAACAATAACAAAACAACAAAAACAACAAACAAACAAATAAAATTCATGGCTTTCTCTTTTTTCCTGTCTAAATCCTGGTAAGTGCCATGAGAAATGAACTGGTCTGTCATACATATTACTGCTAGTTTGGAGATCGCCTGTCTTTCTGTTTTTCATTAAAACTCTAAGATATTGGCCTTGAGCCTTTTATGTTAATTGTTAAATTTCCTCATTAATAAGAATTAAAACCCACAAAAGGGAACCCCCAACCACCCAATAATAATAGCAATGTTTAAAATCACCAGGAATGGACAATTGGAGCAGAGTCTGTTCCTGACTCTGTTTCCTGACATTGGATCCCCTTCCCTTAATTGGATGGACTGTCTGGTTGGTCCTCAGTGGGAGAAGATGCATTTAATCCTGCTGCAACTGGTTGTCCCAGGGTGGGATGGTAATCAAGGAGTGTTTCCCTTTCCTGTGTGGAGGAAAAAGGGTAATAGAGCAGGGATATTACGGTGAGACCAGAAAAAGAAAAGTGGGAAGCTAACGATTGGACTGTAGAAATAAAATACATTTTCTTCTAAACCTCTTAAAAGTCAAATTAATGATCGATTAATATTTTAATTATTATTACAAAATTTATATATTATTTGATAGAGGAAAATCTTACAAATTTAGTTTGTGAATCAGGATTATGTAACAAATATTACTATTCAGCAATTTTATATTAACCATGGAAAATTATGATTATACTCAAAATTTTCAATTTGAGTTGAAAATTGTATGTGGAATGTATTAAAATAAAATAAACTATTTTGTCTATGTACCCAAAATAAAGCAATTGCATTTTGTTAGTTATGAAAATAAATATTTTTACAAACTTATAATGCATAATATATATATATATATATATATTAAATTTGATAAGGTAAGTTTACATATTTATCATTTTCCTCCACTTTGAAATTACAAAATTAAGGATTCACTTAGTGTTAATGGGTACAACATTTCTTAGATTCCTATAAAGAATGAAAGTCATTTCAAAGAATAATTTTGATAAAAATTACCAGCTATGGGAGTTGAATCTATTTAGTTATCTATGGAAAATGACATGATAACTTTCTTATAAAAGAGTTTTGTAATTTTTTTTTATATTTTATTCATTGTCTTTTTTTTAATTCACTGTTACCACTAGGAAATATATTCTCTGCTTCCTATTTTGAATTTGTAGTGCATTTACCTTTTGGTCCTCATCTACAAATGTGATTATATATAATCTCTACAGGCAATAACTATCTTTGTAGGTTTAGAGTCACCGAACTGATTCATGATAAGTAATACAGCTCCAACTTTGACTGAGAAGAATGGGAGGGTAAAGTATTTGTCATTATTTCTAGCAAGAAGAAAAGAAAATCTCCATTCTCTAAAATATATGTTGCTTTTCTGCCCTGACAAACTGAATACTTCTTTAGAAAATGTATGTCAAAATAATATAATACTCTCCTTTAGAATAAATGGAAGAAAGATACTTTATTTATGTAAACTTTCTACAATAATTATTCAAATAATTCAATTTATCTACAAAGACTTACATAGTGATACTATCAGGAGCAAGCATATTTTTGTTTCAATTACATAGCTCTTGACAAAGTATAAAACCTGTGACTAAATCATTAAAAAACGCAGTTCATCATATTCAAAGTCATTTTAAAAGAGTTGTTTATACAGCATCCCCATGGTTGTTTACATTAGTGGTAGGGAGATGAAAAACAGAGGGGAGGCCATAAGAAAATGATTACACATAAAATGGTATTCTATCTGAGTCTTGAAAAACTGGAGTAATATAACAAATTCATGTGAATCCCAGGGCAAACCATGTTAGCTAATCCTCATGGTAAAGGACTATTTGCCATGGAACTACTGTTGTAACACTCATGCTTCCTATACCAAACTTCTGTTTAAAAAACATATATTCCACAAATAAGCAGGCCAAATGAAACTCATACAGTCAGACAGATAAAGCCAGCAGAAGTAATTATGTGTGCATGGCTATGGTCTCTCTTTCTCACTCCATTCTTCCTCCTGCCCTTCCTTTTTCTCTTACTTGTTTACAAGCTAATTGTAATTTTTAATATTATACTACTTATATTAATATGCTTTCTAAATATTAACACATACATAAACACACACACGGGGGGGGGACATTTTATAATCCTATGCATTTTTTATGTAGTCCTTTTCCTGGTACAATGTGCAAAAGGCAACCTATTCTCTCAACTTTTTTCTTTTCATAAAAGACAGGAAAAAGAAGTTCTCATCAAAAAAGCTTTTCTTTCTTTCTCAGCAACATTAATTATGTTGTCGGCTGATGCTGACGGAATGAGATAGGCAGAGGCAATCTGATTCTCATCTTGTTTAAACTTGTCAGTTTCAAAATGAAGTAGAGGGTTCGTCAGGGAAAATGGAGAAGGTCTCCTTCCTCATTTAGAGATAAATGAGAGTTCTGCCTCCAGAATATTTTTTGTTCTTTTTTCTTTTCTTTTTAAGGGAGGGTCACTCAACATCAGGCAGTCATCTGTTTGAAAAGGTATTGCTACTCCAGCCCTTCCCTGACACCATAGGTTGGGAGTTGCTGGTGTTTTTCATCAGAGACACTCCCAGTCTCGAGGCTGCTATGTATCATCAGTTGGTTGTGCATTTGACCCTCTGCAGAGAGAAAATGTGTCTCTAAAGTGCTTGGCAGCTGACAAGACTTAAACAATCAGTTTCAAGTTGAACTCTGGCTTCAAACCACACTTCTTCCTTATGAGCCTTGCTGGCACACACAGCTCCTTAATAACATGTCTGAGGAGAGTATTTCTACACACACCTTCTTTGTAGAACTATAAGTTTATGAATAGGCTTTGTGTGATTTCTAATAAGTAGAGAGAAATGAAGCATGGGACGGGGTCAAGGCTAGGAAATAGCAAAGGAAGATGACCTGTAAATAAGCTGATTTTCCACTCAAGGGAGTGTTACAACACATAGGACAGATAAGAAAAAATCAGTGTTAGAGAGTGGCATGCATGTCATGTGCAGGACTACTAGAAACATGTTGCTAGTACTGCGTACTGTAAAACACAATTGCCAGAGGTTATATACAAATTGTCAAGTGAGAACAGTTTGGATCAAATTCTGGATTCTCTTCCCCTTTAGAGTTGTGGTTTTTCTTTTTCATTAAATAATGTATTTTATTGAATCGTGAGTCAGAGAATCTGAGAATAGAAAGTGTGTGTTGATGTTAGTTATTGCAGAAAGTATACAGATTGATTTAATCTCTGACAGACTGAGAGGCAGTGCTACACATGAATAATCTTATTTTAGAGATTAATATGATTCATTTTGGCATTCGGTTGCATGACCACACCATGCTCATTATTTACATTCCCTTTTGAATGAAATATATTTTTACAGTGTGTTCTGAGAACTAGGTTTAAATGTCATTCTTTTTTAACAGAAGCTTAGACACACTGGTGGGTATTGACATTATGGGGACAAATATCCACTGAAGCAAGACCTTCTTTTTGCGATACTCTTCCTAAGCTCTGATGTGACACTCCAGTGAGACTCAAGGGCAATATCACGACCTAACTTTGGGTTGCATGAATTAGGAGATAAGAGTTCCTCTACTATCTTTCACATGACCAGAGTCTTAAAGGTCAACTAATAATGGCAAAGCAATGAAAGAAAGAAAAACAACAGAAAAAAATTTTTTCCTGTTAACTAAAAAAAAAAAAAGTCCCAATAAGTAACAAAGAATTCTTGATTGAAAAAAAAATGCATTTGCCATTTTTCTAATCTCTTTAAAGTTTTTCAATAGTTCTAAATTAAATGCCTTTCACTCCTATCTCTTTATCCATCAGAAAATCCTCAGGGTATTTGGATTCAGACATCTATTGCACCAAAGCTCTTTCATTACACAGCAAAACAAGCACCTGTATTGAACAAGAACCCAATTACTTAACCTAGCTTCTGGTTTTATTCAGCCCTGTGGCATCCACCCTGACAGAGGCTTACTAATCTCCTCTGATGGACGTTGCTACATATCAGTTCTGATACACAGAGATGATCCCTAACCTTCTTGTAGAGAACCACTGATTAAATAAACTGAGATGCCCATCTCTGCTTCCTTGGACCAATAAATAACAATGAGTAAAGGCATACATGAAAGCTTTCACCCTCTGCAAGGCAACTCAGAGAGGAATAAGGAAAGAATAGATAGACACTCTGAGGAAACAGCCAGCATTTGCTAGATGTTGTATTGATGTTATCTAAAGTCATTTATAGTTTGTTTTGACACTGCAAATTACTGTCATATATACTTTATTTTACAATAAGTGAAGAAAGTCAATATCTTACATATCACACAGCAATGCTACTGCAACTGAAGAACATTATTGAGAATTAATGTTACTGTCTTCACCTTTTGGTCAGCAATTTTCAGCAATGAATTCTCAGTATAACCAGGGCTTTCTTCATTTTTTTAACATTATTTATTTATTCTTTTCTTATTCAATTTACATCCTGCTCACGGGATCTTTCCAGTAATCCCCTTCCACAATCCTTCCTCCATACCTCATCCTCTGCTCTGTGTGGGTGAGCCAACCTCCCCCAATCCAACCCAGAGATATCTAAAGAGGAATATTTATGCCTAGAATGTCTAAGTTAATACATTACAGCTGGCGTGTGGACATAGTTACTGTTTTATCTAAATGTTACTATTATCATTAATTATTCTATTATGATTTCTGTGTATGCATGTATCGTGGATTTATGCACATGTACACTCTCTCTCTGCATTTGTGTAGAAACCAGGGGTAAATTTTGTATGTCATATGTGTTATAAATCACCCCCCCTCTTTTGGTGACAGTTTCCTTCACTGAAACCTCAGCTCTAAACAGTTGTATCAAAAACAGACACCATCTTTTTTTTCTTTTTTTTTTTTTAACCAGCAGGACAGTCATTACTGAGGCAAGTGGGTGTCCCTCGTCCACTACTGTATCATTTTTAATAATTGCCAGTCAGGTCTGGAATAGACACAATGGGTAGTTATGTCACAGAAAGTGGTGGACAGTGGAAAGACAACCCACTAAGCCTTTCAGAAAAATTCAGAGAACACACT
Organism: Rhabdomys pumilio; assembly: GCA_030674055.1. Taxonomy (NCBI): domain Eukaryota; kingdom Metazoa; phylum Chordata; class Mammalia; order Rodentia; family Muridae; genus Rhabdomys; species Rhabdomys pumilio. The sequence goes on along the minus strand of JANHMN010000002.1, from coordinate 72,497,134 downwards.
GGAAAAGATATAATGATGACTTAAGCTGAGGCCTCCAAAGCAAGAGAGGTTTTCAAGGGATGTCTCCGGTATTATAGGAACTGTTTCAAGGTAAAGCACAGCTTGGAGCTCTGAAAAACCAGCTCATTCTCTGTGCTCCATACCCATGGATTCAAGAGCAAATAGAAAATGTATCTATGGAAGACACATATCGACTTTTTTCTTGATATTATTCATCAACCAATGCAATAGAACAACACTTTGTACAGTGTTATCTTTTCCTAAACTATTATGAGACATATGAGAGTATAAGGTGTGGGTCAGGATGTGTATAGGTTATGTGCAAATACCACATCAGTTTATACGGACATTCGAGCACCTATGAACTTCTGATTGCGTCTATGCCTGAACTGCTTTCTAATGAATAAAAAGAAAAATGTGTGTGTGTATCTCAAGGCACTATGGGTTATTTTGACGTTGTGGGGGAGATAAGAAAGATCATCAGAGACAACTAGAAGTGAAGTTAGAAAGGAAGATACAAAGCAACAATAGAGAAGGACTTTTGTATTCAATTCAACTAGTAATAGAAATAAAAAAAACATGTCTCAAGATATTATTTTGTTCTAAAAAATACCTTTATATTTTTCAAGAAGCTAAAAAGAACTGAAAGAAAATATAATAGAGACTCTCTCTGGTAAAATAAAATGTCCACATAAATAACAGTACCTTTTAAGTTGAAATGACAATTTATTACTTTTGTAATTTTTACTCCCTATTGTGAACAGAGTCTTACACTTTTTGTGAGAAATGATTGTCTTTTTCATTAAGTTATGCACAGTATAAAGGAGTCAACGGGTGCCTAATGTGACTTCTCGTGGTTAAGATCACTTTTAAATTTGTTTTGGCATAGTATTCCTGTCAGAATATTCTAAGGCAGCTAATATAAAAAAATATGGCCCATTTCCATTAGAGATCATTTATTGCAGGTGATTTATTGTGATTTCTTTACTTCCAATTTCTAATCAAATGAAAGGCCACATCTCAGCTTCTCCCAAATAATGTTGAGCTGCTGAATTCTTTGTAGTGAGAATGTTTGTTCATAGTTTCAAACTGGGATCCTTGGTAGGTGCCACAGAGATCCATTGTAAGGAAAGAAAATAGGCAGTGTGTGTGTGTGTGTGTGTGTAAATGAAGATATTTCTCTCCCTCTCCATTTTCCTCTCCCTCCTTCTCTCTCTCTCTCTCTCTCTCTCTCTCTCTCTCTCTTTTTCTCTCTCTCTCTCTCTCTCTCCTCTCAGCTTCACAACTTTCGCGTTCTTTAGAATGACTCACTGGTCGCCTTTGATCTGAAAATATTTCTCAAAACACAATAAATGTTTTAAGCAATATTCTAGTTTCTGAAATTTTAATAAAAAATAAAGAGTTGATTAAGTCAATCCAATCTGGATTTCATCTGGTTATTGGATGATTGGAACATGAAATCACCATGGTTTTCAGAGTCCAGTGTTGGAGATAGTAATTATTGTGTTTATTTGATGGAAGTATGCCCTAACTTCTATGTAGATTAATATTTCTCATGTTTATTTGTTATTTTAATTGGTTGCCAGATGAGATCGTTTTGTGGAGTTTTCAATACCAATATGTCAAATAAGACAGAGACTTAAAAATATTAGAAAAAAGGAACCTGCTGAGGGGTGAAGATTCAGAATCTGGAATAGCAAATATCTGTATTGACATAAGGTAGCTTCTACCTTTCTACTTTGTGGAGTTATTTAGAATTTCAAATTCTTCACAAATATGACAAAGAAGAAACTTTCTGAAATTATATAGCAGCCTTTTATACTCCAAGGCTGCTACCAGATATGTTGATATGTCTAAATTTTGGAACAGTCTCTTACAGTATACATGTTTTCTGTTTCATCAGTTGGCAGCATGAATTTTAAAATTGTTGAACAATTTGATAAAGATTTATAATTCACTGAGTATTTTGTGTTCATCACTTTGTACACAGACCCAAAAGAGGGAACTATGGTTTGTACTTTCTATAATTTGTACAGTTAGATATTAAATAGGCATACAATTAGTATCACCTGTAATTGGTGTACTCCTAAAGACAAGTTAGTGTATCAATTATATTGCAAATATTGGTGAGGTTAGGTAGAAAGAGTCTAAACATATAGAGCCCATGAATTCTTTAAGAAAAATATCAGTTATAAACTGCAGGTTTATAAACTTATATAAAAATATCAGTTAAGAACAGCAGGCATTATCTGTAAGTTATCTTCTTCTAGTAGGGATGCCTTGTCTAGCCTCAGTGTGAGAGGATGCTCAAAAATCCCCTCAAGATTTGATATGCTAGGATTGGGTGATACCCAGGGGTAAAACCTACCCACTCCACGGAGAAGGGGAGGGAGTGGGGGGGAAGGTTTGTGGAAAGGGGTGACTAGGAAGGGGGCAGTGAGTAGATGTAAATTGAAAAAATGAAGAAGGAAGGCACGCATTAAAATCAAGAAACTCAAGTTGTAATCCTATGTTAATGATGGTGACAGAGAGTATTTGCATTCATTATGATGACAAACATCTGTAATTATAGTATTTGAGAGATTGGAAGTTGACTATATTGAAGTCAACACGTGTTATATAGCAAGACACTCTCTCTCTCTCTCTCTCTCTCTCTCTGTGTGTGTGTGTGTGTGTGTGTGTGTGTGTGTGTGTGTACAACAAAATTTAGAATTATCCTAGCAATTTGGTAGACACAGAGTGTTTTGTTTCTTTTAACTTAAGTACTCCTACCTATACTTTCAAAGATAGAAGAAAAAGATAAAATAAACACCCTAAGTTATATTTCTTATTGTTTATATTCTAAATGAAGGTTTTTTTTAAAAATTCAATATATGCTGCAATGGATAATCCGTGACGACAATGGAATACTCAAGATAGATGTTTCATGTTCTGAATCCAAATTCTGAAATTATCCAAAATGTGACTTTGGTGGAAAAGTCTTAGATTGTACATGCTTTGTATAATCTATACAAAGGAAGGGAAAGTGAAGAAAAAGACAGATTGAGTCATGAAATAGAGAAAGCACGTAGTCAACTTTAAGTCACGTACACTTGATTTGATCTTTAGAAGAACTTTTCATTCTCTGTACTATTGTATTTTTCAGGCTCGGGAAATTAAAATTATATTATATACTACTACTCAGTAACCTTTAGTATTTCATTCAAATTTATTTTTCTTTGCAAGTATATATGTATACATATGATATGTGTGTATTTGTAAATATGTGCATGTTTCTATATGTGAATGCATGAAACTCATGTCCCATTGTGCACATGTGTAGGTCAAAGGCCAATGTCTCCTGTTCATTTTTACCTTTCTCCTTGCTTTGTGTCTGGTTATATTGTTTGTCAAGGTCATTCCTTAATATATTGCCCATAGACCTCTGTATCTCCAGTCCTTTCGGAGGATCACTGGGATTACAGATACAGGCTACTTCACCCAGCTTGACATGTGTGCTTGGGATCTTGATCCATACACTTATTTTCTCAATCAAGGGCTTCACCCACTGATCCATACCCGCAGCTTTTTGTATAGACGTTTTAACTCACTTGCTCTGTCAAGATGCTCAAATGAGTATCAGTGGCATCGGGATTATTCCCTTGAGACAGCAGGAGAAACGAACAATGAAGGATAGAAGGACGATAATATTTAGCTACACCTATAAGAATTTATCACAGACAAATGGGTACAAATCTAGTGATTAACTCCACAAAGAATAGTGCATTCAGTATGATACATGGTAGTATAAAAGAAGTATCTAATATCTAACTCTTACAAAGTATGTTCCTTGTTACTGTGTAAGTAATGTACCTCTCTTTTGTGAAATTAGAAAAGTGTTGCTCTCCTCCAGTCGGACAAGATGCTCAAAGGAAAGAAGGCCAAGGGGAAGAAGGTGGCCCTGGCCCCTGCTGTTGTCAAGAAACAGGAGGCCAAAAAGGTGGTCAATCCATTGTTCGAGAAAAGGCCCAAGAATTTCGGCATTGTGCAGGACATCCAGCCCAAAAGAGATCTAACACGCTTCGCTAAGTGGTCCCGATACATCAGGCTGCAGCAGCAAAGAGGCATTCATCCTCTACAAGCGGCTCAAAGTACCTCCTGCCATTAACCAGTTCACCCAGACCCTGGACAGGCAAACAGCTACTTAGCTGCTTAAGCTTGCCCACAAGTACAGGCCAGAGACAAAGCAAGAGAAGAGACAAAGGCTCCTGGCCCATGCTGAGAAGAAAGCTGCTGGCAAAAGGAATGTCCCAACTAAGAGACCACCTGTCCTTCAAGCGGGAATCAGTACAGTCACCACCTTGATGGAGAACAAGAAGGCTCATTTGGTGATGATTAGCCATGATGTAGACCCAACTGAGCTGGTGGTTTTCCTGCCTGCCCTGTGTCGAAAGATGGGGGTGCCTTACTGCATCATCAAGAGAAAGGCCAGGCTGAGGCGCCTGGTCCACAGGAAGACATGAACCACTGTTGCCTTCACACAGGTTAACTCGGAAGACAAGGGTGCTCTAGCTAAGCTGGTGGAAGCTATTAGGAACAATTACAATGACAGATATGACGAGATCAGCCGCCACTGGGGAGGCAACGTCCTGGGTCCTAAGTCTGTAGCTCACATTGCCAAGCTGGAAAAGGCAAAGACTAAAGAACTTACCACTAAACTGGGTTAAAAATGTACGCTTGAGGTTTCTGTACATAAATATAATTACAAAATTATCTTCTAAAAAAATGAAATTAGAAAAGTGTTAATCCCAACTTTTATAGTTTCAACATGAAATCCCTATCCCTGAATTTATTTGTTGGCTTGATATGCTCTGAGTAGTTTTACTTTGAGAAGTGCTAGAAATATCTACTGAGGAGTCCTAGCTACATAAGGTGGATTATTTGTCTTTGAAGGACACATAGTGTCTCAGGGATGTCCTGCATTAGTCTCTAATGTCTACTACTATCTTGACATGAAGAATTTCTCCCATCACAGGTTTCCTCCTACCATAATACTGTGCACAAGAATTGGATGAAATACCTGTGGAAACTTGAGGCAAAAAAAAAAAAAAAAAAAAAAAAACCTTTATTCTTTGTAAATTATGTTGCCTATTTTGTCAATGACAAGAGTAGTAACAGGTCACCATCTCAGAACTGAGTGGTGTAAATAATCTAATACATATCGCACACTGAAAACAGGACCTGGTAGAACATGGCTCTTGACACTGAATTTGCCATAAGCATCCACATCATAATCACTCTTGACAAAAGAAAGCTGACCCTGGCTCTCAGAAATTGCCTTACTCCAGCATCAAGAATTAGTTGGAAAGCTAGCTTGATACCCCTCCCTAAGGGCAGAATATTCATTTGTGATATAAACATTGTCTTAGAACATCAGCATTTCACAAGTTTATTTATTACCTTAAAGGAATAAGAAAAAATTAAAACACCAATAAGATAATTCATAATCATACCTATACATAAACAAAAATAATTTCACTATAAAAATCACAAAATGCCAGATACAGGCTTCTCCCTGAAGAGAGAAGAGATTTTTTTTTCTTTACTTTGTAAAATATTGGATTCACTTTATACTTGTTTTAGATAAGATTTAGATGCTGAATAACAGGTATATAACAGTTTACTCGTAGCTTTTTTTTTTTTTATTTATAAGGCTTTATATACTTGACCTACCAGCAAGAAACAAAAACTGTAGCTCGAGTCCTAAATATTCTTTTTCGTGTAATTTGGTAAAAATACACAAAGCCTTCCTCCATGTGTACACCCCTTCATTTCAAAAAGAAGTACCTCCAATCTGTTTTCCACAACAGACCACCTGCTATGATTTTGCTGAAGGGCAATGTCAACATTTAGTCATCCTCTTCTTCATCATCATCTTTATCATTGTCACCATAATCACCTGCACCATCATAACCACCACCACCATCATCATTCTATTTTTTTTTTTATAATAGAAGAATTTAGATCTGCAGCTCTCAACCTGTTGGACACGGTCCTGTTTGAGGGTTGCATACCAGATATATACATTACAATTGAAAACAGTAGCAAAATTACAGTTCCAAAGTCACAGCAAAATTATTTTATGGTTGAGGTTCACCAGAACATGAAGAGCTATATTAAAGAGTCAAGGATTAGGAAGTTCGAGAACCATTGCTTTAGATAAACTATGTACCGATGATATTTCAACATACATATTATAGCAGCAGACAAAGCAGTAAGAAAATTATTTCTAAGAGAATCATGTCAAATGGCCAAAGTGAACTGTTAACGATAGAAGAGAAGAGTACTGAGCATTAAGGCAAGGAGCCAGGAAGACTGACAACCTTGATCAGTGAATGAGTTTATGAGAAATCAGAGAAAAGAAGCAAGAGTGTTCAGTTTATGTAAAGAGGAGAGCTTCAAGGATGCTACACTGAATAATTCAGACATGTCTGGCTACATAAGAACTGGGGAAAGCCTGCCAGCTGGGACTCAGACGGTCTGAGAGTCAGCACTTCAAAGAGTTATACATAATGACATGGAATATTATTGCAAAGCGACTAGAAGAGGGACATGAATTTTTTTTCTAAAACCTGACTTGTGAAAGGAAAAATTTATTGGTGAAAGAAAGAAGGGACATTTGATTAAACAAAGCCTTGTAACGTGTGTGAAAAGAGATGGTGGCTGCATGTGGTGAAGCAACTCTGAAAGGGAGAAGGCATGACATTCTCCAAAACCCCAGCAATGGAAGACAGATAAATACCACTAACATTCAATCCAGAGATCCTATTCATGGTGAATAAGAAAAGCAGCTGAAGAAACTAATGACTGTGGGCATTTAATTTTCAAAATGGACATAGTCCAAGATGAGCTAAAAAGATGAGTTAGGTATGTGGTAACTTTGGAGGAGCAACAGAGAAAAGGGAACTACAGCAAGTAAAAAATAAAGACTGGCAATTATTAGTAAGATGAAATTAAGAGAGAAGGTTCTAGTCTCTGATCATAAGTGGACTTGATCAGCAAGGTTATCCAGTGTCTGTGATCAGGTCAAGGATGAACAAAAACAAAGGCTCTTTCTTTCTGAGGATTATGGACTTTCTGGGATGGATTGCTAAAGAAACTATGAAAGGAAAAATCTGTTGACCACGAGTCCAAGCTAATAGATAGGGCAAGAACCCAGTAACAGAAGGACAGTTTCCAGGAGACCTGAGTTCCTCAACTGCCGGGGGATGGGGGGTGTCAAAGGTGATATGCAGATTAAGAAAACAAGATAGCTAAGAAAATATGAAATTTTATGGAAATTAGAATCCTCACTATTAAGGAGCAGGGAGAAGGAGGAAGGGAAGAAAGAAGAGAGAAAACAGCCTTAATGCTTCATATTTAAATTCAGAAATATATAGTATTATATGTTAACAATATCATTACATTGAAGAGGGGATCATTTTTATAATTTCAAATGGGTTTCTTCAATATATTACCTTATATAAAAAGGATACCCAAGAAGGGAACATTAATACACACTCAAAACCTTCAACCGCAAATTTGTCTTGCCTACATGTTATGCAGGAATAAAGATGAAGAAGAGACTGAGGAACAACCAACCAGTTACCTCCTCAACTTGATACCCATCCTATGTGAGAGAGCCAATCCATGACATTATTAATGATACTCTGTTATATATGCAGATTGGAACCTAGTATAATTATCTCCTGAGAGGCTTTATCCAGCAGACAGAAGCAGATACTGGGACATACTATAGTCAAACACCAGGAGAAACAGGGAATATCGTGAAAGACGGGGGTGGGGTGGGGGCGGCGGCGGGGAGGTGGAAGAAATGAGCAATTCGCATGGGTCAAGGATACCACAACAAGACTCAGAATAAACTAACCTGGGACCATGGAGGCTCACAAAGACCGGGCCAAAAACCAGGGAGCAAGCAGGAGCTGGACCTAGATACTATATACATTTGTAGCAGATATGCAGCTTGGTCTTCATGTGCATGCCCTAACAAGTGTAATGAGTGCTGTCTCAGTCGCTTTTCCCTGCTATTGGATCCCCTTCCCCTATCTGAACTGTCTACGTGAGCCTCAGTGGGAGAACTCTAGTGCTCTCTCTGTTGGCACTAGATGCCCCAAAGTGGGGTGGCACCCAATGGGTGGAGAAGGAGAGTTGGCATTCGGGGAGAGATTTTTAAGGGTGGGCCTGAGAAGAGAAAAGGGAGGGTGCTGTATAGTGATCAGGATATAATGTGAATTGAAAAAAAATTTAAAAGTACCCTCCTCAAAAAATTTTTGTTCAGTGAGGTAACAGGTATAAGAAAAATATGTAAAGATTTGTCCTAGGTTCTGGAAAGGATAGAACTCATTAGCCATATTTACTCCAAAATTTTAAAAGGTAATTGGCAATATTTGAGAAACACACATTGTGAAAAAAAAACATTATGGGAATTAGAACATTTTATTCTCTTGATATTTTTCATAATGTTACTAAACGTATTTCGAGTCTTTGGTAAATACTTGGCATTTCTATAACCATTTTTTCTATAACCATTTTCTTTTACACTATAGAGAAATTCAGTTTTCTCATCCTTGGTGAATTTTTATTTTGTTTTGTTTTGTTTTTTATCAAAATAAGATTTTAATAGAAGAAACTTATGGATAAATTTAGTGGCACATATTTGAAAATGCCCAACCACAATGAATATGAAAAAAATACAGCAAAATATACTAATTAAAATAAAATCATGTTCTAATTAGCTAAACATTTAAGAAGTCCAACTCAATGTCATGAGCAGATGTCAAAGATGATCAGGACTCAAGGCACTGTTAATAAATGCATTTTGATTGTTTGTGGATGATCTTAGTACAGTCAGGAGGGACTCTTATCATTGATTTAAGGACAGAAGATGAGAAACTTGAGGTATATTTAAGACTCCAGAGGCATGTGTACCCTGAACAAAAAATATGATATTCCTAATATGTTGCATAAGGACAGATTGAAGCCTGATTGTAGGAAATGCAAAGTAGTCATGAAGGGTCTTAAGCGTAGAGAGTAATAGGGCTGAAGTTGTAACCCCAGCTTGGGATCTTTCTTGGCAGCTTGAGGGAACAAGCTTTGAGAGCTGTTCATCATGGGACTGTGTATTGCTCTCCTCTCCTAAATTGGTGAAGCTCTATGCTCTAGTTCATGGCAGTCTGCTCCATACAGACAGTACCTGCTGGGTTTACCTGAAACTTCTTTCCAGTCAGACCTGACTTTAGATACTCTTCAAGGGATAAGTTTCCTCTCCCTGTTACCAACCTGTGCTTTTCCATCCCATGATAAAAGATGTATGATATTTCCTGAATGTGTTCAAAGAAATAAAGTCATGATAAAATTAATCATTTTAGGAAAAAAGGATTTGTGTATACTACACAGGCATTCTCCCAAGTGAGACAGCTTTGATAATATAAAGGTTTTCTTCTGGTCTGAAAGACATTGAAAAGAACCTAGAAGAAATTGTCTGTGTCTTACTACAGTGAAAAATTTACAAAATGGGACACCAAACTTGGTAAGTTTTTTTTTTTAAATGAATAATTCTAAATATATTTCCTCTCATCTATCTGGGTTTTAGTAGATAATACTAGGGCTCCCAAACAAAAAGGATACAGATTTTAGTTGATGCAAATTAGCATAGATTCTATGCTTACCTTATAAAATAATAAATAATATTTCAAAATAGAAAAGTTTCCTTACATTGTTCCAGAGAGAATAATGTGTATTAGTGCCTAGTATATTCACTCAACTGTGTTTGGTAATCTCTTGCATCCTAGATCAACACCTCAAGAATAGTCAAAAAATTGACATAGATTAATAGAATTGCACAGAAAGCTTAAGTACCTATTAGGTATATTGGGAGCAATTATTATTATTACTACTAAATTTTACAGTAATTTTATTATTTTATATGTATGTATGATTTTGTATCATGTGTGTCTGGAGCCATCAGAGTTTGTCTTAGCTTCTGGGACTGATGAATAGTCATAACCTTCCATATAATTGTTGGGAATTAAACCTTGGCCCAACCACTGTGATCAGCCACTGAGCAAATATCACAAATAAGCTTTTAATCATTTTATTTGAATATATATATTACCCTCAGACACAATTAAAACTCATTTCTACATACTCATATAAATGAGTTTTATTAATTTATCTCAAATTGGATTAAGATATAGCTATTTCTAAGAACCAGAGGGAATTAAATAATCATATACTTCCAAATACCTAATGAGAGTTTATTCACTATCTAAATTATTTTCTTCATTTTAAAAAAGAAAACTTTCATTATTGTTGTTTTCATTCTTTTTCTTGTTTTCTCTTCTTCTTTATATTATATTATATCATTTCTCCCATCTCTTTTCTTTCTCTAAAAGCTCCCATGTCTAAATAGCTTTTATCAGGCCTGGGTCATGTGATCTCCTTTCAACTTTTACCTTACTATCAAAAAGTAAAATTCTCATTGAAATTGTAGAGATAACCTGTAAGGCAGACATTTCATACTTAGGATCATACTCTGCCTTCTCCTTGTGATATTTCTTTCTTTATACTGACTGGTTTTGGCTAATAAACCTCTCTCCTGTTTGAAAATGTACATTTTAAACCTATGATTCTGACTTTTTTTTTTTTTTTTACATTTTGCTAAGCTAATATAATTATTATTAGGAGGTAAGGCATATCGGCTTTTTAAACTCTGAATTTAATATGGTATCCTTTGGTGACACACAGCTATCTAACCCTTGACATGTACATTTAGTCTGAATGTAAGTAGAAAACACCAGAAACATGTCGATGTCTAAATCTGTCGAATATTTTTTTAATAATTTCTATAATATATTTTTATAAAAGTTTTATATTCGTTAAATAAAAAAAGTTTAAATCAGTGCACTGATTATTTTATTATAGCTATCAAAATTTAAATTTTTACATGTAACTCACATTTTTAGTTTCCATTTTAATGGGCATTACTAATAAAGCATTAGTACGCTTTATGAATTTGAAATTTTCCCTCTTAGCAAATGTATTCCACAAAGTGGAAGACATAAAAACATTATAAAATTAATGTTTTATAACTACAGAAATATTATACAAAATGTAGGTGTTTAACGACATTGTTATAATATCATAAAAAGTACAACAGATCAAAGATTACTCTCAATCCATTCTTAATTCTTTGCAAGTGTGAAGCTATTAGCTGAAGAAAAGGGGATCAAACCCTTCTTTCTGTTCCATCATTTCTAAGGTGCTTTGCATGCTCATCTGAAAACAGCCCACATTTTAATGGAAGATTTTTAAGTCATAGAATGGTAAGCCCTTAATTGTAAAGTAATACAAAATGGAAACACTTGATTCTTTTCATTTCCAACATAATGTATTATGTTGCCAGAGCAGTATGTGCGATTTAGCCTTGTGTGAGAGTCAGTGGCATCCCATGTGCGGCAAATCTCTATCATCCTTTAGACAGTAAGATAGTTATGGAAAAGCTGAGAAAATGAAAATGCAGTGCCTTTCCAAATTTACATTTCCCATCATGAATTTTCAATGACCCCTGATTCAGGACTTTAGCAGTGCCTCATGCTGAGTACAGCAAATGATTCAGCACTCCTCTGGTCATGAATAATTCATAGAGGAAGTATCATATGCTATATTTGTTGAGAAATGTGAGTCCCCCAATGCCTTTTAAAATATGTTGTACAAACTTAGGTCTATGGCTCTACTTATACTACATCTTTGCCGGAGAATAATTATTGTGATGGACATAAAAAATAGTTAAAAATCACTGCAAAATATTCCATAAAGATTAAATGCAGTCTCGAATGTTTAGGTTTTTTGTTTGTTTGTTTGTTTGTATGCTTGTTTTTGTTTTCAATTTCTCTAACTGTAATCAACCTTGAGACACAGAATGCCAAACCTCCGTTTTAAAGAGGGATATTTTAACTGCATATAAATAGTAACTCAATAACCACAAATAACACATTAAGATTTTTAAAGTTGCCGGGTGGTGGTGGCACATGCCTTTAATCCCAGCACTTGGGAGGCAGAGGCAGGTGGATTTCTGAGTTCGAGGCCAGCCTGGTCTACAGAGTGAGTTCCAGGACAGCCAGGGCTACACAGAGAAAGCCTGTCTCGAAAAACCAAAAAAAGAAAAAAAAAGATTTTTAAAGTTACTTTTTTTTACTTCTATCTTATATCTAAATCTAACCTTTATGTTCCTTTAATCGTGATCATAATCTTTAATAATGTTCTTAAATAAGAACCTGCAGTCATTACACTTATCAAGAAGAACATTTGATTTTTATAATGGATTAATGATATAAAATCTAGCAAAAGGTATTAATTCTATATTATTTTAGGCAAGTCAGCTTCAATCTACCACACATATCAATGACATCACCTTCCAAGAGATGATACTTTGCACTGCTAGTACTATATTGGTACAAAAATACAAATCCATATTATGTGAAATTAGCTTACTATAGACCTGTGAAAATAAATACAATCCACCTTCCTGTGATTTGAAATACTGTCTCTACCTACTTTGTATCAATTAACATATATACTAAAATTATGGACACACATTAATATCATTAGCAAGAATATATCTTGAATTTAATGATCATTATACCCAAATCTGTTGAGTAATTTTATTAGTAATGGTGTCATCTTAATGCCTTCGTCTTCTTTATGTTCTAACCACTAGTATAAATTAGGAAAGTAATTTTCCTATCATTTCATAAAGGCCCTCATTCTACTCCAGGAATATTTTAAACTCTCTAGTATAGCTAATATTTCTCACACTAATGATGCCATAACTTCCTAACTAACTTCTCCAATCCAATTCTAGATACCCCATATGAAGGGAATTGATCAAATGATTGTTATTTGTATATCTATTTACTGTTCTGGGAATGGACGCCATTGCTTGATAAATACTAGGCAGTTCTATCTTAATTATTCAATACCACAAACCAAATGACTTTTCACTGAAAAAATTGTAAATTAAACAAATAATTTTTGTCTTGATTTTTACATTACATTACCTTGCTTTTTTCAATAATAATTTAATGACTTAACAGATATATGATTTATTATTTGTTACAAATTATATAGTCTACTTAACATGATCTTGCTATATTATATACTTCTGCTGTTTAGCTATGAAGGGGGAAAGTGTTCAAAGAAAATCCATCAAGTCTTTTCAGTTTATTCCTACACAACACCATTTAATTCAAGTTTATAACTCTACTATGCCTCTACAAATCTAATTTTTAAGAAGTAAGATAATAAATTATAATTTACCATTATACTAAATAAAATATTTGTATTATTAACTAAAGTCCACCCTCTGGTATGCATGCATGAATATCAATTCAGTCAATAATAAGGATTTAAAGTTGTTGAATAGAAATATGAATCTTTCCAAACTATAGAGGTATATTCCACACCTGCTAATCTATCTAGTGGAGAACCATAGTCTCTAAGAAATGCTAGGAGCACGCATCAAGTTGAATACTAGAGAGTTCATGGGAAAATTGTCTACACTTGAACGATAGAGAAGAAAGATTTATCTTGAGTGTCATCAACAAGAAATCAATGACTTTATGATATACTAAGGATGTGAGGCTGGTAAAATTTAATAGAAAAAAATGGGAATGGCTTATTTTGAGTAAGGAAGAGGAAAACAAAATCCTGAGGAGAAGCAAGAATAAATGTTTCAATAATCTTTGTTCATCTAAAAAGCTCATTAGCACACTCAGTGGGCTTCTGCTGGTTGTATAGAAAAGAGAAACTCATGAGGTCATCATAAAGAATGTTACTGTTTTCACAGAGATTTGTCAAATAAAAACTTAATCAATTGGATGAAAATAAAAGCTCAAATGAAGAGTAAAATCAAACCACTGGGGTGCTGTATTATATGGGCACTATTGCCTCTAAAGTAAATCACAGGGTAATGTATTTAATGGCTTCAGTCATATCATAGGATTAGTTAACGGGGTGCATTTACTAAGAAGAAAACTTCTCACCTGACCCACTAGAATCTAAAAAAAAAAAATGTAGCAGATAGCTCTTACAGACAACATAAAATACATTTTTTATGCTTTTTCCAACCTTGGATAGCATAAATATTATATACAGAAAAAATAAAAACAAAACAAAACCTTAGCTGACATTTGCTACCTTCAATTTTCTAACAAGGAGGAAATGTAGTTATTTTGAAAATGTTTTGACACAGATTTTTACACACAACATTTGAAATAAGGTTCACATTTATACAAAATGCTGGTGTACTACAAATAATTTGAATAGTAAACAAAGTCACCCTGGTACTGTCTGTTTTGAAATTCCATGCAGTTTTCATGTCTTGGAATGAACTATGAATTAGATTTTAAGTTAAATAAATTCCTTTTCAGTCTATGGGAATTCTGTCAGATTTCTTCTTTCTTTTGTATGTGATAGGTATATGAAAACATCGTAATGGACTGAGATTCACCCACCTCTTCACTATCAATTTCTATTTTTTCTTTTATTCATATTTTTATTTATTATTTTGGAATTTCACATCTCAAACCCTATTTCCAATCACTCCCTAATCCTCCCATCTCCAGGAATATCATTGTGACACCACTACTATCAAAACAAACAAACAAACAAACAAACAGCAAAACAAAACAAGCCATCACTTGTGGTGAACTACAATTCACCATTCCTATCACAATTTTAAGAGTTCTCGCCAACAGTGTTTCTGCCCAGGCTGTTACTTTTGGATAGGGGAGCTCTGGGGTGGAAATCAGAGTTGCCATATAGGCCTTCTATAGCCCTCTTTTTTGTCTGTGAGTCTGAAGTCATCAATGCCATGGAAAAGGTAGTTTTATTGTTCTTTACCATCAGCAGCAGCACAAATCATAGTCTTCCACATAGTCTCCAGCATCAACACCTTCCATCGACCTCTCACTATGATCTCCAGTGCCTTTATAGACTATGGACATCAACATGGCCATCAATCACAACATAGACCAATGCCACCAACATAGTCTCAGTGGCAGCATAGGTCAAAATTATCAACGTGGCTTCAGGCAACAGCACAGACCATAGACATCCACATAGCCTTCAATAGTAACACAAGATATACATCTACACAGCCCCTTGGTGCAGTAGGATCATGGACCATTTCATGGCTCTAGGCTAAAGAACAGGGCACAGATATCAACAGCATACACTGATATTACTTATGCTGTGAGGGAGTTTAGGGAGGACACTATAGGTCAATTAAACAATGGGGGCAGGTCTCTAATCTGGTAAAAATAGGTTGAAAGAAACACCAAGAAGACCACTTCCTTACTCTACACACGTGAAATGCATCTGAGAACACAGTTAGGTCCTAGCTACCTTTAAAATGGAAAAAAAAATGATCTGAGAAAACAAAAGAGTTTTGTTTAAGAATCTTAATCATAGATTTCCATCCTCCAAAGCTGAAATAAAATGATTATCTATTAATTAACCCACCTAGTTAGTGCTTACTGTAATTATTTTATTGTGGATTTTTAAAAATATTTGTTTATGGAAAATACTGGGTCTCTTTGTCTCTTTAATTGATTTTGGTGTTAGAGTAATACCAGCTTCATAGAGTGAGATTGGGAGTGGGCCTCTGCTTTTATTTTTCTTTTTTCTTTTTTTACTCTTTCTTTCTTTCTTTTTTTTTTTTTGGTTTTTTGAGACAGGGTTTCTCTGTGTAGTCCTGGCTGTCCTGGAACTCACTCAGTAGACAGGAATGGCCCCTAACTTAGAAATCCATCTGCCTCTGCCTCTCAAATGCTGGGATTATGCTTTTATTTTTCAAGAGCTCCAAAACTGTACTCTCACTCTCAATAGGCTCAAGGAAAATAAAATATCTAGAAATACACATAACCAAAAAGGTGAAACATGTCTACAATGAAAACTATAAATATCTGAAGAAAGATGTTAATAAATATACTACAAAATAACCAAGAAGGTGAAAGACCTACACAATAAAAATTTTAAATACGGAAGAAAGAGAATGGTAGATACTAGAATATGGAAAGCTATTCCATGTTAACAGATTGGTCAAATTAATACTGAGAAAATGTCTATTCTATAGCTCTGCCATGATATTCTAGTAATACAATGTAATGGCAATAATTGTTCAATGTCATTCTCCCACAAAATTAAAACTATTCTAAAATTCATTCATAACTGACCCACTCTGGATACTAAAATGATTCCTGAGAAAAAAGAATAATGCTGGAGGGATCATCATTTCAGATTTCAAGATATATTACAGATTTGTAGTATTAAAAACAGAATTATAATGTCATGAAAGTGATCTTTAGACAATTGGAATTAAAGAGAGACCCCACCCAGGGAAAAACTATCATAAAAAATCAAAAATAATTTTAAAAATCATAAAAAATAAAAAACATATCTATATATTAAAACACACACTTGAGATTCCACCTTACACCAATCAAAATGGCTAAGATCAAAACTTCAGGTAACAAAACATGTTGGTGAGGATGTGAAGAAAGAGCAACTCTCCTTTATTGTTGGTGGGATTGCAAACTGGTACAACTACTCTGAAAATCAATCTGGAGGTTCTTCAGAAATCTGGAAATAGATCTACCTGAAGAACCAGCAGTACCATTCTTGGGAATATACCCATAAGATGCCCTGCCATGCTACAGGGGCATGTGTTTCACTATGTTCATAGCAGCCTTATTTGTGATAGCCAAAAGCTGGAAATAACCCAGATGTCCCACGACAGAAGAATGAACACAGAAAATGTGGTTCATTTACATGAAGGAATATTACTAAACTATCAAGAACAAGGACATTCTGAGTTTTCCAGGCAAATGGATAGAACTAGAAAATATCATCCTGAATGTGGTAACTCAGACCCAAAAGGACATGCATGTTATGTGCTCACTAATAGGTGGATATTAGCCAAGAAAAAAAGAAAGTAAGAAAGAAAGGAAGGAAGGAAGAAAGAAATAAAGAAAGAAGGAAAAGTACAGAATACCCAAGGTACAGTCCACAGAAGTCAAAAGATTAACCAGTTAAATGGCCCAAGTGAGAACTACACAATTTCTCATGGGAGGGAGAAAAAGACAATCACAAGTGGTGAGGGTGGGAGGGACCTGGGAGAAAAAATAGACTAGGGAAGGGAGGAGAGGGGAATCTGATCTGGTATTGGGTGAGGGAAAAGGACTGAAGCCCTGAGGGCCAGCAGAATGAATGGAAACAGGCAACCTCAGGAGGTAGGAGGTTGAGGGGACCCTCCAGAAAGCACCAGAGATCTGGGAGGTGAGAGACTTACAGGACTCAAAGGAAGGGACCTTAGATGAGATGCGGACAGCAGAGAGAGGAGAGTTACAGAGGCCATCTGCAGTAGGAAGACAGGGAACCAAGTGAGGGAAGGGGTTGCCATCCAATGAGCAAAACTCTGACCCATATTTGTTCTTGTATGAAAGAACTGCGTGGATAAAAATGGAGAAGAGCTTGAAGAAAAGCAGGTCCAACAACAGGCCCATAGTTGGATCCAGTTCAAGGGGAAGTCCCAAGGCCTAACACTATTACTGAGGATATAGAGAGCTCACAAAAGGGGACCTATCATGACTGCACTCAGGAAGACCCAAAAAGCAACTGAAGGAGTCAAATGTATTTGCACCCAACCAATAGACAGAAGCTGCTGATCCCTGTGGTTGAATTAGGGAAAGTCTGGAAGAAGCTGAGGAGGAGGGAGACCCTATAGGAGAACCAACAGTCTCAATTAACCTGGACCTCTGAGATCTCTCAAACACTGGATCATCAACCAGAAAGTATACACCAGTTGATATGAGGCTCCCAACACAAATATGGCAGTGGAGTGCCAGGTGTGGGTTCAGTCAGAAAAGATGCACTCAACCCTCAAGAGATTGGAGGCCCCAGGGATTTTAGAGGTCTGGTTGGAGGGGGAGTTAGGAGACATATTTGTTGAGATGGGGTTTGGGAAGAAGGTATAGGATGTGGAACAGTCAGAAGGTCGGCGGAGGTAGTGGTGGTGGTGAATGAATAAATAAATAAAAGACAAAAGAAGAGATATTCTTAATGAATATGCTATAATCTTTTACCATGATGTATGTATTTAATTCCTATATATAATGACCATAGTCTCTTTTTTGTCACTTAAGAATGTATACATTTTTATCAATGTTTATAAATTTTTATCATTTTTATCAATATATATATATATATATATATATATATATATAGAGAGAGAGAGAGAGAGAGATCATTTATTCACTTTTCTATCCTTCCCTCAACACAAACAATGCTCACCCTTGCTTTTTCTCTATGTTATTATTTTACATACACACACACATTTATGCACATAGTCATAAATGCATAAATGCAAGGTGATGAGTCTATTTAGTATTGCTTGTATATGTAGGGTTTCAGAAAAGAACAATTATCAACTTTATATCGAGAAACAAAAACCCAGGACACTTGAAACAATCCTGAACAATAAAAAAAATCTTACAGAGGTATCCCAGTTCCTAACCTCAACTGTACTTCAGAGCAATAGTAATGAAAACTGTATGGCATTCATATAGTATCAATGGAATGGAATTGAAGACCCTTAAATAAACCTGGATATACATGGACACCTAATTTTTGACCAAGGAGTTCAAAAATCATACAAGGCAAAACCATACAATAGAAAAAAAAAACATCTTCAATAAATGCTGCATATCTAACTGATTGTCTGCATGGAGAAAAGTCTAAATAAATCCATATCTATCACTCTGCACAAAACTCATGTCAAGTGGATCAAAGACCTCAGTGTAAAAACAGGTATACAAAAATCTAATAAAATGGAAAGTGGAGAATAGCCTTGAACTCATTGGTACAGAATACAACTTCCTGACAGAAAAACAATGGCTCAGGTTCTAAGATGAATGACTGATAATTGGGACATCACGAAACTGCTAAGCTTCTGTAAGGCAGAAGACACTGCCAATAGGACCAGATCTTCACCAGACCTACATCTGACAAAGGCTAATATCCAAAATTTATTAAGAACTTAAAGAACAGCTCAAATACCTCAATTAAAAAGAGGGTTCAGTATTGAAAATTCTCAACAGAGGAATCCCAAATGTCCAAGAACTTAAAGAAAAGGTCAAAGTCCTTAGTGAACAGTGAAATGCAAACCAAAACAACACTGAGAACCTACATTACACTGGTCAGAATGACTAAGAAGAAAAACTCAAGTCATAGGACATGCTGGCAAGGATGTGCAGCAAGGGGAAAACTCCTCCATTTCTTGTGGGAGTGAAACTTGTATAACCATTCATTTGGAAATGAATTTGAGGGTTTTTCAGAACACCGACAATAGTTTTACCTCAAGCCCCAGCTATACCACTCTTGGCCATATAACCAAAATATGCTCCGCCATTCTACAAGGACACTTGTTCAACTATGTTTGCTGCAGCTTGATTTGTAAGAGCCAAAGACTGGAAACAACCTAGATGTCTCTTAACTGAAGAATGGATAAAGAAAATGTGGTGCATTTCCACAATAGAATACTACTCAGCTATGAAAAACAGAGACATCATGGATGTTGCAGGCAAATGGATTGAACTTGAGAATATATCGTTGGTGAGGAAACCCAGACTCAAAAGTATATGCAAAGTATATATTCAGTTATAAGTGAATATTCACCAGGAAATACAGCATATTCATGGTATATCCCACAGGCAAAAGAAGCTATACAATGAAGTCGCGAGCAAGGATGCTTAAATCTCACATAGAATGTGACTATAAAATAGTTGTAGGAACCAGATAGTTTCAGGAAACTAAAATAAGATAGTGGGAGAGGAGATAAGGAGGGGAATGGAGGTGGGATCAGGATCAGGAGTGGGAGTACAGGAGAGATAGCTGGATAGCAATGAGAATGAATGGAAATCTGCAGGGCTAGGGAGTTTGGGAGCATCTTGAGGAAGTTCCAGAGAACTGGTATAAAGGAGGTACCCAAGAATCAATGGGGGTGACATTAGCTGTGACTCACAGCATTGAGGATATGGAACCTGAAGAGACTATCTCCAGTAGTCAGGCAGGAACTTGCAGTGGAGCAATAAGTACATCAACCCATCCATAACCTTTCAACCCAAATTTTATACAGGCTACAAGAAATGCAAAGATTTTAAGTGGAGACTGAGGAAATAGCAAAGTAATAACTGGCCCAACTAGAGACAGATCATATGGGCAAGCACCAATATCTGTCATTATTAATGATACTCTGTTATGCTTGAAGACAGGTTTCTAGCATGACTGCCCTCTGAAAGCCTATCACCCAGAAGCTGAATCAGAAAGATGTAGAGACCTACAACCAAAGAGTTAACGGAGCTTGAGGATTCTTGTGGAAGAGTTTGAGTGTCTCAAAGGGGATAGAAACTACACAGGAAGACCAGTAGACTCAACTAATGTGGACTTTTGTGGCTCTCAGAGACTGAACCACTAATCAAGATCATACAGTCACTGGACATAGGCCCTCCACACTAATGTAGCAGATGTGCAGCTCTGTCTTTACATGGGTCCCCAACAACTGGAACAGGGGCTACCCTAAAAGCTGTTGCCTGTCTGTGGGATATGTTCTTCTAGCTGGGGTGCCTTGGCTGGTCTCAATAGAAGAGGATGCTCCTAGCTCCACAGAGACTTGTGCATGGTGGCCTTTGTATACCAAGAGAGTACTCCATCTTCTCAGAGGAGAAGGAGATGACGGAATGCCTTTGAGAGGTAGGGACTGGGAGGAGGGGCAGTGATCAGGATGTAAACAGAAAGTTAATTAATTAATTAATATCTTGTATAATAATAGTCTATATTGTAAAAATGTAATAAAATAGTGTTTCAAAAGAGCACCAAAAATATAGCTTACAGATTTGTTTTAGTTATTATAAATTGAGAGCTAGAAAATTATCATAATAAAATAAGCTTTGTTGTTAACTATAATATTTCCTATGTTGATTCTATTATAAAGTTTTCCACATTTTTCTTTCCTTAGAATATTTGTAGGCACATATATTGATATGAACAAACTACACTGACATGATTTATTTTTTTACAACTGTACTTTCAAATTTAAATAATCTCCCAACATTGTTGAATCTATTTTCTGAGGAAAGAAATAATTGCAAATTAAGATTATTTTATATATTTGTTTCTTAAAAACTATGAAATGCCTAGAAAATTTATTCACGACTACTTTTTTCATTTAATGTATACATGAAAGACCTTTATCATATGTCAGAAGAAGAGGCCAAACAGAACATTTCCAATACGCACTTGAATTGGACACTATGGAATCCTGTTTCTAGGCTCCATAGTAAAGGGCGAATTCATTTGCTTATGAAGTCTTCAGGGAGGGTATAGAGTGCCTGAAATTTTCTACGTTTCATTGCTATAAAGCTATAACCACAACAGCAAATGAGCAGATTCATAAGAAATAATTCTTTTGAGGGTAGTAAGTATTCAGGGACAGGTCAGCCCAAAATAATAGCAGCATATAATCACTTGAAATTAAGCTAAGAGAAAAAATAGTTTCTAAACACACACACACACACACACACACACACACACACACACACACACATACACACACACACACACACACACACACAGAGAGAGAGAGAGAGAGAGAGAGAGAGAGAGAGAGAGAGAGAGAGAGAGAAAAGAGGAGAGGGAGTGAGAAACTGAAGGCCACTGGAAACCTTCACTAAATATCACTAGTCATCATTAAAAAATTATTTATTTTAAAAATTAAAGGGGGATGCTAGAGGAGTAATACTGGAGAGGGTGGGTTGGTGGGAGAAACACCCTTGGAGGCAAAGAGAAGGGAAATGGAGTAGGGAGGAAGGAGAATAGCATTTAAAATATAAACAAATGTTTAATAAATGATCAATAAATAAAAATAAATTATACAATCCTCAATAAACAATAACTCATGCCATAACATAAAATTTTATATTTCACTAATATGTTCTGTTATTTATAATAGAACAGTTAAAAAATAAAAAAGGTGTAAAATAAATAAATTCATTATCACTATATATTGTCAGTTTGTCTAGTAGTTGAATCAAATACATAAACTTCAATTATCTCATGTCAGGTGACTATCTGTGCTCTGGTTCTGTTTTTAATTTTAGTTTTACCCAGTGTTAATGTTGCCCTGTCTGATTTGTTGTAAAATATTCTGCTGCTTTTCTATTGCTTGCTGAAGTTGTCAGATTCTATATTTTCCCGGCAGTGTTTCACTCAGGCTTAATGAAAATTAACCTCACAGTCAAAATAAAAATGAAGCTAATGAAAGGAATGCAGAAGGTAATAACTTTGTAAGAAACTGATCCCATCCCTAGGACAATCAGTGTCAAAGCTTTGATCATGGTATCACTTGATGATACAGCATCATAAACAAGGCTGAAATAAAGATATCAGAACCCAAGGAACTGTGTCAGAGAGAAACACAGGTGTGAAGAGTCTACACCACTCTTCAGATTCTACTCAGAGCCTCTGAAGGTCATGTCTTGTCATCACATTTCAGAGTCTGATATAAAAATAACAGCATTTTAGAGGATAAAAGATAATGCTGAAGCATGCATGGGAATCTAAACACTCTCTGTATAATGCAGAAATCTTGCCAAGGAAAGCAATTCCATTCTGGTACAGTAACCCTGGGGTAGATCAGTAAATATGTGATTCCTAATTAGTGAAACTATTTTTCTTAGACCCTACAAAATGCTTCCCGTTCTTTTTTCTTCCTTACTTCACCTTCTCAGCTTTGTACTTAGGCCTCAGACTACAGCCAATAGCTTTAGGTTTATAGTGGTCCAGTATATGTGCATCCATGAAGTGGATTAACTGACCAAGCACCTAAGTTTCATAATAGGCTTTGTAGAAAAATCACACCAGGATTGTAACTCTACAGCTTACTCTCTCAATGTCACAATAGCTCTTTGTCTTCTAGCATTTAGTATACTTTACTACATTCCTAAGCATCTAAACAAAAGAAAATCCACAATTAAAATTTAAGATATAATAATAACATTGGCTTGTTAAAAAAGAAAATCCAGAATTCAAATTTATGATACAATAAAAATAATAATAAAAATATCACTGTTTAAAATATATCTTTCTTTTTATTCTTCCAAGGTAATAAATATATGCACATAAAATATAATTAATAAGAATCTTTTCCTTTTACTTGTTATGTACTCAGAAAAATGTGATTTTGGTCGCATAAAATAATTTGAAATTATTAAGCATGATAATATACAGTGTCTTTCAAAAATTTTTATATCTTTTAATTGAATGTTTTCATTTTTAACACAGGCAACATCAATGAGAGCATTATTCAGTGAACCTTCACTTACTTAGTCAAGAAGATCATATATTTCCATCATTGATGCAAAATATTCAACAACCCTTTTAAAATTCTCAAGTTATTTTAGCTCTATTATGCAATAGAAAACATGGTTTTAGTTGTGAATTCTTATTTGGGAAAATGGTATCTCCTATGTTCTGTTCATGTGGTTCCAACATAATGGATTTAATCATTAGGTCCATGGGTAGTTTGTGACTCAATCATGGTTAATAAATCTTTCTATAATTCTGGTTTCACAAATGGATGCTGAATGTACTCATGACATCATCAAACCTAATAAAATGTTCTATGACTTATATTAAGTGGCTCATTAATGGGCATACTTCTTTGTCTTTATTGTGTGGATCCATGGCAGCCACATTACAAGCACAAAATAAAGTCTGTCTGAGAATGGAACTAATAGTTGAGGTTAGAAAATATGACCTGACCAACTAAGTCAAGCTGTTTGCAAACTCTTCCACATTAGAAATCAAAGAAGGTACTATCTAATCTGCTAAGTCAAGTGCCTTTTAAGTTCATCTATGTGGTACTTGGAAGGTTCATATTCCTTAAAAAACATGTATTCACTCATTACTTATACTACACTGGATTAAATTTCTTTTATTTTTAAAACCAAAATAAACCCAGAACTACACAGTGTTATTTCAAAATAACTATAAAATCTATAAATCTAAGGAAGATCATTCAATACCAGATTTATCTTTCTGTAGATTTCTACCCATCACTCTCATTTTCTATCTATATCTTCATCCATCTCTCTCATAGAATCTAGAGCATACTGATTTAGTCACATCTATCCACTGGCTGTATCTCAGACTTTTTCTAATGCATTAAAGTTCCTTTTAATTGAATCTTAATTTTTGGGCTGGTGACATGGTTCAGCTGTTAAGAGCAATGGTCCTGAGTTCAATTCCCAGCAACCACATGGTGGCTCACAACCATCTGTAATGGAATCCAATGCCCTCTTCTGATGTGTGTCTGAAGACAGAGACAGTGTACTCACGTATATAAAAAAATAAAAAAATAGTTCTAGAAAAATAAGAAACTCAGTTTTCTGAATTAGCTGTATTCTGTAATTATTTGTCTATGTGTATTTCTCCCTTTAATTTTTAAACATTAAATTGATCGTGGTTCTCTTCCCACAACTCATATCAACTCTCACTACCATCTCAACTCCAATTCTATGGTCTCTAAAAAACAAACAAACAACATAATTTAGAAACAAACAACTAAAACAGCAACAAACAAACAAATAAAAAATATTAACAAGGAAGACCCCCCCAAAAAAAAACACAAAAAAGTCTAGTAGGACAAAAATTGCCAAAGGGCAAAACATTATCACAAATTCACAAAAAATACTAATAAATTCCTCTTGTATTGGTCAGTTACTTCTAGACATGGGACCACTCTTCCCCCACAGTATTGTTGAAATATCTAGTGACGCTCCAATGGAAAAAAAATTTTTCCTTTACCAGTAAGTATCTGGTAGCAGCAGAATTCTTGGTAGGGGATAGGAATCTTCTCTCTCTCTCTCTCTCTCTCTCTCTCTCTCTCTCTCTCTCTCTCTCACACACACACACACACACACACACACACGCACGCACGCACACACACACACACACACACACACACACAGAGAGAGAGAGAGAGAGAGAGAGAGAGAGAGAGAGAGAGAGCTGGGAACACATTTGGCTTGAACTTGTGCAGACCTTGGGAATGATGCCACAGTTTCTGTAAATTCCTGCGCGTCAGTCTGAAAGACAAGACAGTTTTCTTGGAGCTATTACCTTGGCATCTTCATTTTTGCATTTCTTCTTCTACAGAGATACTTTTGCCTTGAGGGGAAGGGTTTTGATAGTTACATCACATTAAGAACTGGGTGCTGTGATATCTGTCACTTTCAACATCCAGTAATAGGTCTCTGCATTATTTTTCACCTATTGCAAAAAAAAAAAAAAAAGTTCTCTGATGTGAGTTGAGGACACCACTGATCTGTCGGTATAGTAGTGTGTCATTAGGAGTCATTTTATTGTCATGTTCCTTTAGCAAAGTAGTATTCCTATGTTTCTCCTAAGGACACATGACATATCCAAGTACAGGTCCTTGGACTCTTTAGCAAGTTCATTTATAGGTTCCATTTCATGGAGTGGGTCTAAAATACATTTTTAAAAATAGTAGTTTTCTTCCATCACATTTGTGTTACTATTGCAGCAGTATATTTTGCAGGCAGGTCACTGTTTTGGGCCATGGTGTCTGTATGTGTATGATATTAGTAATTACTTTTTATCTCAAGTAGTGTACAGAGAACATTCCAGTACCACGAATACTATTCATTTGTGGGGGAGCTTATAGTTACTCACTGGCTCTACTTCTCCATCATTAATGACATTATTAAGTGATGTCTACAGAAATAGGGCCCTTATATCATATAGATTGTGGAAAGCAGCTCATGACCTTGAAAATAGCTTCTGATGTGATGTTTTGGGAGTTCCATTGGATTCTTCTTGACCAAGAACTCAACAAAATATAACCCAATCCTATGTACAGTCACCAAAGGTAGACACTGATGTGGATGGCAGGAAGTGCATGCTGACAAGAGCCTGATATGGCTGGCTTCTTAGAGGTCTGCCAAAGGCTGACACATTCTGAGACCGATGCTCACAGCTAACCACTGATCTGATCAAGGGTCTCCCAATGGAGAAGCTAGAGAGAAGACTGAAGTAGCAGAAAGGGTTTGTGACCCCATGAGGAAAGCAACAATATCAATCAACCATAGCTCCCCAAGGTCTAAACCACCAGCCTGGGAGCACATAGGGAGGAACCCACGACTCCATCTCTACATGAAGGGGACGACCACCTTGTTGGGCATAGGGGGAGAGGAGATTCTTGGTCCCATGAAGAATGAACACTGAGTGGGAGGGGGGAATTTGAGGGTGGGGAGGTGGGAGTGTGGGGGTAGGTGGGGGCACATTCTCATAGTAGCATGAGGAGGGGGAATGGGATAGGAGGTCCCTGAGTGGGGGTGAAATGGGAGTAAGGGGATAAAATATGAATTGTAAATATAATATTCAATAAAAATAAAAATAAATATATATAACCAGTCAAGGAATAGAGGTTTTACTTGGTGACATGATATATCTAGTTTAGGAATTCTCTCTCTATTACTTAGTGTCTCAATTTATATTATTTTAACATACGTACATATTTTAGGAAGCTTCTAGAGTAATAGATCTTTTAAAGATTATTTTTCCTCCTTAAAACTATGCAATTTTCCATAAAAAAAACTATGTATGTTCTAATTAACTGTACTCTCTTATTTGTATTCTTCAATAGATTTCACGTAAATACATTGGATAAGAACAAAGATAATCTATTCATAAAACAAACTCTGTTACAAATAACTCATCTCTTCTTCTTACATGAATTGTAAGTAGCAGAGGAAGAGATAGTTCAAATGTTC
The DNA here is from genome assembly GCA_030674055.1 of Rhabdomys pumilio. Classification (NCBI taxonomy): domain Eukaryota; kingdom Metazoa; phylum Chordata; class Mammalia; order Rodentia; family Muridae; genus Rhabdomys; species Rhabdomys pumilio. The sequence continues at coordinate 72,470,186 of JANHMN010000002.1, read as the reverse complement.
AGATATCTCTTTTGTTTAATTATTGGATGGATTATTTAGAAATAAATTTTTATATCACTTTCATTTTCGGGTAAAAATTATTTTAAAATACTAACACAATTATCTCAAATGACAGAACTACATGATACTTTTCAAGTAATTAATGTAAGTATAATCATGCATAAAATCAGGATATATACTAATATTTCAATGAAACTTTGTAGGACCATAACCATTATATATACTTATATAAGTCTTTCTGAGGATTGTTTTTGTGGCCATAATTACTTGCTGTATCATTCACTCCATAATTTCTATGTATCATAATTATCTATGTCAGTTTATGCTGAGGTATATCTTTCATGATTATAATCTAAGCTGTTAATATTCTGTAGAATTTTAAGTATATTCTTTATCAAATATTTTCTACTTATTTTTTCTAAATTATTTCTAATAAATACCTATTTGTTAATTAGTACTACTTTAACTTACTTTTTTCTCCTATTTGTGATTTGGGTAGATTGCTACAAGCTAGTCTCTCTTTGTGTCTCTCTGTCTGTCTGTTTGTTGGTCTTTACTAATCGCATATCACCTCCATACTTTTAGTGATGTGACTTTACACTAATTAAAGGAGCTCTTTTTTTATACATAAATACAGATATCATTTTAATTTAAAAAAATGACTTCTCTTTATTTTTATTAAATACACAGTGCCCTTTATCCTGGATGAAAATGGAGTGCTTTATTTTTATTTAAGTGCGATAAGATCTCTTTCACACAGCATCTTCTGTGTCAGATGAGGTCAGTGATTATACATTGTCTGAAATAAGGAGAAAAGACCATTTATATTTTCTTTTAGGTTCTGTATGAAAATTCACTATCCATAGTTCTGTTATGGGACTTGTGCTGTTTAAACCTATTAGGTAAAATAAGAGTTTTGAGGTTGATGATCAGTAATTCAGTAAATTACTAAATTCAATTAGATTCATGTGTCAACACCTAATAAAGAAGGTCATCAATTCAACAAAAAGCATGTTAGCATCTTTATTGCATTATTAACAACCTCTTGGAGAACTACTTTTGAGTCCGCAGGTTATGCTTGGAATACAGGCTTGAAGAAGAGTACCTAATCCCAGATTAATTTATTACAACTTTGCTTTTATGTAGAACATATTGACTTTAAACAGACTTTGTACATTATTAGACCTTAGGAGTTCTGCAGGTCATGGGAACATAAAAGACATCCCTGCCTCATACCAGTTTTGGACCCTGATTGCTACGAAACTAATGTACAAGACAAAGTGTGTCCACTAATGGAACAGAGACATGACTGTTATAAACCATCCATCCTCTTTTTGATTGGACCCCAAACCTGTCCACTGCAGTGAATTCCCCACGGCCCAGGAGGTTTAAGTCCCTACAGCAGAACCTTCTGCTGTTTTGCTGAATAGTTCTATTGTCAAACTCTCTGGATTGCTTTCAACAATCCTTAGAGAAGCTTAGCTTTATATTTATTTATTTATTTATTTATTTATTTATTTAGCTTTATGTTTCTTGTTTCTTTGTTGTAGTTGGTAGCAGTGAATTCAGAGACTAGTAAGTGGTCAAAATAATGAGAAAGAATAACTCTAAATTCTTTACCTTACATCTATTTCAATGTCAGCCCTAACCTTTAAGGCTCAGGTTACATAGCAGTAAAGGAGATGGACCAAATCTAAGAGTTGAAATGCAGGGAAGCATGATCTGAAATTCTGATTCTGGAATATAAATGCCTGAAAGAAATCCCAATTGTATTAGTTTCATGAGTTGTATGGCTGGGGACCTCAAGCATTTTAGAAAAGTTGTCTACAATTGAGCTAGACCCCACTCTTCATTTGAGAATTTAACATAATGTTACCTTAATATTCTATTTTTGTATCAAGATAAATTTTGCTATGATCCTAAGAGTTCTGTAGTTTAAAAGAATATTTCATTTGTTTGATAAAACTGTTAATGTGGCCTGCATCCTTTTTTTCAGAATTTATGTCTCTTAAAAATACATGAGACTCAAAAAGTAGCTTGATTGCACAGCACAGATGTAGGCTGCACACTGTCCTGGGTTCAATTTTCAAGACCCAAATAAAAGAAAACTAACAAAACTCTAATGTATGTTGTTGTGTTAAAGAGACATTTTTAAGACAAGCAAATGAATTATAAATACAATTAACAATCAGAAGATAGTTTTCTGCCCATCTCAGCTTTTTCCACTTATAAAAAGTTTTCATTGTAAAATTATACATGTAGGTACCACACACACACACACACACACACACACACACACACACACACACACGCAAGTTTCTTGTGCCAAAGTCTTAGCACCGCGATAAAAGTACAACTGCAATTTCATGATATATTGATTTTGCTCGTGAGAGAAAAACTTTTGCTGAAAAGTAGTCTCTGCAATTACAAGTAATTTGTAGAAAAGTTTATACATTGTAGGGAAGAATAAAGAAAATCTCACTCAACGGATTTAGAATAGTGAGTGACACTGGTTGATATTTCATGTCTCCCCACAAATCAAAATGCTCTGTTCCTTGACAGGATACAAAATTTGCCAGATTTCAAAGATTATTTTGTGCTAGCATGTCATTCTCCAACATGAATAGATGATAGTTAAAAATGTAACTTCAGTTATTTTGATTAAATTGTATTTGGATTTTGTCATCTCAACTTCAAACACACCATTTTTCATAAGCATTTAATTTGCTTCAACAACTGAGTTGGAAATTCTGGGTAGTGTGTTAGGAAGAACATTGCAACTTCAGAAATCAGGGCTGATCATCAGATGTACAAGAGGAGCTGCAGATATGGGCATATACAAATGGACAGTTTCTGATGCATCTGTTAAAAAGAAATTAGTGGAATTAATTTTAAAATGTAATGAATTTAATCAAACATGTGACAAATATTATCATTTTACTCTAAGGTTAATAAAAAGGAATAATACAGGACTGGGGAGGTGGTTCAGTAAATAAGAATGCTCGAAGCTCAAGCATGAGGATCTGCGTTCAGGACTCAAGCATCCATGTAAAACACGAGACATGGCTATGAGCATGCAGGTAACCTCAGTGTGTGTGGGGGGGGGTGGTGGTGGGAGAACAGAAGTCCCTGGTGTTGCTGACTTCAATCATAAGTCCAAATACAATCAGAGAGCCTGTCTCAAAGAAATGATGCAGAGAACAGTAATACAGTACACTCTGCATCCTCTTCTGATGCCTGCATGTGTCCACACATACATCCACTAAATGCATACACTTACTCCACACCCATATACAATCAATGAGGATATGACTTTAGTAGTTTACTAAGTATGGAACTGTAATACCCAGGGTTGTGTAAGAAAAGGGTCGAGGGAGCTTCAACCCTGATTGCTTCAAACATGAGCATGACAGGAGGTGGCTCCCTGCCCTCACCTAACCTAGAGCCATAAAGCCTGCTTTCCTCCCATCAACACTAATAAGAATTTATTACCATGTCTGTTAGGCTTCACTCCTTGTTTGAGCTTATATATTTTTTTTCCCTGAGACCCTACAGCCAATGAATATGTAGATGAAGCATCTCTCAATATCCTTGCCCTGGACAATGGTACAAGGCCACACAAACATTACCCAAGAGACTCTTGCCACATCCTCATGGGGATAAATACATGCTTCTTGCCCAATAAACAAACCAGTTCTTCAAAGCTGTTTCCCAGGTGTGTTCATTGCCTATGCGCTCCAACATAAATCCTGCAACCAACTAACTTTGCTCCTCCCAGTCCATGCAGGTGAGAAACAGGACTGGATACTCTGAGGAGAAGCAATCATTGGCTGGCAACTGAGTCCCTGAAATATAGAGGTTATTTTGTTTATATCTATAGCATGACTTGCTAAGTTATTTCAAGCATAACTTGAGTGCTTTGTTTCAAGTACCCAAATGCCTGGTGAGATGAGGGTTCCTTCATTGAAGGCATATTGAGGAACAGCTCCACGTGCAGTACATAACCTTCTGTGAGTCAGGTTTAAAGTATCAGCTGTGCTTATTTTTTTAAATTACTTTCTTTAATGACTTCCAATATTTCAAGAAATAAATATATTTGATAGTTTATGAAAATGAAGGAAACATTTATTTGAAGTACACTTGTAGTTCATTCCATCTCCATCATCTTTCTTTACCTATATCTACAAGCTATTTAAAATAAATATATTGATTTATTCAAAATTCCAAAAACACAGGGCTAACAAGTTAAATGACCATTTTGCATGTCAGCTACTTAAAGACATCCCTGAAAATTTCTTTTATCACCATTGTGATTCATCTCGTCTATCGATTTACCTTCTAAGTGCCTGTCTAATTTTACTCATGCTTCATGTAAATATGTGAAAATGAATTACTTACTTAAATCTATTTTGATGGATTACATCTGCTACTATAGCGTAAGCTGCTTGAGTACATGCATGCTTCACCTACCAAGCACCATCAAGATGTACTGAATGGAAGCATGCACAGCATGTTGGCTGTGATCAACAAGTATTAATTCATTAAAGTAATAAATATCTTCCCTGAATCTTAATCTAACTATTTCTCTGTGTTATTTCTAGTAAGGAAAATATTTTTTCAAATGTTTCACTGGTGGACAGGGAGATAGTTCAATGGATAGGGCTTTCAAAACAACTTTGTCAAGGTGAATTACATCTGTGGAACCCACATTGAAATTCTTTTAGGATGCAAAAATAATTTGTGATTATAATTATGGGGTTTTCTATAGAGACATGGGAGATGGAGACAGTACTAGTCTGAAGCTTGCTTAAGAAGCAGAAAACAGTAATGTTATAAGCATAATAGCAGAGAGAGAGAGAGAGAGAGAGAGAGAGAGAGAGAGAGAGAGAGAGAAAGAGATCTTGCCTCAAAAGAAAATGGAAAGAGAATGCTAACTCCCCAAAAAGTTGTCCTCTGTACTTCACATGAACTATGCATGGCCCAAATGAGACCAAATACAGACACCAGTGCGACACTACAAAATAACAACACATTAATGCATCATTTTGAAAATTAGTTTCACAAAAGAATCATGGTTTTTACAGAGTTTCCCATGAAAAGGGCCTCAACTGAAATAATAGTTTTGTAAAATACTCATATCTTCAACAGCAAGCAACCCCAAGACAAAGCATTTCACATTTGTGAACTTGAAATAAGAGAAATGCTTATTCTTTCCCCAAAACTGCATCTATAGTCTGGCTAATACACTGGTGTTAATCCTTCATACAAACTTGTTTCTCTCTCCTTATTGAAAATGCCTCTCAAATTTAATTAAAGTCAATACAGAAATTAAGAGCCTAATGAGAGCAAGGATCCTCTGAGTGATCCCACGCTGTTATCAGCCTGTGATGTTGTAAAAGATAGGATTATGATTTTATTGTCTGGATAAACAAGAGAACTGATAAAAAGAAGAGTTGTGAAATACCTCCCGGTGGGAAGGATCTCCAAGTGTAAAACTGTTGCTTTAATCAAGTCAACAGAGAAATTAAGCAAAAAAGAGGGGCTGGCAGAAGTATAGCCACCTATTGTTTGTTTAAAACAAAGAGGGAAAACCGTATAAAAGAGACTTAAATAAGATTGCCATTTAGTGGAATGCTAGGGTGGAATCCTGGGATGAATATCTGCTCTCTCTTTTCAGTCTGTGAGACATTAGAACTCAGGCAGCACTGACCACAGGTAACATTTAATTAGATTTTAATTTAAAACACTCAACATTGACAGATGTGTAGTCCATTGCAAACTTCAAAAGAAGATTTTCCTTAATCAGGTACTGAAAAGTTAAGTAAAAGTGAGTAAGGTGGTATGGGTGCATAAATAATCTGTCTACATTTAACCCCTTCCTGGATGGTGAAGATCTCACAGACACCACAGTTCCTATCCTCTTAACTTCCTCCAGACCACTGTGACAACACCAGGTTTTCTCGTTTATTTCAGATCTCTAAAACAAGCTGTTGGCTTCATTTCTCATCTTCTTCCTGCTCATGGTATTGTAATATACATAATTCCTTTCACTCCATGCCATGTGCAAACCTTCCATAGTTGAAATGGTACCACTGTGGAATGATCATCTCAGTCTCTATACTATTGTTCTCTTCATTACATTGGCAAGACAACTTGGATTCCTGGAGAACACTGTCTTCTCAACAGAGTAATTCTTCCTTTCTCAAATCACAAGCACTAGGGGCAGAATTGGTATCCTCTTTGGCCTCATCAGTTCCAGATGCTCCTTTCTTCTTGAACAACTATGGTGTCAGCTGAATGGCTCTCCAGTTCTTCCTGCCTTAGTCTTCAACCTCAGATCAGATTTCTTCATCCCACTTTTTTTTCAAATTCAGCCCTGTACTATTGCCTCTGTATTCCGGACTACTGAACTATTAAACTGTGGCATTTCCAAATTATATGGAGATAATTGTAAAATCTAGAATTCCCAGTACTTGGAAGTCCTTTCCTCTAACATACTTGTTTACCATCCTATCTCAGTCTCCCTTTTCAGGCACATTAACTAAGTCTTTCACATGGCAAACATCTCACTTTCTCTTTTAGTTTTCTTTTCTTTGCCTATCAGCATCATTAGCTCCTCAATCAGTGGCATTTTTTTTCTATGTTCAATCTCCCTGCTTCTTTCTTTATTCATTTTCTCACCTTCAATGTGCAGTGGTCCAGTTTTTTTTGTTTTGTTTTTATTTTGTTTTGAATTGCTTGGAGATAAGGCCTAGATGAATAAAACCTTGTCATGACAGCTTTTTCATTGTCTAATAATAAGTGAGAACGAGGTAGTTAGTGATTGGCACATGATGAGTCTGTTTAACCTAATAGGTGGTTGCAATAAAAATAGGTCTAAAATTGTCTTCTAAGATATGTATGTTAAGTTTGTACTCATTTCAACCATTCTACTCATTGTCCTCTTTCCAATCTATGGCTAGTACAGTTATCGTTCTGTTTGCCTGGAAAGAAAATACATCCTTATTTTGCTTAGCTGACAATATGTTAACATCCATATTTCATGTGCTTCCTCTACAAGAAGTGATCTATGACTATTTTTGGACACAGGACTATCATTGCTGTCCCACTCACTAATCTATCTCAAAATCTTGGTTTGGTATTTTGGTGGTAGTGGAAGGGTTTTGGTTTGTTTTGTTTATTTTTGTTTGTTCATTGTTTTTGTCTGTTTAACCACAAAGCATCTGTAAATTTCTCATTTATTTACTTATATTTACATTGACTATTACCCCACTGGAAACATGCTAAATCAGGACTAAATATATTCACGTTACTTTCTAACATCTAACACAGACTTCACAAATGATGTGAACAATATATATTTCTAAAAGCAAAGACAATGAGTGTTATGTTTATTTTGATTCCAAAGCGTAGAAAAGAATCAATAACTATAGAAACCTTTGAATTTTCTCAGAATTTGGCAGGCAACGAAAAATATATAACTGTCATCTACTAGTGTTCACAATTTATTGTTGCAGAAGAGAAGTTAACTTGTACAATTTAGCAA
>JANHMN010000002.1:72437803-72462540 GCA_030674055.1 Rhabdomys pumilio | reverse complement strand
GAGAGAGAGAGAGAGAGAGAGAGAGAGAGAGAGAGAGAGAGACAGAGTCAGAGACAGAGGCAGAGACAGAGACAGAAAGACAGAGACAGAGGTTTTTGCATTAATATTCTATACATTTTATCTTCACATCATTGCAACAAGTTGATTTCAGTATATAAGTTTCAAGAAAGAACTTCATATTTGAAATAGTTCAATGATGTTTCAAATACTAGCCTCTTATATTTTTTATTGGATATTTTATTTACATTTCAGAGTCATCCCCTTTCACCATTTCCCCTCCCTAGAAAACCCCTATCCCATGCCCCCTTTTCCTTTTTGCTTTTATACAATTTTTAAAAATGTTAGTCAAAGGCTTTATAAGTTTGGTAATGCTCAGTCAGGAGTGTAACCCAATACTCAGCCTAGATATATCAACTATCTTTGACTTGTGGAGACACGTGAACATCTGCCTCCATATCCCCTCCCCTCTTTCTCTCTCTTTCACTCATCACCTAGCTTCTCCTATCTTTCTTCTCCTCCTCTCCTTACTCCTTCTCTTCCTCTCCATACTCCTCCCACCTTAGCTCCTCCTACATATCACCCTTCCTATTAAAATAAAACTTTTCTCTTAAAATACAATTATAGTCGACTGATTATATCTGCCTAGACAGAATAATCAGTCCTTAATAATTCTGTATCACTATGGTCTCTCAGAAGATCCTGGGCCAGAAGGCTGAAGACCAGATGCTCCAACGTTTTGAAGTATAGGGACTGTCCAGGTGTTCAGCAGTCTCTATAAATTGACTAAGTTTTAGAAGCCATGCTTTGTGCTTCCCATAATTTCAGTTAACTCAGTCATTCTGAATTTCTGACGGGGTTGAAAATTTATAGTCTCATAGCCAATTCTGGCTATTTAATTTGAGAGAAAAGATAGGAGTGGAGGGTTTTCAGCTGACATTCATTCCAAGCCAAGAAAAAAATCCAGGTTCAGAACTAAGTGTTTTAGTTAGGAGAGATGACAGAAGTTCTGGTTAGTCAACAAAATGATGGACTGGTTATTAGGACTAACTAGTACCTCACTGGTACAAATCGGCACAATTATGCACTAATTGTATTTTAATGCTAGCCTCTTATAGTGACATAATCGACAGGGGATTTTGTTGCCTTTAAACTTTTTCTTCATTTTAAAATACAACTAACTGATTTACAACACCTAGTTTTTCCATGAGCATATGTATAAGTACTATGAGGAAAATAATCCACATTGATTGGAAGGTATCTTTCTTAATTGTTTGTAAATGCATACTACAATATCACATACAAATACAACTTGCAGTTGCCAATAACAAGCTAAGTAGATCCCTAGGTGTTATATTCTAGTGGAAGAGATGCCTAATAAAGAGAAATGTAAAAAAGGGTTTAACACATATTGGTAAGAATTTACAAAAACTGCAAGGGGTTACTTTGAAGAGATGATGACTACAGAAGCTATGCAATCTTTTTATTATTGGATATTTTATTTATTTACATTTCAGATGTCATCCACTTTTCCCCTTTCCCCTTTTCCCTCCATAGAAACCTACTATCCTATCTCCCCTCCTCCTTTTTGCTTGTATAGCTTTTTTAATTACATGAAAGTATTAAGGTCATATCTAGGTTGAGGAACTAGCAATACAATAGATGCAAATAGTCAAGGAACAAGCAAGACAATAAACAAATTTCCATGAACACTCCTGTGATCCAAGGATCCAAGGTTTCAGGAGGAATCTGACATTAGGCTAGAAGCTATACAATCTTATGTGTTAGTAAAGCTCAGGGAGCCATCTGGGATTCAAGGTTCTCTCCTCTTCTGGTCTTTCATTCTATTTCATTTTCCCATCAATTAAGAGCTCTGTTATCACTCACTGTTTATGGGGAATCATTTCCATCTATTACCATGCATCTACATCTCAATACCAATAAATAACAAAAATGATGCCAACTTAGTATCAGATTTATTGCCTACTCATAACCGTGATACATATCTCTTCTAGTTCTTTGCATCTTGCCAATTCAATTTGAAGACACAATGCCATACAAAATCATGTTTTGATCATTTTTGCTAAAGTTTTATTTGTGATAATTGGAAGAATTGAATCACCCAAAAAAAGAAGTGCCAAAAGAAGTTTCGCCTAAAAGTTCAGGTGCCCAGTTCACTGGGTGAAATAGCTTTGTGTTCTGCACTAAGTTACTCATTGAAGATAACCTACAAGATAATTGTGAGAAGTGACTGAAATCCTGACTAACTGAGGCTGTGAAGTGAGGAGACCTGCTTCAGCTTTGCGAATTTTCATTCAGAAATATCAGATTGAGAATGCAAGGAAAACATTATCAAAGAAAGAGGTGGCTAGTTCTTCGTATCACTAAAGATGCCAAAGTGATTTCTGGAAACTGAGGTAGTGGCTGTGAAGGCCGGTTGAATGGGAATGAGAATTGATCATAGCCAATTACTGTCACATGTGCATATAATGGATCTGGCACTTGTGGGGATGGCTCTACTGAATAATAATGATGGAAGCAACTTGGAAAATAGTACATGCTGCATTAATTTTGAAAATTACAACAACATTTAATTTGGGACCTCAAAAGGAAAATATAAACTTTGGCCCCTTTGGAGACCAGTACTTTGTCCAACAATAAATGCAAGCTGTCTATGGCTGTTCTGGCACCAACAGAGAGTATACCATGACAAGAAATTTGACCTACAGTCAGGAAACACAGCTGACCAGTGGCAGGCAGCCTGCTGTGACAATGGTTATGAACTCAGGCAAGTCCAGTACTAAAAGAGCCTTGTTTAAAAGAACACATTTTATACAGTGAATGTGTAAATGGTTTTTTTTTAAATTCTGTAAAAATAACAAAGCTTTCCAGCATAGGATTTAATAAACACCCAGCTTTATGTAACTCGTGCTGTGGAATGATAAATTTTACACCAATAACCAAAATGAACATAAAGTTCCTTAAGCAAAAAAAGTTTCAATTGGTTAATGTTCTTACCATGAGAGTGTCTTCATTGAATAATATCCCCAGTGATGACTTCCCTAGAGAATGGAGGAGGAGAGAAAAATGAACATTTTATCTCATAATATTGACTTTCAATTTTCATTTTTTATCTGAATAAGTATATTTTTATTTAATTGAAAATATTGCCACAATTAAATCTAGGAATTGTCAAATTACTAACACCTATAATGTCTGTTTCAAAATTTAGGAGCAGGGGTACTGTCTCCCAGTCAGAGGGAAAATACACAGAGGAGTTTCAGCTCTCAATTGTAATTTCAAATCCTCTAATTTTGTTAGTTTCAGTTTCTTTATTTACAAAATCACAGAAATCGATTGAGTGACACTGCATGGTTTTTGCTTGGATTAAGACAAAAAACGTAATTTTTATTTGAAACATAAATTATACTATCCTCTCCCAATATCATCTAAATATATACACACAAAGCATCAAGTGTGTTTGGTGTAGTTTGTTTTTAAATTGGAATTCGCTGTTATTAAGCAATTTGCAAGTGTTTCATTTCAGTCTGGAAAAGAATATACTTTCCTTATATTTCAGTATTCTTAGCACAGGCAACTGAGGATGAAAATGAAAAAGGAAGACTAATTTGTCCCACAGAGATTTCAATGTCTCCAAAAGAATCACGTGCTTGTAGAAAATATTTCTTTATAATTAGATTTTTTCATCCCTACTGCTTTGCCGGCACCACACATTAAGTTTAGACAGCAAACTTACAATTGGGAAAGTAAAGGATTTCGAAAGTCAGAAGGCTACTCTGAGTCATTTTTGATAAGAGAAGGAAAACAAATGAACTACAGCAAGCATTAGGCTCCAGAAGTGAAATGATGAGAACACTGAGTATTTATATGTGCTCCAAGGATGCTGCAGTGTGAGTCCATTAACACTGCAGATCCCACTGACTTAGGAAAATATTCCTAATATCTAACAGTTTTACAAAAGGTGGCCCAAACCAAATCTTCCAATTTTTCCCTTGATAAATAAAAAAAAAAAACTCAATATTTATATTGTAGTCTTAAGAAAACTTTAAGACATGCAGAGATATTTCATGTTCCAAGTAGTGGGATGTCTGGCATGAAAATGAATGAGCAGAGGAACTGAAAAAGTCCATTAAATAGATCTGATTTTAAATTCCATCACCAATAGAAAATTACTCCAGTTCTCCTGTAGTCATAAAGACCAGATCTCTCTTGTGAGGTTCAATGCAGACTGGGGGAAGCTGAAAGTTACAGGAAGCTTCATTTAACCTCAATATAAGAGTCAAGCATCCTTGGTTACTTTCGAGAGACCAAAAGCATTTAAACAGAGGCTAGATAGTCCCTATTAGAGAATGTTAGGCCTATGTGTCTCCATTACTTCATTTTTAGTGGGTACTAGGAAACTGAACCTCTATCTTCTGGTATGCTAGGACATTACTATAAACTGAGATGCATCTCCTAGTAATAACGTTTAAGAGAAGGATATTGGATTAAAGGGTCACTACATTTACTTTCTAGATCTAACATTGTATAATTTCATGTTTCCACTACCTTTACTGAAATAAAAATTCTGGGTTAAGACAGTTTAAACATGAAGTGTTGAAGCTCTTTTGTTTCCCACTTTATTTATTTTCAATAACTCCTGAGGATCTCTTAGGCTGGGCGTCATCCAGAGAGTCCCCATTCCTCATGGCTGCAGCAGTTTAATGTTCCCATAGGACCCGCACAAAAGACTTCAAGCACTGATACTCAAAATGTAGCATTAATCAATAAATATTCTTTTAACTGAAGTATATAACAAATAATTTCCATATAAGATCAGTTCTAGATGTTTATATGAATCTTTAAAAGGGTTTTGAAGATAATGTAAAATGTTCCATGGTTTAGAGTTTTCATGAAATTATTTATTAGCATCATTGAGACACCAGAGTGCTGACCGCTCTGTGGATTATTACCATTGCTAAGGAGACATGTGGAAATAGAGTTTCTTAACACTATTTAACCTCAGACATTGTTTTACATGTAAAATTTTTGAAAACTAAAGATTGTTTTTTCTAAATTACTATAAAAATACTGTATTATTGAAGCCCAATGACTGCTTAGAAGAAAAAAGTCTGGTTTTTATTAATACATGTAGTACCTGGTAAGTTTCTTTTTTCTTGATTTTATTTACATAGAAGTATATATTCTTGAAATTTTTAACAATTCACAATAATAAAGAAATTTATGAGTGAGTCAGTCTTTGAGTCCTGGACTCAGTTAAGGTCTATTTGGAAAGTTAGGGTAACTGTAAGGAGATTGTCAGTATTCACCTTCTGAATTAAAGAATAAAATTTATTACAATCATTTTTTCATTTCTCTCATTATCTGTCAAATGTTCTGCTGCATTGGTATTCAGAGTGCCTCTGCTCCTTTTTGTATATTCTTTCTCCAATTTGGTATTATCCATCTACTCTGGTATTGTCAATATCTGGCCTAGATATTGCTTTGTTTTGAAAGTGGTCTTTTTTCTTACAGGAAGATGAGAAGCAACCCTAACCTTAACTAAGTGATAATAGTTCCTCAAGATCTTATTTCTGAAGCTTTCCCAAAATAGCATGCATCAAATGTTCTTTCCATGGGAAACAAGGACACTAGCAAAAAGTTTAGAAACTCAGAGAGTTAGAGCCTTGTGGGATGTTCTTAAGTTGATGATCCCTTTCTCCTATACATACCCCTCTGCTTTCTGCCTTATGACTTGATTGGTTTGACTCCATTGTTTTCATGTGTCTGCTATTGTGATGGTTTACCAAAGACTCTAAAGTAATAGAGCCAATATGCCATAGCTTGGAACCTTTGTGAGCCAAAAGAATTTTTAGCTTTATACATTAATTATAGCAGGTATTTTGTTACATTATAAGAATATTCACATATTCACATTCCTCTAATTCTTTTTCACACACTGTTTCTATATCCTGCCCATTTCCATCAGTGATGCAATATCATTTACTTTAAGAACAAGAAAACTACCTCACATCTAGTTGTTTTTATTAAGTACTTCTTAGACAATGAATTTCCTAGGATGTGAAAGAGTTAGTTTCCATTTCTGGAAATGAAAAAAAAAAAAAAAGGCGTCATATGTCCCAGAAAACCATGATACCACTGATTTATACCTCCATGTTTATTCATCTGTGTAAATATAGCCTTTTCCTTTCAATGGTAATATTCACCTCCCAGATATTTTTCTTATGCAGAACTTCTGTATTATGTGTTGACATTCATATCTAAAGTTTTATCATCTCTTCAAGCCAATTAACTTCTATCAAAAATTATATGGTCTACCATATAAAGATGTTATTCTTTGGGGATTTGTGTTTTGCATGTTAATACCTTTGTAAATGCTAAAACATTCCTCTATTTCTATGAGGAAAACAAGTTAAGTTGCTACTTCTGTAAGTTCCACTCCCACATACCTACAATACTTTAAAATCACATCACATACACAAACACTCACGCACAAACACACAAACACACACATCTAGGAAATGTTTGCTCTCTCATTTATCTACAAAACTTGTGTTTAGTCTTGAAACCATAATAAAAGTTTTATTTTTGAGAACAATCATATATGTACTGATTATTTTTTCTCCCAGTTGTTAAAGAATACAATGTAATGCTCTGTGCTATAAAGACAGAGTTATTTCTGCCCAGTGTTGCCACACTACACGTGCTCATAGCAAAGCTCATCTGATGCATGACAGCCACTTGTAAAGCCTTCAGGCACAGTTTTTCAATTTGGCATTTCCACTCCCAGAAGACTCTAGTTTCATCTACACACTTGAAGATTTTACTGGGTCTCTCCCTCCACCAACTCATTTATAAGCCCATTAGATGGTACCAGTCTCAGTGGACTTGGCTAAGTGAAAGTCTGTAAAAAAGCAAAAAGAATTATTTCTAAAAATGAAAGTGAGGTCACTGGCTTGCACATTTGCATTGAATAGCTACACAGACTTGAGGACAGCAGTCTCTTATAGAACTTTCCTTAAGGATAGAAGGGTTCCATATTTACATCATTCAATATGGCAGCCACATGGGACTGAGAGTTCAATATCACTACAGTTATTAATGTACTGAATTTTGAATTTTATTTAATTTTAATACAAATCAGCACATGCAGCTCAGGTGAACTGGCTGGAGACAAGTATACACTATGTTCCTCGTGCTCATGAAAAAATATGGAGAGTAGCTTGTCACCCACATTCTATCCTTCATCTCTGGTTTTAAGGACAAAGATATAAATGTTACAATATTCTTGTCTTCCTAACTTTTGACGTGAATCACAAATGAAGAAGAAGTGGATTTAACCACCGATAAGTATAGGCCTCATTCCTCTTAAAGGAAACTTCTTTTCATAACAGATGGAGACCATTACAGAAAACTTAAACCAATCAAACCACAAAGTTGTAGAACCCAGTCCCAACTGATACATATATACAACACAATTCCTGCACCTTGGGCTCAGGGGTCATTGTGAAAGAAGAGTTGGAAAGACTGTAAGAATAAGAGGAAAAACAAGTATGCAGTGAGATAGTGTCTCTCAGTAATGTCAGATCTACATATATAATGTCTCACCACCATGATTTCCTAAACATGAGTTGAACAAGAGTGACATTAGCAAATAAGTCAAGGTAAACTGGATGGGGGAAAATCTCATGAGAATGCAACCACACAAAGAAGCATATAAGAAATGCTTAGAGTAGGAGCTATAGTTTTTCCTAGGAAAGCGCACACCAATTGATTATCTGTTACCAAATGGTCAGCCCTAAAATTTACATATGTGATATTACAAAAATGGAACAGGATACATTTATATGTTTATGTACATATATATGTATATAATGACAAGTAATTACAACAAAGACACAAATTTGAATAAGATCAAAAAAGAGAATATGGTTGCTGTTAGATAGATAAAAAAAAAGAGGTACAATATAGTCCTACAACAATCCGAATAATAAAAAGGATTAATTTATAAAGACCTAAAAGGAAAGAATAACAAGTAAAATCCCAGTAAGTTCCAAAAGTTAAGTAACAAGTACTTGTCAACACCCAATGTAAAAGAGATGGAATGATCCTGTATAGATGAAACATGAAAGATGCCACTAAACAACTATCAGAGTAAACAAGTACGTTTAATATCATTGCAGAATACATAACAAACACATGAAAGCCATCAGTAAATTCTTTAGATTCCAGCGATAAACAACATGCAAAAACTTAAAACATAAATCACATTTACAGTTACTATCATGTGTGCACAAATATATAACTAAAATGGAAAGAGACCTATGTAAAGATTATATAAAATGTTGCTAGGTATATGTAAAATGTTTAATATTAAGCCTATGAAAACTCTAGTGACATTCTTAAAACAAATACAAAAATCTAAAACAGAAAACTGTATGGAACTCCAAATAACCAAAACAAGTTTATATAAAAGAACAAAACGTTTTGCAGACATTCCATTAATTAACTTAAAATGTGAAATACAGTTATAACTACAACAGCATTATGTTGTCATGGAAGCAGATATATTGGTCAACATTCTATAATCAATAAATCTAAACTCTAAAATGAAACTATAATAAGATTTAAGGGCATTGCCACCAGACTGCTAGAAGGTTTTTAGTAGAACATGTAGACTCCCACAGGAATCGAATGGCAATTTGATGTTCTGAAAGAATATAATTGCAAACCAAATTTGTTATACAAAGCAAAGTCATCCTTATAAATAAAGAAAAAAATAAAGAGCTTCAAAATTAAGCAAAATATTTAGTGAATTGAAACTAGCAGTGTAACCTCAAAAAAAAATCCTTAAGGTAACTTAACTCAGAAAGGATAAAAACTACCACTGAGGACACATAAAAGTCAAAATCATATTAGAAGTACAAATAGGCAAAAGGAAAATATAAAATCTACATCATTAATAGATTACCAATCAAACCAAAGAAATGAAAAGGGGCACACAAGTATAAACAATATTCAAAACTACAGCAAGAGTATCTGTAAAGTCACATAATTTTAATACACATATCAAACTCTGTATATTGAAAGATATATGCTGATCAAATGAATGGCAAAAATTACTCAACAATATGCTACTTACAAGAAACTCAGTGTTTTGGTAAAGACATGGAAAAACTTAAGACAAAATGGTTAAAGTTAACATTACAAGAAACATAATTTTTCTATCCTTAAGGAACAGAATATTATACCCAATAGCAATAGAATATAAATTTCAAAGGTGTGTATATGTGAGTATGTGCATATGCATGTACTCTGTGTGTGTGTGTGTGTGAGTGTGTGTGTGTGGGGGGGTGTCTGTGTGAGTGTGTGTGTTTACAGATGTCATACGAGAGTGTGGAGATTGGAGGACAACTTGAGAAGCAGTTCTTGCCTTCTTCTTTATCCTCTTAACTACAGAATAAAGGTTTATAAAATTAAGTATGTAACATGAGAGCAGAGCACATATGTAGTGCTACACACACAGAAAAAGTATCTTAATAAACTCAAAAAATTGAGTTCATAAACTTTATTTTTCTGTTTACTATGTATAAAACTAGAACTGAAGAAGTAAGTAATTTTAGAAATGGAAACAAACAAAATTAATGGTAGCTGAAAAGACAGAATTACCAAGAGGAAACCTTACAGTAATGGGTAGAGAGTCTCAAGCCAAAGTCAAACTCAGAGGAAAGGGCTAATTTGGGTTAAAGGTTAGAGTCATTTATGAAGGAACATCAAGAAAGAAACTGTAGGCAGGAACCTAGGGACAGGAGATGAATTAAAACCATGGAGAAGTGCTGCTTTCTCTGGCATTGTCTGTTTCCTTACACAATTCAGGGGCACTTGTCCATGGGAAGCATGGTCCACAATAGGCTGTGTCTTTACATCAATCATTAATAGATATAGAGCCCTATAGATCTTCTCATAGCAAATCTGATAGAGACAATTTCTTCATTCATATACCTTTCTCCAGGTGACTTTAATTTGTGACAAGTTGACAAAAACATACCAGTGGAATTGCCTACAAAGAAAATCATAGGCTTCAAATCATCTCACTGTCTATTCATAGCATTTAGAAAAATCAAGAAAGCAAACCCAAAGAAATAACAGATATTAGAGCAAAAATTAATGAAACATTGAACAATCAATCCAGAGAAGTATAGGTTATTTGAAATAAGATTAAGTTTTAAGATTGAGAACAAATAGAATGCTAAAATAAATAAAAATCAAAGAAAACAACAATATCATAGGAAATCAGCTGAGCCACTAATGATGAGCATAAGGCTGGAGTGCAGCTCAGACGTGGAGTATTTATCTAGCTTGCACAAGGGACTGGGTTTGATCTCCATACCTGGAAATTAATTATTTATATTGTTTAGCATTATGAAAATCTATGTATTATAACAGTGTTAGAAAAACTTAAAAATCCTAGGTTAAATTAATAATTTTGTGAGATGTAGCTGCCAAAATTGTACCATGAGAAAAAAAGTACAAAGTTGCACAGATCTATTATAATGAGATTGGTTACAAATAGAACATCATTCAGTGACAAAAAGTCTCACCTGAATGGCTTTAGGATGAATTTTAATCAACATTTTATTGACTTTATTTTACATGTATGGATATTTTGGCTGCATACATATCTGTATGCCACATATGTTCAGTGGCCAAAAATCCCAAACTAGAGCATCAAGTCCCCTGGGTGTGGGGTAGTACACAAATATGAATTGACATTTGGGTACTAAGAGTTTAACTCGGATCCTCTGGAGGAGAAGCAAATATTTTTAATCAATGATCCATTTCTCCAGTATTTTTTAGTAAACTTGTAACAATAATTCTTTTCAAACTTTCAAAAACCAAAATGAAACAGTTCTAGTGGGAGGCCAGCACAACCTGCTACCAAAATATGACAAGAATTTAACAAATAAATATGCCACTATCGTACCAGTAAACATATATTTAAGAATTCTCAACATGGTGGAAGAAAACCCAATGCAAAAGCAAATCATAGAACTCATTTGCCATACTCATATAGGTCTCACCTTAAGGATCACAGCAGGTTTCAATATAGGCAAGTCATTTCTTATGAAATACTTCATCAACAGATAATAGGTAAGAATCATATAGCTATCTCAATGGATGCATAAAAATGCCTTACAGAAAATTCAGTATTTTCCTAGTGTAAGAGGAGTAGGAAATCAATATATCTATTATGTTAGAAAGGTGACTAGAGCTAATGATGGCACAGTGTATTTTTGGAAAGTTAGAAAGGGCCTTAGGTCCTCTTTTTATAAGACTTCTAACAGTGAGGTAATGTGTTCATTAATTAGCTAGACTTAGCTATTCTGTAATGTATATTCAGTTCAAAGCATCATGTTTTACAAGATAAAAACATACAGCCAATTTAAAAGTCACATTCCATCTTTGTACATGGGAATAATTGTAATGAAGGTCATAAAACCGAGTTACATAGAATCCATAAAAGCCTGTGCTTTTGTGTGGGAGAGTCATTGTACGGTCTGATGAGACAAGGGACCCAAATGCAATATTAGAGATAATCTTCCAGTTTTGCTGAGTGATCGCCGAATGAAGAGAGGAACTGCAGAGGGGCTGTTGCACTATGTAGAGTCCAAAGAAAGAGCATAAAGATGAAATGAGGAATATGAAGTTGAAAGGAAAAGGACTTTGTGAGTCAATTATTTCTCATAGAACATTTACTCATTTTAAGAACATATACCTGGTAACTGCACCATTATGTATCTTAATTTATCTCTCTTATGCAGTGTAATTTCTCCAGCTATAATTTAAAATTTAATTATGTTCTTAATTAGCCATTTCTGCTCAAGGAGTGATATGCCCCCAAAGTGGCAGAATACAATTAGTCACTCACCAACTTCTTATTGAACATAGTACGTAGTGCTACCTGCTCTTCTTGGCTGAAGAAAGGACTTCTAGCTAGGGACATATGAAACATTTAGTGAAGTGTACATGGAACTTGACCTTGACAGATGGATAAGAAATAAGCAAAGTGACATCTGTTTGTCCCATAAATGTTATTCTGCAAAATCAACAACGGAGTCACAGAAATTCTTCATTATTTAATTGTTCAGGAGGTAACATCTATTGACATGCCGCTGTGCACTTTTACTTATACACTATGCTCCAAGGCTATATGTTAACTTTTTAGACTATTTTATGTGGTGTGAGTTTCCTAATTTCACCGCATCCATCATTCTAATATCACCATATTAATTTTACACGTATTTTTATAAATGCTGGTTTAATTAAATTTCATCGTATTAGATGGTCTATCCTCAATAAGCTAAACTAAATATATGATATGAATTCATGTTAGAATAATATGAGGTTCACATATACAACTTAATAAAATTACATTTGACAGTATTTGAAATAAGGAGGAACAATTCAGGAAAAGAATATTGAAAGTAAAAATAGTAAAATGCAAAGCTGATGTATATATCAGTTTTGCATATATATATGAGAAATTACATATATATGAGAAATCACACACACACACACACACACATATATATATATATATATATATATATATATATATATATATATATATAAAATTACAAGTGGATGCTATTTTAAGTCCATGAACTTTGATCAGATTTTTCCTAAAAGATATAAGAATACTCTTGGATAGTCAGACTGAATAATCTACAGTTACAGACTGAACACTTACATAAACACATAAACACAATTTCATGTTAAATTAGAACAGTTGCGCATGTGTTACCATTACTGTTCAACTAAAATGAGACTGCGAGATGTTTTTAAAGCCCTTCCATGAGTAGCAATGACATTTTGCCTTGTTCTGCCTCTGCTTCAGTGATACGTTTAGTAAAATCAAAATTTACCTTAGTTTATTAAAAGAAGAATTAGAGAAGTGATTTTCTTGAACATGTTTTACTGCTACAGCGAGGACTGAGAGTGGAGGGTAGGAACCTTTGTTAGTAAAGTTTCACATAACTGGATATATAAGCCCGTGAAAGTTGAAACAGCGATATTCTTTTCTTTCCATTCTTTATAATAACGAGATTCAGCTGGTCCTTAACAGTGTGACTCTTCTGAGCAGTTGGGGTTCTACTACACTGAATCACCCTCCCCCAGAGTCCTGTTTTGTAAGCAGAAGCCACTAATAAAAGCAACCTTAATGGCTGATTTGGGTGCTCCTTGCAGTGCACCTGCATCCTCAGTGACCGGCCAGAGCAGCTACAAGCTGGGTAGACTCTGCTGTGCGCCTTCAGGTGTCATTAACGGATCATTGAGTCAACAGATCATGACAGCTCCTTTGGAAAAGTCTAGCTCCACGTCCCCACTCTCTGCCCAGGGAGTTACACAGAGACTTTAGCAGCCCGCAGTGTGACTTAAGAAATTCAAGAGGAAAAAAGGATGTGTTTCAGCTAGCTCCAAATAATAAAGCATCTTCGCGACTGCACCAAGATTTTAAATATAGGCTCCTGGGGAATGGAAAACTATTTAGAAACACATTTTGGATAGTCTTAAACATAAATGTGTATCCTTAATAAATAAGTTACCCTCAGGAGTCGGTTTTCTTCTAAATGGTTAGAATTTGAAACATCCCCCTCCAGCCCCCCACATCTCATTCTCTGAGATGCGGTACACTTTCTTAACGCTATTGGCCTAAATTCACTTTGTGGAGACTAGCTTGCTGCTATTTTCATCATTTCAAGAGGAGTCTTAAACACTCTTGCATGAAATGTTTCTGATAAGCTCTCTTAGGTGTGGCTACCATGGAAAAATTAAACATTTCAACTATTTGACTTCCTATTGATCTGACAGTCACCTTCCAGATGTTTGCTGTTGAACGTGTATATGCAAAAAGCTTGGAATAGAGTACTAAACCAAATCCTCAAGAGAAGGTTAATTATTTATGTAACATACTCACTGTGTTTTTCATTTAAGAATATAACCAGCTTCATGTACTGCTATTTATAACAGCTATTGACAGTCATGATTTAGTAATTATTGGAGTATGGTACTAAGTAATGTCATTGCTACTTGTTATTTTGGGGACAGGAGTGTGTATAAGTGTGTATGCATATTTCTCTGTGTGGCTGCTCTTCTACTGAGCCACATATCAATCTTAGGTCATCTTCTAGAGGTGCTCCAATTTTATTTATTTTGAGATATGGGCTCTCTCCTCAACCCACCAGGAAGGCTAAGCTGACTGTCTATGAAGCACCAGAACTCATGTCAATTATACTGGGGATGTAACCACACCTCCATGGCTAGCTTTCTGATGTGAGAATTCGGGAGTGAGTTCAAGTTCTCCTGCTTTCAGGATAACAATTTTAATGAATGAGCACCTCCCTTCTCTGCCCCCATCCTTCCAAATTGTTCTAAAATAAGATTCATAATGCTGAAGTTGTTGGTTTAGAATCCACTCACTTTACCTTATTTGTCTTCTCCTCCCTTCTTTGAAGCAGGGGTCTCAAATATCTGTGTGTTTGCATTAGAATCAATAGTAGGGTTTGTAAGCCCAGGGTTCCTAGATCCTATCCAGAGTGAGTGTGGCCAATAGCAGGTAAGGAGAATGTCCTAGAGCAGAACTGTAAGTTGGGAGCTTGACATTGTCAATCCACTTTATCTTGGGGAACAATCAGTTCACAGCTATTAGTATTCACGGCTCTCTTCTGTTCAGACTAGCTCAGTAGCCTCTTTTGCAGCAGTAGTTATAGTCTTTTTGTTTATAGTATGTAGTATCTGCTCTGTTATTGTGTGTGTGTGTGTGTGTGTGTTGATTCTAATAAGGGATATTATTATCCAATAAGTTGCAAACAAAAAGTCTATAGAATGTGTCTAAGGCTCAAAAAAATTACAATTAAACCTATGTCTACATATATTAGAGATGCTGGGATTGGAACCCAGGTCCATTTATGCGCTATGCAAGGCCTCTGTTGCTAAGCTCTTTTAGAAAGTATTAATCTTCTCAAAAATATCTTTGTACAGTTGAACCTTCCTCTCTAACACTATGGATCTTAGGAAGTGGAATTATTCTGTGTATTTGAAATATATATTTGAGATGTATCCATTAAATGTATCCATTAGATGTATCTATTAAATTAAATATCTCTAAATTACAATTCTATCACTGTTAATTTTTCAAGTAGCATAATGGTTTTTATGAGTGATTAGTAATTCTCACTAAGTATAAAACAAGATAAATAAGTGTACTTTGTGGTAGTTATAGTATATTTACATTTTATTTTCTAGGTGATTGGATAGAGACCGATATTCTCCCAGTGGTCATGATTCAACATCTTGAACAGCGTATGCTTCACATTGAACACAGTGGAGTACACACCTGCCCACACTATTAATTTTTCCTGTTATCATAGTTACAATGAAGTATATGTGAAGAAAAACCTAAGATGGAATTTTCTTATGAATCCCTTTCAGTGAACAGAAAGATTAAGGGTCATATAATGCTTTTTCTCTCTTTTATTTCTACTTACCATAAACAGAACTGTTTGAGCTTTTCACAGAAGATCTGGGCTCAGTTCCTAACTTCCTCATTGGGTAACTCACAGCTTTCTGTAATTCCAGCTACATGGTATCTGACACCATCTCTGGGCTGAGCTAGCATTTGTATACCCATAGTTCACATGAACTTTTGTCAGGAGCCATAATGGGACAAGCTAATAATTGGCAGATGATCATCCTGAAATGCTTGCCTCGGATTATTATATAATCTGCGACGAGTGTGCCCCATTAGCAAGGCTGTGGTGGACATGATTTTAGGAAAGATTCCTGCTATTAATATGCTTTTCCCATTATTATTATTATTAGACATTTGCTACTAT
Source organism: Rhabdomys pumilio (assembly GCA_030674055.1). Taxonomy (NCBI): domain Eukaryota; kingdom Metazoa; phylum Chordata; class Mammalia; order Rodentia; family Muridae; genus Rhabdomys; species Rhabdomys pumilio. The sequence goes on along the minus strand of JANHMN010000002.1, from coordinate 72,446,626 downwards.
CACTAAGCAATAGCACATCCCTTTGTAGCAGATCTCTGCAGACCCATGAAGATGTACTGTCTTGTAATGATACTATATAGACAAATAGATGACTTCTTAAGTCTTAACGATGATCCTATAAGAATTCCTAAAATTATATCAATGATTATTAAGCTCTTTTATATCGGGACTGCTATTAAGTCCCTCAGGCATAGTCGTAACTGCAAAGAGAACTCTGCCAGTCTCCCGAGTGTTATCAGTTAATTGCCCCTAGACCTTCTCCTGCTTAGAGCACATTCCAAGAAGTCATAACCATTAGCCTAGGTCAATAGAGGTTATCCACAATTTATTATAGGTACCAGGACAGAAGAGAAAATATTGCCTGGGTTTATCTATACAAAACTTCACCAATTTCTTAAGTTATAGTTTCAAACTTTCTGCGAACCTGTGGAGCTAGACAGGTGAATATCTAGCTAGATAATTACTCCTAATGGATATTCATGTAAACATTCTGTGTTGTAAACTTCTATTTCAATTTATGATCCGATTTTTGGTGTGAACTTGTGATGAACTTTGTAACATGTGATCATGTATGCTGAATGGTGTATAAATACTGAAGACAAAGACAGTTAGTAAGTTAGGGAGTTAGAATGGAGTGAGTAGCTAGCGAGTTAGGAATCAATTAGTTAAGACCCCGTTGCCCTTTCCTTTCCCCCTTCCTAGAACTTTTCTCCCTTAGAATCTTTACTTGGTTAGAATCTTTCTTCTTCCCCATTTAGGACTTTCCACGTTTCCCCTCAGATAGCTTTCATAGGATACTTTTTACACTTAATAAACTCTATAGCAACTTTTCTAAGTGTCTTTTCTTCCTGCGACCCAGCCGTAAATTAGAGCCCAGCAGTTCCTGCTGAGATAGAACAAAGGCCATCTTGCCTAATCCTCAGCAGTTAGGCTACAGGTGTTAATCACCCCAGCCTGCAGTCTCTTACCCTCAGAAGTTTTTAGGATAGCACAAAGCTATCTACTTAACCCCTTGCTGGTCTTAAGGCTGGGATACTAGTGCCAGTCTCAAGCCACAGGATCCCTGACTGCAGATCAGCACACAGCAGCAGCCCAGGGGCTATCTCGAGAAGAACCGGACGGTGGGAGGAGGAGAAGAAAGAAGAAGAAGCTGCATCTCTCTCTCCCCCTTGCCACCCCAAGCCGGGGCGCGGGTGGAGTGGCCTCCGGCAAACTTTTACAGCCACACGTGCATACTCACTTCAAAATGTATTTTAAAAAATTATTGGTTTACATTTTTATCTTAACACATTCATTAAATAATTTAAAAAGTTTATAGTGTTATTTGGAGTAACAAAACTTTGTATTTCGGTATTTTATTTTTAAACTGATGAAATTATTTCTTTTCTTTACTAAATACATGTTTAGCCATCAAGAAAATTGTGGACTCTGTTATTTTGTTTGATTTTTTTTCTCACTACAATCTTAGTGGAAGTGAAGTTGTGGAAAGAGTTTAAAAGTTATTTTATTTTGAACATTCTTGTTTTGATTTTTTGTGAACAAAGTCCCTACCAATCTTACCCTCTCTACCAAAACAATATTAGGTAAAATGAAACGTGAGGTTAAGTATATGATAGCCACACTGTTGAACATGCTACCTGGTACCATGCTACTTTGTTTTGCATGAACATACTGGCATGCCTGTGAAAGGTCTATAAACACTTCATAAACCTCAATTCCTCCTTGGCCAATGAAGAACTCTAGTTCCTACTCCAGTTCCTAGTTTCTCTTCAGCTCTATTATCCCAGCATGAGCTGTAGTGTAGCCTCAAATCTTTATAATTAAATTATAGAGAAGACAGGGACTTCAGCAAAGAATCCGTAGAACCTAAGGTTCATCGAAGTACCATGGTAGAGAATAATTTTTGTCATTTCCTCTCTGTGGTTTCCTTACACTGCTGTTCACTGTATTCAATTCAATACTCTACCTTTTTAAAAAGGGGGTAAAATATAATACAAAAATGAATTGAGGTAACCTTATTTGAAGATGAAGAATTTATCTTATTAGTGGGAACTTGAGTAAGTTGACACTAGAAATTACCTATGTGGCTGCATATTTAGTATAAAGAAGACCTGGTATCTGTGTTGGATCTCACGACACCTAGACCAGACAAAGATGTGTCTGCAGCATCAATGACTATAACACAAGAGGAATCTAAATTTATAGAGAAAGAGTGTGGTGGAAGTGGTTTCATACGGGAGTCAAGCAGTTTCACAGTATCCACAGAGAAATGACAGAGGAAAATTCATATTCCCAAGATGTTCATGTGAAAGACAGATAGATGTCCTTGATATCTATATGCAAGGTCATATTGCTTATTCCAGCACTGAAAGTTACATTCGGGAGCCCAAAATGAAAATAAACATGACTGCTGTGTGCTTTGACCTGAAGTGTGTATTGAAGAAGGTACATAAGCCACAATGTGCATGTCAGTGTCAGAATAGACATTCTTGAAGTGTGTTCTCTTCTTCATCTTTAAATAGTTTCCGGAAGTCTATCTCAAGTGAATAGGCTTTCAGGCAAGCACCTGTACTGCTCAGCATTCTAGTTACTCCCAAACTAGTTTAATTTTAAAAATAAATATATAAATAAAATGAACATAAAAAATACTGAAAAATTTTATGGGTCAAGGAAATTTAAATCAGAAACACGGCAAGTGATACTAAAGATGGCTTTAGTCAAATAGGCAGACAGTAATAAGTATTGGAAAGGTTATAGAGAAAGCGTACCCATCAGACACTGGTTAATATAATACAAAATAGTTCTGCTATTTGAGAGATTGCCTTAAAGGTCCTAAATGGATAATATGCGAAGTCATTACATGACTCAGCTACTCATTTCAAATATGTATTCTCAATAAGAACATATGTTGACCGTTCTTGGATGCTCACTTAAACATGCCTATAGGAACCAAATGAGTCAATGTGTCTGTAGGCATGCCTCCAACTCACAGACTAACAAGTAACAACCTTGGTGATTCATTTCGAATTAGCTTTATAACACCTTTAGCAATATAATGTGTAAACTAACAATCGTTTACACTGTGGATTAAGATAGGCTCTTTGAAAGCAACCCATCAAAAAAGACACAACTATGTGACTCTTTTATATAAAACTTAGAAAACATAACAAACCTGATAAAATAGAAGGTAGATATTTTTTCATTTCCTATGTACATTCTGGGTTAGTAACAAGCAAAGCTCAGTGGCTAAAGCAGGTGCTACTGATGACTGCATTCAATACCAGGAATCCACTTAAAGTGGAAGAGAACAAATCTCACAAAGTCATCTTTTGACCTCCATATTTACAATGTGGAATGTGCATCCCCCTCCATTAGTGGGTCTCAGCCTTCCTAATGACATGATCCTTTAATACAGCACCTCATGCTGTGATTACCCCCAACTATACACTTACTTTCATTGCTACTTCATTAACTGTAAATCTCTCTATATGAATAAATTATAACTATCTGATCTGCAGATGCTCTGAGGATCATTCGACTCACAATGAAGTTGCAACCCACAGGTTGAGAGCTGCTTGCCTACATGATAAATCAATCCATCAGTCAAATAAATAAAATGACAACAGGAAATCACAGCATTGTTTTTATTTTTCCATTTCTCACAGGCATGAAAACACACGAGACTACATTATTTTAAATGATGAAAACCCATTGATTACTAAAAATAAAAAATAAAAAAACACCTGATAAAGCTATAAAAGGATTCAACGCACTGATCTTGTTAACACTCTAATTTAAACAATCTATGAAATTCACAGGAAAGGGAATTTAGTGTGTGCATTTCCTTGGAAATAATACCTTTACATGATTTCAGCTTGAATGACCATGACTAGCCCCTAGTGGTCTATGTGTATGTATGAGAGGTTTCTGTAAGCAGCTCTGTCTACTTCTGATTTCCACAGGCTCTGAGTTTTATCACTGGGACCTGATCTCCATTCATTTGGAAATGAATCCCTTGACCATAATGGAGATGCCATTCAGTATCTTGCTGTGGAACTAGTAACCAAATCCCTGATGCGTGCCTTAATTCTGTCAGAGTAGAAATGGACAAAGGTATAGTCAGAGAAAGAGGTAGGAAATAGCTCCTTAGAGCCTCTTTTTCATATGTAAGAGACAGGCAAGGCCATGTCCTTAGTACTTTGTTAGTGATAGTTAGTGAGTCCATAACTCTCTAAAAGAAAGTCCATGCATTTTAATAGAAAAGACAAATGCTATGCTAACCATTCTTACAGAACGTTTCTTCAATTTTAGTGCCAGAAAGGAAGTGGCAATCTGTTGTGACATAACTATTGTTTGTGGCTCTTAGTCCAATTTTGGATATGTAAGTGATATTCTGCCACAGCTCCCTCAGGGCTTGTTCAATTTATCCCAGCACAAGTGTACTTTTGACTGACAAAACAACCTAGTTAATGTCTGTTCTTAGCTTGAAAACAAATAAAGAGATTTCCCTGTATATGCTCTTGTACAGACCATTCCGAAAATGTAGAAGCCACTTATTCATCTTATGAATAAACTCACATCCCTATCAAATATAAACATTCAAGTCTAGACAAGGTCACAACTGTGCCATATGTATTAGCTATACTATTTAATTCCTATTAGCTCCGTTGTTTCTGCAGAGGTAGCTTCACTTTTACATAACATAGGTAACAGGGGTTTTTTGTTTGTTTGGTTTCGTTTGGTTTGTTTTGCCTTGCCAAGGAATGAATGTGATTTATCATCATTATTTTCAAAAGATAGTTTTGCTAAGACTAAAATTTGAGCTCTACGTATAACTTTTTCTTTGAATACTTTAAAGATTCCAATGTCACCCACATATTTATCTCTCTGTAACATGTCCTTTTTCTCAAGTCCTTCTTATCTGATTTTTCTTAGCAATTTTTAATCAATTTGATGATATAATTGTTTGTATAGTTTTCTTCATGATATTATATATGGCTATACCTCTTGAATTGTTACTTAGTTCTGTAATGCGCTTTCACCTATTTGGGGTAGCCTCTTCATATCGGTAAGTTCAATGGTCTTTACTTCGAGTTCTTTCATTGTTCATCATTAGATTTAACCAGTTCATGTATTTCAACAAGATGTTTAGCTTTGCAGTAAATTTTAGATTTGTTTTAGATTTGCATTTTTATTAAATCATGGGTTATATTTTGTTTCTGTATGTCTGTATGTTTGGTAATCTCTGAGTTGGCAGACATTGCATGTTACTTTTATAACTGATTTCATATTTCTGTAAATTAATATGATATGCAAACTTGTAGAGAGAATGGTCTAAATAATAACTTAATAAAGTAACATTTATTTTGAAGTATTTTCTCAAAGGTTTGTAAGAGTATCATTAAAAATTTCTTATGGCACCTTCTGTGGTAACTTCCTCCTCCTCCTCCTCCTCCTCCTCCTCCTCCTCCTCCTCCTCCTCCTCCTCCTCCTCTTCCTTCTCCTCCTCTTCTTCCTCCTCCTCTTCCTATTCCTTCTTCTCTTTCTCTTTCTCTTCTTTCTCTTTACTTTGAGAAAAGAGGCTCACTCCTCAATGTGTTTCCTAGGCCAGTTTAAATTCAAATTTTTCCTGTTTCAGCCTTCCATGTACTGAGATTACAAACATATAATGCCATATAACTTTTCCATTTAACTCTAGTCTAGCGAGCAAAGAACACTTTCCTTCTGGTCCTGATTTATTCTACATGTGAATTAAATGCTAGCCATATAGCTACCATGTGTTAATAAATTGAACAGCAGTCTGAACAATCGGTTGATTAAATTTGACATTACTTTTTAGAATTCAGCGACAGTCCTATGAGCACACCACTAAAAGGTTAGTTTATTGGAATTTTTGAGAGATAGTAATTTAAATATATCTTTTCTGGCAAGGTTCTTGCCATTTATACTGATTATAATTTGCAGGAGCAAATTTCAAATTGAAAATCAAGGAAAGTAACGCACCATGGTTAATTGTGAAAGCCGAACTTCTAACATATTTTATCGTAGCTGATTAGAAAATCTGCCTCTTCAAATTAGACATCACTTTGCAGTGCTAAAGAGCCAGTGATGAGTGACAGATTGTTCACCCATTGTCCTTCCCTTTTCCAACTTTCCCCAAAAGTTATCAGCATTAACATCAGCACCTGTTGGCTATCTTCTGAAGATTTATATTTTAAGGGAAAGAAAAATAAATAGATATCAGTAGTCTATAAGGATGGGCATGGGGATATAGTTGTCTTTTGAATACTGAGGGAGGAAAATGTGGCCAGCAACACATTTGGAGAATGAGACCTAGCCTTCCCAAGAGGAATGTTCTCACAGTATACAAGCTTACCTGAATAGAACTGTTAAGACATCCATGGGGGTCTACTGTAAAATCTTTAAGTGCACACAACCATACATAACAGGCCCTGCTACGTTTTCTTAGAGACCAGGAGATGTTCCCTGTGAGGCTTAAGAGTTTAAGAATAATTGGATATTTCTAGTTCATGAGACATTATTTGACAATGCTTACACTTTATGCTCTTGTGGTGGTTATTTTAAAGCAAGATTATATTAGGAGAAAACAAAATACTCTGGATCATTTTAAGTATCGAAGTCAGAAATACTAAATATATATCTTTGCAAGCATGGTCACCATCTACCTACAAAATTCTTTTCAGTTTACAGAACTAAATCTCCATCTCGGATAAACTATGATTTTTCAGTGCATCCCCTCCTCATCCTCCGCCAAACAGCGTACACCTTTTTGTTTTGTGAATCAGAGTATTCTAACAACCCTAAGCAAGTTAAATTATATAGTATTTGTTGGTTTATGCCAGGTTTACTTTATTAGAATTAGCTTTACAAATTGCATCTGTGTTGCAACAGGATTCAGATTTTTTTTTCAGTTAAGATTGAATAATTTTCTCTTGTCTTCTGTAGTCGCTTTGCATATCCATTCATCACTGATGGTATAAGAGTTACTGTTATATATTGGCTACTATGAATTGTGATGCTTTTACTATGGTTACACTGCTATTTTATAAACAGCATGTTTTTAGATATCTTGTACCTATGCCTAGAAGTAAGTAACTACATTATATGCAAACTCTGATAATATTTAAGAAGCATTATATTTATCTCACAATGAATTTATATTTCAAATATTTACACAGTGCACAAATATTCTGCTTTCTCTCCATTTTCCCCCAATAGTTCTCATTTTCTGAACTTCAATGTTTTCTTTTCTTTCTTTTAAGTGATTTTGTTTTACTTAGAGAATGCTCAGTAATTTAGTAGACTTCATTGGATTTTTCATGTATCATTACGTTTATGAACATTTCTATTTAGTGTTTAATCCTTACAGACTTTTGGCAGAACTGAATCAGTATAATAATTGTAAATGTATAGAAATTCCATTTTAGAACTTAAAGATAATTTGAATTTAATGGACTGTTTTTTGTCTTCTGTAGTAGTTGTTTTGCCAAAGTGGTAGATTCTATACCTTATGGGATTTGTTACCATTTTTTTATTTGAACTTTATAAATTAAAAAAAATGTTTCCATATTGTTTGTAATATACATAGATAATAGGCATCTTTGCCAACAGTTTATTTTTAACATTAATCTAAGTATTCACTGAGTAATTATTCTTGAGTATACATACAATATTACTGACATCGAATCACTAAATTAAATTTCCTTTAGATGCCTACTTTTTAAAAATTTTATTATTTTTATTTATTTTTATCCAAATGTTGCCTTCCCTCCTACTCCCTCCTCCAAGAGTTCCTTACTTCAACCCCCTCCTCTTCACTTATTTAGCGGTTACACTACTTCTGAGCATCCACCTTCCTAGTGCATCAAGTGTCTACAGGACTGGGTGTATCCTTTCCCTCTATTCATCCTTCTGAACTTTACAAGGCAAATGTACATTTCCAAAGATGATCAGCAATTAAATATATAATAAAACAGAATTAGAAAAATGTTAATCTATTTTCTTTGTTCTAGTCTCTACTTTGATGTTAAATTCAATAAATGTTAACATATAAATAATATCTATGTAATTTAATATTTCAGAACCCAGAAAATCTCCCAAAATGCCCAAATTTATTGCCTAAGATTCATAGGACTATAAACACAAGTTAGACAGTGGTAATATAATCAAATAATATACTATTGTCTTTGGAAACTGAACCAAGTTAACTGCTGAATAAAAAAAATTAATTAGAATATGTTTAAACATCAATTTACTGTTAAATATTTGAACTCTGGTATTTAAATGAAGTATAACAAAGAAGAAAAAAATTGAAAGACATAATTATGTAATGCACTTAAAATTATTATTTAAAACTTGTACCAGTGAGATCTATCAAGAAACATCTTTTTATAAACATCAAATTGACAAATAATTATATGGATGTATGGATAGTTAATATAGTTTTAATCAATGTCTACATTTTTCAAATGTATACATATTGTCAAAATTCAGAAAACTAATCATGTAATCACCTTACCAACTTAATTCATGAGTGTGAATGTGTGTTGGTGAGTGTTTCTGTGGGTATGTGTTTGTACATGTATGTGTGTCTGTATCTCTGAGTGTGTATTTCATTCTCTGTGTTGGTGTTTCTCTGTATGTATCTGTGTATGCATATTTCTGTGTATGTGTTTGTCTTTGTATGCACATACATGTCTGTCTGTGTTTGTTGTGTATGACTCAGTGAGTGTGTGCCTTTGTGTAAGGCTGTCTGTGCGTGTCTGTCAGTCTTTGTGTCTGTGTCTTTATGTGTGTTTATCA
>JANHMN010000002.1:72419529-72437403 GCA_030674055.1 Rhabdomys pumilio | reverse complement strand
TGATACATAATTATCAACTGTGGCCTTCATTTATAGGAATAGAAATCTGTAGTTATCCTTTCTAATTGAAACATTCCCCCAGTTGATTAGCATTTCCTTTTACTTCAGTTTTCTTCCTACTGTTTTCTTTTCAGTTTCAAATTACATGATTTAATGCTTATTTCCAAGAATGATATCACTGGAGAATTAACTAAAACACAATAGATCATTGCTCTAAACAACCTGATCACAAAGTCTTACAGCTGTCAACTATTCCTTTAAAAATAAATGCCTTTACAAACCAAATGGCTAACTGCTACGGATGCTTCCAGATGCTTCTGTAAAATCTCACTTGCTTGATAATCCCACTTTATGTTTCTGGAATATTACTTGAGACTAAAAACTGGACTAAATACCAAGGCCTTAAAAGAACTACCCAAACTTTTGTCCAGCAGTGAGCTCATTTATTCATTTCTACTCATATTTATGTCACAGTGATTACTTCAGAATGATTCCCACAGCACATTTTGATCACATTTAAAAAGCACTGCTTTGGGTATATGAACAATGAACTCGAGAGTTATATTATTGCATTTAGATCATTCCATTTACATTCAGCATAACCATATATGAGTTTCTCTTTTTTTTCTACATTATTGTCTATGTGAGCTATTATTATTTTTAGTATATTTATCCAAATAGGCATGAGGTGATCCGGAACTGCGTTTTTTATTGGCATTATCTAATGATTAGTATTGGGACATTTTCTCATATGTGTTGAAGATGTCTGTCTCATTGTATAAGAAATCTCTATTAATATGTTTTGTAAGTTATTAAGTAGGTATTTACTTTTTTCAGTGAGTTTATTTTAAATATTTGTACATTGTTCTCTTTTCAGATGAAAACTGTTTCTCTATTTAATTGATTAAACTCTCTTTGGGAACCCATGATTATTAAGGGTAAACCAACAGAAATCAAAATCAGAAGATTTACATTTATATGTATGAACACTATGACACATACCTAAACCATCTATTTAGTCCTGGTACCTATTCCAGAGTGAGATTCTATTATTGGTATCAGAACGTTAGATGATAAAACTATTGTTTGTTGAAATTAAATGCTATGCCCATACTAGTATTTATTAGTATGAGTAGATTAAAAAAATGCTCTTATCCCTTAGGAACATACAAGCTATTAATTTTCTATCAATTTTTATAGTGTAAACAAATAGTAACATAGAAAATTGCCTGTGAATGTTGTGGCCATTTATGCACCAGTACTCTCAATATAAAATCCGTAGATGAGTGTCCCTGGAAAATTGAGTCCCTCATACTCTTTGATACCATCTGTGATTCTATCAGCAGGCGTTAATTGTTCTTTTGATAATACCCAAACTAATCCTATTAAGGCTAACAGTGGGAGGGTGGCCTATTGCAACATAGAACCAAGGTCCAAATCATAAAAGGAGATCTTATACCCATTTACACCTCCAAAGAATACACTTTTTAACTGTGATGAAATGGTCATTTCCCTAAAGACATTCCAAGCATCTGCCTTTTGTGTTCAATGAACTGTTTCCCTATGAAACTGATTATTATAGGTAAATCATTTGAAAAAGATATCATCATGCTATTTATACTTTATTGGCTAAAAATATGAGTTACATAAGATAGGCTTTGTGTAGATAGATGGACATTTGAGGGTTTACAATTTAAAGGAAAGGTTAATTGTTGTCCATTAAAGACTTGTTGGTTGTTGTAAATGTATGTAATTAATAAAAGTTTAATATTATTCTCTATAATTAGTATGTATTATAATTCTATAAAATCTAAAGAATAAGTCTTTGCAGTCAAGTGCACATAGCCCCTTGCGACACATCCACAAACCTACATATAATTAAAAATAATAAAGTAAATCTTTAAATATATAAAAGAATAAGATTTTGTTAATTTTTGTTTTACGACAATATATAATATCTAGATTTTGGTACAGAGATAATAATTTATAAGAATTATTTTTAAGTTTTACAATATAAAATTTGGAAATTTAGCATGAATTGTAGAGTAGCCATGTTCACAATTTTATATGACTTAAAATACAATGAAAATATACACATAACTATAGGTACTCATATGAATACAAACTATGTGACAGCAAATTATAATACTTCTATCTTAGATTCATAGTTTTCTTTTTAGACATTAATAATATTCCTTAAATGAATGTAACCTATATCAATTACATGCTCATTGCTAACTGATCAAACTAACCCTTGAGCCTAGCAAATTGACCAAAGAACTAATCATGAGTTTTCTGATGTGCTAAGTATCCCTAATAAGGAATAACTAAAGCATCGAGCTGAGAACTGAAGTGTGAAAACTGGCATTGCCTCCTAATTTGATGATAGACACTAATTGAGGGTTATGTTTCCAGTTAATGTTGGAGAGGAATTTCTACAAACATATAGATATTATGTGTCCTCATGGGATTCCCACTGTAGAGTGTCAATGCAAAGGTACACAAGGAAACTGACTGGAACTTTTAAAGCTGCTCCCCAACTCCCAAACGCACTTACACCAAAAAAATAAAATAAAATAATAAATAATTTCATTTTGGCTTATTTGTCTTTAATCTTAAAATTAGTGTTAAAGTGTAATCCTGATGTGCTATGACACAAGGAACACACACACACACACACACACACACACACACACACACGTAAACAAACTACCACCAATAACAACAATTTACCATGTAAATACAAACACTGAAACCTCAACTCTAGACACATACCTGTAATTCTGCCCACTCATAAATGGTAAATGTTCATAATATTATATAAATAGATACACAGATATAAAATACAGGCCATGGGGAATGGATTATTTGGTAACATTTCCCTGTAAGTTCAAAATCCTGAATTTGGACTCTATGAACCCACATGAACAAGAACTATAGGGAAGCAAACAGTTGTAGTCTATACCAGTTCTGGGGAGAGAGGGACAAGTTGATCTTTGAAGCTTACTGCCAATCTATCCTAATTCTTTTGTTAGTACTAGAAGCTACAGACTCGTGAGAAACCCTGGCTCAAAATATGTAGGCTGTTTTTTAGAGCTGTCCTCTCGACCTCCACACATACATCAATTAATGCGACCCCCATTATCACATATAAATACATATAAACACAATATGGACTAAGTAACAAAAATACAATATGGATACTTCCCCAAGCACATAAATTGTATTGCCCTTTCATAGCTGTATCCACAGAATGAATGTTAGAAGATAAGGTACTTTCAGATTCTCCAATTGAAGAATGAATTGCCTTTGTTTGGGCAGTTTCTTATTCCCACAAAGATATTTTAAGGATCTTCAGTGGTTACCCTTAAAAAAAAACTAACTCAGTAAAAATATTGGCAACAGTATATGGTTTCTGTATTCAAAACATCCAAAGAGTGATCCAAACTCAAAGACTATTGAAGTATTGGTACTTCTTAGAGTTCTCACCTATGCTGCATTCTGCTACTTCTTTGCATCCTTGGTTCTGAATGGATACAGATACAAACTTGGCACTGTGTATGCCAAGGCCATCATCAGCCACAAAACAAAGAACGCTTTCTGAAAGTTCTTGACTTGCATTTGACATTATTCAGTAATACATATTGTACTATTTCTACTGGACATACAGAGTTTTTATTCATTAATTTTTACATATTTTCATTATTAATTTATTTAACGTGTGTGTGTGGAGAAGAGTTGTATATATAAACTCTTTGTGAATGTCAGAGGATAACTACCAAGAATGAAATTTCTCCTTCCAACATGTGGTTTCTGGGATGGAACTAAGGGCATCAGCCTCTGAAGGAAGAGTCTTTACCTACTGGGCCATCTAGTTGCCCAAATCTGTTCTTATAAAAATATGTGTCTTCAAGGGAAAAGTTATTATTATTTTCTTACTATTATTATTTTGCATATAAATATTAAATTTGTATACTTTTGGATTTCATTTGGCTGGAATGCTTAAATTTAAAAACTGCTACTTGAGTTGTGAATTTAAATTTTATTAAAAAAATTTTTGCTAAATGGATTTTGGATCAGAATGAACTTACCAACAGTTTCTAAAATGTCCCGAAAGATATTTCTAGAGTTTTTTTTTTTTTATGAGAAGTGGTGTTGTCAGGATTGACAATTACAAAATCAAAATATTGATCAATTTTTAAAAACCCTGAATATGATCTGTATCACAGAGATTCAAACATTCTGCCAAGATTTAATTGTTTTTATAAAACTAAGCAAACATATCCATCTCATTACTATATAAATCTGCTTTGATGTTGAACAAGTAGAAAATGACATGTCTACCACATAACTGTTTAAAATATTATTGATTTATTATCAAATAGTGTTTATGTTGGAGACCAAAATATACATTTTGCCTGTGTCATATAATATTTCCTGAAAAATAAAGATAAAGGGATACTAAAGGGAAAAAATGTAAGAGGCCCTGGTCTTTAATATAGAATAATGATTTCTCCCAAAATCTGTACCCATCCAAATCCATAGTGTCTGTGAAATTTACCTTCCATAGCCACCAGAAGCCACTGTATTGCCCTGGAGTATAGATGTAGACTCATTAAAAATTTATGTATAGGATTAATGGATTTGGGTCTCTTACGTACTACATACTGACTATTGCAGCGCAGCAAAATTATTTATAGATCAGAAGTCATAGTATCTTTTATTTTGGTAAAATAACACAAATAAATATAAACCCTCCTAGTGTGAAATGGAATAATGTAACTGGAATTATTTGTTATTAAACAAAATTTGATAAAAATTAATTGATTATCTTGGTGATTCAATACTCCAAGACAGAGGCTGTAAAGCTTTCTCAGTGCTTTAAGAATATGAGCTGACCTTTGGAGGACTTGAGTTTTGTCCCAGTATCTCCATGGTGGTTCACTACTTTTTGTAAATCCAACTCTGGGAAATCTAGCAGTATCTTCTTCAGGGTAAACAGGCACACATGGGTGAACATACATATGGGTAGATAAAGCTCACATATGTGTAAAATAAAATAAGTGAACTGAAAATAAATTTATATTGGCCAGCAGCAGTTAGTACAAAGCCCTGGATTTAATGTGAACCTTACCAATAAACAGAAGACACAGTATATGTCTAAAGGAGGTTATTGCCCACATCTGCATGCTCAGTGGCAATGATTCATAACTTTTCACTCATTTGCAAATTTATATTCTTCACTAAGAATAAACAATTAGTTTCATATGGAAAAATATTTCAGTCTTAAAATATTACTACTAACCACTTCAGCTCCTTTAGGAAGAACACCAATATCAACCGACCAGACCCCCCCAAAATCCTCCAGGGACTAAATCACCAACCAAAGAGTACACATGGAGAGACCCGTGGTTCCAGCTTCCCATGTAGTAAAGGATGGCCTTATCTGGCAGTAATGAGAAGGGAGCCCCTTGGTCCAGAGAAAGCTTAATGAGCCAGCGCAGGGAATGGTAGGGCACTAAGGAAAGAGTGAGTGAGTGCGTGGGGGAGCACCCTCATAGAAACAGGGGTACCGGGTAGGGCATAGGGTGTTTAACTGGGAAGGGGAATAACATTTAAAATGTAAATTAATAAAAAACCAATAAAATAAAAAAAGATTACTACTTTAAATGCTATATATACCTTTTTCCTTAAAAATCACAAACTGCTTGCAGTTTTCATAGATCTAAGTCACCTGTAACACATGTTTAGGAGGTGATATCAGTTATCCTGGAGGACAAGTACCTTACTTTGAGACCTTAGACAGTTACTCCTATCTGCCTTCTCCATTATTTAATCAGTCATTGGCCTGGGGGAATCTGAGATGAAGACATTTGCCCAGTGTTAGTGTCTGGTGTGTTATAAGCAATGGTATCTTAGCTCATGCTCATAAGAACTGGGCCACTAGGTGGAGACCTTTAAAAGGTGATCGCTGTGTCTTTCTTTACAGAATCTAACACTGTCTAACACATGGACACTGTAAGGACTTTAAATCTTTCATTTCCCTTGAGTTACAATAATAAGTCTTCAAAGAGAGATTTCTTTTTAATTCAATTTCAGTGCAGATGACCTTTGAATATAATTTGCGAACGAAGCCATTCACAATACACGTATGCTGATGATGTCTGAACTGAAATCCAGTCCAAAAGCATTTGTAAAAACCTTTATTTTACTTGTGTCCATTTTCTGTTTCCGGTATTATGTCTTAATATGATTTTATGTTGTACTCTGTACCTAATAATCTTATACTGTGGTTAGCATATTGAAACTGCACGCATCTGCTTGAGAGATTCATTAGGCACTTAACTAGATCTTCATTTGATTTAGGCCTTGCAGCACTTGGCTCTCCATCTCCCATGAAGTTGCCTGTTCATCCTCTGAGTGGCTTTCAAAATCAGAGAAGCCAAAACAGGCACCCTTGGCAGGGGACACAGCTCCTCCTGCCATCATTTCTGCAAACGCCCTGCTCTTCCAATTGTTAAAATGCAAATAGTATTCCTAATTTTAAAATATATATATAAAAGAAGAAAACAACGCATTTATCCATTCCTCTGAACTCAAAGTTACATTACATTCTTTTATTTTGAAAAGCTGAAATCCACCCCTGCCCCTGCCCCAGGCAGGAGTTCGAGCAGGAGGAAATGGTTTCCAGGATAAGTACCCAAAATTGCATAGAACACTCTGTAAGACCTGCTTGTAACTGAAACAGACTAAACAAAAGTGCACTCAGTGTTTGTCGCTAATTTGTGGAAAGAGTTGGAAACAGCTGATCCCCGCTTTCCTAGCCATGCCTACTAAACTAAAAGTGCCCTTAAGTTAATAGTACCTAGTGATCAGTGTCTGGAGTAAGAAAAGAGAATTGTTCCCTCCAGGAGAGCTTTGCACTGTTAAATGGTAGCATGGTGGCATTCAGGAATGTTCCAGCCTGCTCCTCAAACATCTAGTGTTGACTTGTGTTGATAGCAGGTGAACAGATTTGATGTATCAGTATTGAATGTGGACTGGAAATGTTATGGTATTTTCCCTCATGTACCCACGTCCCTTTCAGAATGTATGCTAAAGCTTTACTTTGGGGGGTGAAATATATAAACTATCTCTAACCAGCCATAAACCTAATTCCCCTTCATGAGGAATTCTGTCATATTAAGTCTATGTACAAATGTTGATTCAAGTAGCCTAAGGGGTGAGATAAACAAAAGCGCTTTGAAATTCAGAAATATGCCATTTGAGAATTAAAAGGGTGTCAATTCTGTCATGTTGTTTTTTAAATTTAAAGGAAATTATCAAGTCGGTTTCATGTACTTTAGAATTAGAACCCAGTTCTTTTGAATACTTTTCAAGAGAGTACTAGAATTTCATATTTCATATCCTATATTCAGATCCTATAACTTATATATAGGAGTGATTCAAATCTGGTTACAGGTTAAAATAATATATTCATAGAACAAGATGAATGAATTAAACAATACAATAAACATACTGTTATAGAAACAATATCACCAATAAACTAAACCAGAATATAATCCTAGGGTCATATATAGAAGGATTGTATATTTACATTTATGTGCATTTAATCCTGAATATGACTCTATTGGTTATACCAATATATAGGATATAGAAAAATCATGCTGTATTCTATACATCAATTTAAAAAATACAATAGTGGTTGGAGAGGTAGATTATTAGTTAATAATATCCACTGTTCTCTCTCAGGACCAAAGTTCAATGCCCAGTAGCCATGTCAGACAGTTTATGCCCATGTCCAGTGTCAGAATAAATTAATACCTCTTGCTTCCACAGACACCTATTATATATATACACATATATATGTATATATATGTATATATATATAATACACACTATATATAATATATATATAGTGTGTGTGTATTATATATATATAATATATTATATATGTATATATATGTATATATATATAATACACACTATATATACATATATATATGCATATATATGTGTGTGTGTGTGTGTACATATATATTTCATATGTGTGTGTGTACACGGAACTAAAAATAATAAAATATTTTTTAAAATAAAAGATTGAGTAACTCGGTCAGGAGATAATAGATTTTCAGTTGATGATGATGATCAGAACTCAGTGAATAAATTTTTCCTTCTTCTACCCACTTCTTTGCATTTAGACACTGTTTAATCTTTAAGGGTCTCTTGTAAAAAAAAAAAAATCTCTTTTGAGAATTTTTCCAAAACTATTCACATACCATTTCCACCTAAAAGAAGTTATGAAAATTTTAAATGAAATAATTTATAAATTGTAATAAGCATCTATTTAGGATGTTACATTTATTTTGCCTGGGGCAATTTGCATGTAGCAGAAATCTAGAAATGGCCCTCTAACTTATTTTTTTGTTTTTTTGGTTTTGTTTTTCGAGACAGGGTTTCTCTGTGTAGCCCTGGCTATCCTGAAACTCACTCTGTAGACCAGGCTGGCCTCGAACTCAGAAATCCGCCTGCCTCTGCCTCCCAACTGCTGGGATTAAAGGTGTGCACCACCACCGCCCAGTGCCCTCTAACTTAACAATGAAGGTTACATGCATCAAAGGCTGTGAAAGATACCTTAACTGGAAGACTTCTCTAAAATCGTAACATCCGTGATGGTTACAGTTTATTTTGTACTGTTTTGTAACTAACTTGTATCATATGGGAGTCACTTCACTTCGTCTATGTTCAGGAGAACTAATTTCATTTGGGCAAAACTCCACATTTAATTTATGCAATTAAGATCTTCCTTTTCAATTATTCCCATGAGAATGGCAGGGACTAAAGGGATAAGCAGGTCAAGGTCATCACCTATTTGTCTGCATAAAGTTGGATGCTCAAAATAATTTCAGACTCCAGAATAAGTAAACTTGACAACATTATACTTCACCAAGTTGGAATGGTCAGAATGGAACATACAAGCCAGAAGAATATAAATCAGCCTGACATACTGACTGTTGATATAATTTGGTATGCCTTCAGAAGAATTTCATGAAAAGTTTAAATACTTAATTGGCAGCAGGCACACAATAGTCAATTAGTACCTTAGATGAAGAACACTGTAATTTTATGGTTTCTAAAAAAGTGAAGCCTCTGCATACTATTTTTGGAAGATTAGCGTGCTTTTCATCTTTAACTCTATTGATGGTGTCTTTGTTGTGATGGAAATTTCCAGGAGAAAATTGGATTCACATACAAATGAGGCATTCACTTAAAAGTTCACATGAAAAGATGGTAGATTCACACAAGACTGTGTTTTATTTTTCACTGTGTTATTTTTTATATAGGTTAGAAACTACCTGTAAAATTTACCTGGAAGAACATAGAATTTAAATAGATAAATAAACTTTGAAATATAACAAGAGTAAAGGAAGAAAAATATACCCAATATTTAGTCCTACATGAACCAAGATTTATGAGATTTTGGAGTTTTGTACATGGGATGTGATGAAAGAGAAGAGAAAACAATTAAACAAATGGAAACAAACATGATCAACTAATTTTTGACCAAGCAGATGAGCAGAGAAAGGATAGTTCTTTGCTGGTTTGTACTAGAAAACAAATGGATGACTATAGGCAATAACAAGCCACTTAAACCTTGATAGAATACTCAAATTATAAATAAAACTTAACCCAAAAGGGATATCACAATTAGCATATAATAAGTATAAATTGTTTAAAAACATTTATGAGTTCAGGTGTAAGATTCATTTGAATTTGAAAGTACAATCTAGAAAAAACAAACAAGCAGACTTCCTCAAGATCAAAGCCTTTGCTCTATAATACATGCCATTAAAAATGCATTCAAGATGCAGCCATCCCTTTACTACTAACATAGCAGAGAAAAGACATCACCATCACAGGAAAATATATTAGAACTTGATTGAACCGACAAAGAACTACTGTCAAGAATGCATAGGCAAGGTAGAATACAGTGGCACATGAGTTTAATCCCAGCACTCTGAAGTCAAAGGTAGATGGATCTCTGTCAGTTCTAGGCCAGTCTGATCCACTTAAAAAGTTCCAGGGTAGACAGAATTGCATCAAAAAGTTAGTCAGTGAATCAATCAATAAATCCCAAAACCAAATGAAAAAAAATAGATAAGAGACTATAACAAACAGATCAGGATAACAAATAAACATGTAAAAAAAATTGGTAGCATCTTTAGCCATTGGATGTAGGACCATGAAAGGATGGCTTGCTTTCTGGTAGAGCACTGGCTAGAGATAGCCGGAGACCCAACAGGTGTCCATGCCTGCAAAGGATGGCACATATCTTGCTATGCTCCCAGACCCCAGGATTCTGACACTTGGCCAAAGACCTTTATTGATCTGCACCTTTCAGTCAGGTAGGGCAATGCCCCTACCAGTCCCTCTACAGGTAGAGGGAGTGACTACAAGCCTCAGCTTCAAGAGATATCCATATTAATGAGATACCTGAAGGCCATAGGTCATAGTCAATTTAGTATTCCTTCCCAGAACCTCCTCCCTCCCTATTTAAGTCAGGCAGGCCCTTATAAACATGGGGTACAGCCAGATTCATCTACCACCTGCCATGACAATAAACCCTTTTAAACAACATGGACTTCTGTGTCTCTGGGGTCCCGCCGTGAGGAACCGTGAAGGCCTTTAACTAATGAGCAGCCTAATCTCCTGCCAGAAGACCTCTCTGTATTCCTCTGTAGAAGCCCACCAACTCAACCAAGGTAGCTAACCTAGCCAAGCGAGTGCAGTAACAAAGAGTCTCCAACCTATAGGGCACTACCAGGGCCTTCTTTCCCCCTCCTTACATCTCATTTCTGCCAAGGCTCTCAGAGTGTCTGGGAGACCCAGGACAGAGAGACCAGGAGCCCTACCTAGTGGGAACTTCAGGCTGAGCCCAGAACCTCAGGGGCAGCCACAGCCCCCAGGGCTGCTTCTCTCAGCCCAGCATCTGCCTGGTGCATGGAGGGAACTGAGCCTGATCCAGAGGTAACAGCCCCCACAACCGGAGAAGTACAATTCAAACCACTCAAGACATTTCATGTTAGAAAAGTTGCCAGTTATGGTGATGTTCACATGTTTCTCATAAAAACACAATTCTCAAGCCATTTGGACAAATAATAATATTTGCAATTAGAGTAGAGTTGGTGATGTTTTTAAGAACAGTGTGGTCTAGCCTTTTCATGCTAGAGATTCATCATAGAGAATTGACAAATCTTTTTACATCAATACCTATGTTAGTACAAGTCTCATTTTCATTCTTAAAATACCCACATGTAAATAAGCCAAATGTATGAAAATTGAATAAGCTAGAATAATATATAAATATATATATATATGTATATATATATACATATATATATATATATTATATGATTAGCTACAAATAATTAAAAAGGAATCAACTACTGAAACATAAAACACCTTGGATTATTCAGGGAAGTCTACTTAGCAACAAGCCCACTATAAAGGTGGATCAATTTATAACTTCAAACTTATATAATTAGAGTTAGAAGAATTATCAGAGAAAATATTTGAACATGATTCATCCAACAAAGAAGTATCATGAAGAAACGTAGGAAATGAACAGATGATCGGTTGTCAGAAGTTAGGGATGAGACAAAGTTGTTTAGACAATTACTAAGAACCATGAAAGTCTAAGACCGATGCTGGTTGCTGGTATAAAACTATTCTGAAGCAGGCTAAGTCATGTCCTCAGCATCCACAGCCTTTCAGTAACATTTACTGCCATTTTCAGGGAGAAATTAAGTAACAATTTCAAAGTAAGTCTTGTTACATTATTTTTATTGGGATAAATAATTAAATAGAACAAGGAAACAGGCTTCAAAAATGAAAATAACTTTGGGCTAGGACAGGGAAGCAGGCTCAGATATTTTGGTCATCCTGATAAGCCCTTAGAAACAGTGTTCACATAATTGGGTTTAATGTCTTGCTTGTTCTTTGACTATTTGTGTTTATTGCCTTGCTTCTCCCTTGACTATTTGCATCTATTATATTGCTAGTTCCTCAACCTAGAACTGACCTTAATACATGCATATAATTAAAATGGTATAAAAGCAAAAAGGAGGAGGGGGCTGGGATAACGGGTTCTAGGGAGGCAAAATGGGAAAAGAGGATGACATTTGAAATGTCAATAAATAAAATATCCAAAAAAGGTAGCCATTAAAAAATAAAGTAGTTTGTGATAGTTTTTGATTTTGTTGTTGACCATTATATTGTCCACAAAATAAATCTTATATCTGGCTATTTATGAACTCTGATTCTACCGCAACTACTAAGCAGTTCTGTTGCTAAGTTCTTTATTCTCTTTAGTATCTCAAAGCTCCATGTAGACTTCTCAACTGATAACATATGAGAAATTACATTAGAAATGTGGAATAATCATTCATTGAACACTGACTCTTAAAGTCTGGCTGTGCATCACGAATCCTTATTAACTACCCTGTTATTAGGTATCTGTAACAAAAAGTACCAAAATGTTATTTAAAAATCAATCAAAAATGATAAACTATGGCTTTTAGATATGTTCTGATTTAGCAAGTTTGAACTGTGAAACAGAAAATCTAGAAATATTTTGTTCTTCAAATTAAGGTGAAAGTGTAAAAATTTTCGTTAAAACAATCCTTGCCTGGAATCCCTCTCCCCAAAAATTTTTTATATTGTAGTATGCTAATTTTGAATTATCAGCCTATTGGAAAAGTGACAGGATGTTCCCAGAGTTCATGTTAATTATAACAAAGTTACTCTTACAGGCAAACATCATTCATGCTGTTATTTGTGTCTCACTAACTGCATTGTCTTGATATCTAAGATGTGAACAAGACACAAATTTGGTTTGCAAATATACAGTGAAAGTGGATAACCCGGGAAGGTTTGATAAAAGGACTGTTTTCTGTCTAAGCTTACAGCTTTTACCTTGCTGTTCAGTACAGTGTGAAATGTCTCTGAGGTGCCCCTGGGCAGGAACACTTTGTTAACAAGCTATCAAGCTTAAGTAGGATAACACACAGGAAATCTTCACAAAACAAACAGAACCAGTCAATTCTTGGGAGATGGCTGTTGAAATGAGCATGGGCCAGCCATTGTCAACTTGAAAGGCTAATTCTTAAGCTACTGCTAGTTGCACACTGATTATAAAGTGTTGGTTCAAGTTTCATAAAACATCCACTGGCTTCATTGCTTAAATCTCTTTTCTTTTACCTCTTAGGGCACATTTTTTAATGTAACACCCTTAATGTAAAACCCTTCCTTGAGTTTTTTAAAGTGTTTTTCCTCCCTTATTTTCTAAAGGTAAAACTACCAGGCTTTCCTTTTAAAGTAACTTTCAATTAATTCAGAGTGACAGAATCATACCAAGGCAAAAGCAACAGAAACCACAAGAGAGCTACTGATTCTCTGCCTGCTTAAATCATGACTAGTCTCTCTAGCCTGACTTAGGAGTTCTTCTATCCCTAAGGTAGAATTTGAGAGACTGAGGCATGGAAGGCTGCATTTTGAGTTAGTGAAACATAAACCTTTTTTCTTTCCTGAACATCACTGAAATATTCATAATGATGTTGAAACTGTCTCTGGGTAGTTTCCTTTAAATAATGAGATATTTTCACACAATAACTAGTGAGTTTTACAAAAACAAAACAAAACAAATAAAAATCTATTGTATATAGCTCATCTTGCCACAAACTCTACTGATGATCACTTGAGAAAAGGCTGGTTTTTCAGCTAAAATGTTCTAGCTAATGCTTTTGGAGGTAGCTTCTCTGTGAGCTGTTTCTCTGTGATCTCATAGTGTGGTTTACAGGTATGTCATGTTGCCCACATCAACTTACAACAAAGATTTCCAGTGTCATTATTTATAGGGAAATCATTTTATTTTTGTTGGTTACATAGATCTATATAAATCAGCAGATGATAAATTCTTAACGCAACTGTTGATCAGCTTTCTGATATTTGTACGGTTTATGGCTGTGTAAAAATGAACACGGTTAACTCTAATAGTTGTAGCACTTGAGAGGCTAATGTAAGAAAGTTTTATGTCTGATGACATAGCAAGTTTTAAACAAGCTTGAGACATATAGTATGACTCTGTCTCAACTACAAATAAATGCGTTTTTTAAACTTCTTATAAAACATAGAAATGTAACTATATTGGATTATGTTTTTCTTTAATGAAAATGGCATTGCTTGTGCTGGGAAGTAAGCATTTACTTTTTTAATTTTTAAAGTACATCTGAATGTTTCATACACATGCATGTGTGTGTGTACATGTGCCGTCTATGGGCAGGGGTGGGAGGTCAAGAGAACAACTTGTAGGAATTGACTTTCTTTTTTGCACCATGAGTGTCCTAGGGATCTAACTCAGGTCATCAGGTTTTGTAACAGGCACCCTGACCTTTTGAGCCATTATTTTTTTTAAATGCCAGAGAGAGATATTTGAATAGACTTTAAAATAAATGATAATAATTTGACAGCCCTAAATATTTTTATGTAGTCATGCTGCTATCATAAGTTAATTTTAAATACCCTCAGATATTACTGGGTCTAGAATACACATTGAAAGCATAAACATATTAAGGTAAGATGATTTTGTATAGAATAATGTATTTTATAACCTTAACTTCTTTGGCTGTACTGATTTTTAGAGAATTATTCTGAAGGTGTGGCATCAAATATTCATAACTTATTTGGAGTCATTTAAAAATCTCCTTTGCTTATAATATTAAGTGATTATAACTATTTCAAATATACTTTTAATTTACAAGATTTTCAAGTTTCTATGATGAAATTTAGAATTTCTAATGATATCTACTGACATTTATAAGTTTTGCATGGCTGAATCCAAGACAAATAATATCTGATGATAGATTGTATGTACAGATGTTCAGATTAAATGTTGAAATAAAATATTGACTATATGTGTTTATTTTTAATTGATAAAGGATGTGAATAATAACAAAACAAAGTGTTTTTTTTTTTCTTTAACGTCGAACATTTTTAAGAGTAAAATATAGTATGACTCCATGCTTTTATCACTGGCAAATTATGATAATGTTGAAATTTTATAGATATTATAAATTCTTCATTAGTCAAATAAAGTGTTCAGTGCCTTTCTTTTTCTTAGTTTTATAAATTTACCTTCTGCCAGTTTCACTGAAGTAGAGGTGACCATTAGAGATTAAATATCCTCAAGATACAGATATTCACTGTCTTATATCATTAGATTTGTTATTCACTTCGTGCACTGGGAACACTCAAAATCTCTCTCTACTTAGAAAATTCCCAGTCCTTAATGTTGTCAGTTGTAGCCTGATTGCTGTATATTTGGTCTCTTCAACTCCCTCAGTCTTCCGAAAGAGATTTTGTGGCCTATAGTGGGCATGTCTCCATTTGCTAACCTCCCCAACTCTAGACAATACTCTTCTGAGGTTCTTGAACTTGAAGCCTATGGGTGTCTTATGTTAGAGCCTGTGGGATTCATATCTATCTTTCTACAAGTGGCTTCTGTCACATAGCCTATTGGCTTCCAAAGTTACCTATGCTCTCTCATATGTCAGAATCCACAAATCATCATAATCCACAAACCATCATTCCTATCTTCAAACTTGGATTTCAAAGACCTGTTTTGGCATTACACTATCCTATGAATTTTAATGTGATTTAACTTTCTCCCAATAAATTACTTCATCATTTCAAGAACAAAATTCTTATTACTTTTATGGTGCCTCAGTTATAAGTCCCATACCCTCTGCTAGAATGAAACAGTGGAAATCAATTGGATTTGCACCAATTTTGTAGAAAGCTTTGCAGTGGATTGTACTGGTCCGCATCTGCACTTGCTCAAAGATTATATCTGTTGAGCATTATGAAATTTTAGCCAAATAATTACACTAATAATTATATTATTGCCCTAATACAGATACAAATAAAATGTATAACTAATATTTTTGAACTATAAAGGTCTATAGAACAATCTTTTTCCAAGTTAATTCGTTCAACCCAATTTTTATACCTGACTGGCTCTGACCTTAATTCTATCTTAAACCAAAGGTTTGCTTAACAGTGACCTTTTCAGAATGTTCCAGTGAGACAGCAGAGCATGTATTTATAAAGCAGATGAGTTACATAATACAAGTGTATTAAGCCCTCTTTGGCTGGCAGAAGACAAGCCATCAACCATTCTAGTATAAAAGAATATTCCCTTATGGGGTTTCCAGTCTAAACTAGATATTGAGTGTTCACATAGTAATGCAAATTTACATCAAGTCTTATAACCATATCTTGAACAAAGCTTATGAGTAAATAAAAAATTAAAACAGAATGTCTATGTATAATTGCAATCTGAGAAACTATATTGGAGCCGAATCCCAAACCACATTTTGACTGTGGACCACTGAAGTTTGGCCAAGAACATTTTAGGCACAGAGAATATCATGAATGATCTTTTTGAGACAGGAAGAAATTATGCACACATTAAAAATAAAACAGAAAATGATTATCTATAATATTGGTGTGGCATGGGTTTGCTGTGCAGAAGCCACAACAGGCTTGGTGTGTCCAAACCTTGTTCTCAGGGCTATGAGCCAATTTCTTACAGTTGAGGTCAGACTCACTGGGACTGGGTTAATAGTCTACACAACTTCCTTAGCTAATTAAATTAGTAAGTGTCAGAATCCTTCCTGTTTCCAACAAAGAGGAACATCTAAATTCTAAAATCTCACATAAAAACTAGTGAACGTTCAAAGTCAAGTCAACTCATAGCATTTAGAATAGAATTGATATGTTCCCAGTGTTTTATCTAGATGTAGGGGAATATGGAAATAAATTTATCACTTGTTGTATATTGTTTGAATAGTATTATATTTGCAGGATGTTTTCTCTGTGTGTGTGAAGACATGTACCCAGTGCTACAGACTGGGTAATTTAAGAGGGTGTCTTCATTAAATATTGAGTGTATGTGGTGTTTTGGGCTATATAGTTCTTACGTTTAGAAGAGAAAAATTTATAAGAAATCTCCAGTTGTCATGGAGAGATATTATAATACTATAGATAAATAACAACCTGGGAGCTCATTCTTCTTAGCTCATTGAAGATGGATGCTCACTTGTCAGCAAATGCTGAGTACAAATTTTCATCATTCTCTACATCAAATTTTTCCATGGATATTTAAGGGGCTAGCTTGTTATATTGAGTGAATGACTACCATCATTTCTTGGTCTATGAGAATCATTGGGAAACACAATTATTTTCTGTAGAAATGTTTATGCCAAGTGAGTTTAAGGCTTTTTGACTACCTGAGGCTCACAGGATTACTTATTTAGAAAGTTAACTTACTTGATATAAAGCAAAATATTCATAGTTTAAAGTAGAGGAACCATGTACAAGTAACCTTTTCCCCTATTTCTTGTGTATATTTGTGTGTACACATAGATGTTATATGTAGAAAGCTGCGGTGAGCGGTGACAGCATTTGCCGTTACAACATGGCGCTGGCACCCGGCACTGCCGTGGGTAAACAAGTAAATTGTGCATGTGCAAGTGGTGAAAGCACGCCAAGTCACCACCCAGCCTGGGGCGTCATAAGGGGTTTTGAGCAAGCAGCCAATAAGATATGTCCATGCCACCCTAGGGTGTATATAAAGCAGCGCCATCTTGGGTCTCTCTCTCTTCCTCATTTCATCGCAATAAACGCTTGCTGCAGAAGGATCCTGGTGCCCGCGTGCGTTCTTGCCGGTGAGACGATTGCGCGGGCCACAGTTATATAAGTTCTTGTGGTGTGTGTGTGTGTGTGTGTGTGTGTGTGTGTGTGTGTGTGTGTGTG
>JANHMN010000002.1:72348057-72419519 GCA_030674055.1 Rhabdomys pumilio | reverse complement strand
TGTGTGTGTGTGTGTGTGTGTGTGTGTGTGTGTGTGTGTGTGTGTGTATGTGTGCATGTGTACATGTTTGTGTATCTGTGTCTTTGTGAATACAGGTGTAGATACCATGAGCCATATGTAAATGGCAGAGAACAACCTCAGGTGTCAATATGCTTCCTCTTGTTGGTGAGAGAAGAGTCACTTTTTTATTTGCTGCTGTGTTTATATCCTGGACTACATGGATCTTCTGTCAGAGTGTCCTATCTCTCTCAAGAATACTGGAATTTCAAACACTCTGAGTGCATGTCTTGTTTTTACATGTTTTGGATGGATTCAGACTTAGGTTTCATGCTTGCATAGTAAGACTCTTTATCCCATAAGCCTTCTCCATGGAGTGATAAGTTACTTTTAAGTATCTTTATTAGGATTATTTTGAAAGCTTCTAATATCAAAGTAACAAAGCTTTTCCATATTAGGACATATCTAAAAATAACTGTTGTTTTCTCCAAAAATACATAATTGTTTATAAATTGTATTCTAACCCCTAGATTGCAGATGGTCTTTAAAAAGTTTAGGCTTCCAATGATCTTACAAATCAGAAATATCATTTAATACTTGACTCCAAGCAGAGATATTTTGTCTGAAGAAGTTAGTTACTATTATAACTCCATAGTCAGCCTTGGTTTCTCAACCTGCACAGTTGTCAACTTATGATCATGCAGAGAAGATTTAGCTTCTTTTACATTTTCTGGGGCTCAATAAAATAGTCTGGTTTTGAATTCAAACTGCAGGCGAAGCCCTGACACCCCTTAATTATGTATGTGGTCACCAGAATGTTATTAAATCACTCTGGGGTTTCAATGTTGTCTTATCATTAAAATGATAATAATAACCTACCTCAAAGAATTGCTGTGGGAACTAAATAGCCTAGAGCCAACTTGGACCATTACAAACACAACAAACTATAGCTATTACCATTAATAATAATCAGGGAATTTGCATCTTAGACTCTAAGAGAGATTTTATGCATACTAACATAGTTTGAGAATCACCATTCGAGTGAGCATATAATTTTGATGTTGGTGAAAAGGGCAGTGAGCTCACTTTCTCCTAGAAACTGAAGGTACAGAGAAACTGCCATGTGTTGTACACATTGCCTATAATAATTATAAAGACCTAGCAAACTTAAAAACAAGTTAGCTAGTTAAATCCAAACATTGACTCACACTGAGCAGATACACATGTGGTGTATATCTTAGAGAAATAAGTACTTACATCCAGAGATAATTCTGTACACAAATATCCCTCAACATTAAATAGGTAAACAACTGTGACACATTCGTATAAAAAGGACTTCAAAACAATATAAAAAATTGATGGTTAAACAGCATGGTTTGACTTCAAAAGCTAAGTAAAATTCCAGAGTGAATTAAAGAACCAGACGTAAACCTACAAACCTATAAACAATTGATTTTGGACAAAGAAGGCAAAATTATACAATGAAAAAAAATCATCTTCAACAAATGGGTCAAATGAATCAAAGGCTTCAACAAAAACCCAGATATAATGAGCCTGATATAAGAGAAAGTGGGAAATAGCCTTGAATGCAATTCATGCGAGACAATTTCCTGAACAGAAAACCAATAGTACACCAACAGGCACTAAGATGAACAATTAATTAATGGGACCTCATGAAACTTACGTGGTCAAAAGAACAAAACAGCAGCCTAGAGAGTTGAAAGACAGATAAACAAACAAACAAACAAACAAACAAACAAAATACTTTGCCAACCCTATGTTCAACAGAGGTCTGATATCTAAAACATAAAAAGAACTCAAGAAATTAGACATCAACAAATCAAATAACCCATTTTAAATTGGGACGCGTATCTAAACAGGGAATTCTCAAAAGAGGAATCTCTAATGTCTGAGAAGCACTTGCAGAAGTGTACAAGATCCTTAGTTGCCAGGGAATTTCAAATCAAAATGACTCCGAGGTTCCATCTCACAACTGTCTGAATGGCTAAGATCAAAATCTCAAGAAACACCTCATGCTGGCAAAGATGGGAGCGAGGGGAACACTCCTCTATTACTGGTGGGAGTACAAACTCATACAATCACTTGGAAAAGCAATTTGGTGGCTTCTCAGAAAGTTGGAAATAGACCTACCTCAATACCCATCCATACCTTTCCTAAGCATATACCCAAAAGAAACTTCATCATACCACAAGGAAACTTGCTCAACCATGTTCATAGCAGCTCTATTCTTAATAGCCAGAAACTGGAAATGACTTAGATGTCTCTCAGCTAAAAAAAGAATGGATAAAAACCATGTGGTACATTTGTAAAATGAATCATTACAGCCAGGAGTATTGCCCCCCCCCCAATTGGTCCTTATTTAAGACCCCAAAGAATAAATTTGCCACTGAAGCTTTAACATATCTTTATTAAGCATGTAACACATATCCAAGGAGATCAGAATAATGAAGAATTTATACTTTACAAAGTAGTGACAACCCAGATTTTGCTTTTCTTTAAAAACAAAACAGTTGTTATCTCACTTTAGTTTTGTTGTTTGTCCAGGAAGTGTTTGTACATGTGCATGCATGCAAGTATACACAGGCCATGGTACATGTGTAGCTGCTATCTTGTTTGAGACAGGGTCACTCTGCTATTTGCTGCTGGGTGCTCCAGGGGAAAGTGATATCACTTTCTCTTAAGTGAGTTGTCTTGTCTAGCTTCAATAAAAAAATATGCACTTAGTTTTACTGCAACTTAATATACCAAGGTGTGTTGATATCTATGGGGGCCTACCGTCCTCTGAGAAGCAGAGGGGAAGGGTTGTTAGGAGTGAAGAGGTGAGAGGGAAGGCCTGGAAGAAGAAGAGGGAGGGGAAGTTGTGATTGGAATGTAAAGAAAATAAACAACTTAATTATTTAAAAAAAAGAAAGTTTTCATGTGTGAATCTTCCACTTACCCAACACTGTAAACCTGAATATGGTCTAGAAGTAATAGTAACAGCAATGATTTCCTGGAGTTGGCTGAGGGTGTAATTATTAATAAATAAATAAATAAATAAATAAATAAATAAATAAATAGCTGAATGAAATCCTACTGTGTATATGTCGGACACATCCTTTATCTATTCCTCAAATGATGGGAATTTATTATTTTATCCCTCATCAACTCATTTTTGTATAGTTGTAAAAGAACACAATACCACAAACCCATCGAACAATTTGCTATATGAAAAGTTTTGCCATATTCCATGGCAGGAAACTTTTCTTTGTGGTAGAGTTGGTGAATAATGTGTCAAATGAGGATGATTATTAGGATGGTGAAAGCGGCAATTAAAATCAAAAGTGCAGATACCCATCTATCTTGCTATATTTCCCCATCTTAAATTGGTTTCTTGAGAAGCAAACCCTGAGGCAAAGATTTAATTGCAAATAATTATTTTGGAATGTCATCTTTGAAAATATACTAGAGAAGGAGAAGCAAGCAAGAGAGGCAGCCAGGACAGAACTCATTCCCAAGGAAGTTACTTGTATGAATAATAGAAATTAGATTCTACAAGAGAAATCTGATATAATATATATATATATATATATATATACCAATGTGCATATATGTATGTGTACACATGTACACATATGCATATATGTATATATGTAAATATATATATATATATATATGTGTGTGTGTGTGTGTGTGTGTGTGTTTATGATTATAATGTGATTCTAAGATGAAATGTATGACTTAGGCCACAGGCAAAGTAGCCAAAAGGACAACAATGAATCCCAGGTAAAGAATTAAGGTACTGGAATTTAAAGCTGTTGTATATGCACTGAAATAATTAGATGACAGAAATCTAATATAATCCTCAATAACATATGTTCAGTGTGTCTGATATTGTTTATATTGTAATTTAATAATCATTTAGTTTTAAAATGTGCTACTTGACTTGTTAACTGAATAATAAGTTTCCATATCATAAATTTTGTCAAGATTTAATTTTAATGTGATTGAACATATCTTTACTTTTAGATGATATGAGGTTTCATAATCTAGTTATGTATTAACTAATAAAAAATGACACATTAAACAAGTTTCTTTGTTTGAGATTTATATAACCTTAAATATCAGTCAATCACTCAGCACTCGTAATGACTTACTATTTAATAGTAGCCTTTTTAGTCTATATGTAGAAGGAATTTACTCCAAAATAACAGTTCAAAGCATTGTATACTAAATGCACTGCTCCTTAGCAACACAATTTATCACTGCAAATCTTGATGGGCTGAATATTTTATATGTCTACACACTTATGCAACTGGTAGTAAAGACAGATCTCATATCTGTTTCACCACAAACATAAAAGTAATTTGTTATATTCTCTATGGTGTCAATAAATGTTAAAATTTTTCTCACCATTATAATTTTATGAGACTATCATTGTATATGCCATTGATTGGAATGCCATCTTACAATGAATGATTATTTCTCTGTAAATTTCAGTGCATTAACAAATAATTTCTCATTTTCTGAATTCACAGAGAATAACCTGGAGAAAGACACTTTCCCCTATAAAAAAGCATTATGAGAAAATAAGGAAATGATGTACATTGACAGAGTCCATATTCTCACATCTGCAGAGTCAAACTTCTGTATGTGAAAATATATGGATTTTAACTCGTGTTAGATGAGCTTGGTTAAAAAAAAAAACCTGCAATATTAGAATATTCTAGAGTCGATTTTTTTTCAAATGAGGTCAGTCTTTATGTAAAGTTCATTCTTTTGAGATAAATTATGTAATTCAATCACATTGACAATGAATAGAATTTGGAAAACAAAGAATTTTAAATTAATGAACGCATTTGACAATCTAAATATCTCACTTAATTTTTAAACTGTAAAATAATAACCCAAATTTAATGTTGCATTATTCAAGTTTATTGCTAAAGAAATACTTACATCTGAAGAAGGCCAGAGCCTCACATGGAAAAAAAATGAGACCTATAAATCATCATTTTCTGTATCAAAGACTATAGATAATGACAGAAACATTGAGACTGCTAATAGATAACACACAGAAAGCACTTCAAGATATAATCATAGGCATAGCATTTAATAATAAGGTTCTACTACATGTGTGTCAGGGTTCTTGCTCCAACAAATGGAACAGAGGTGCTCCCTAAAGCTTTAGCCTGACAGTAATATCTATTTCCCAACAAGGCTGTTTCTGGCTTTAGTGAAAGAGGATGCACCTAATTTGGCAGAGACTTGATGCCCCAGGGTTGAGGGATACCCAGGGTGCTCCCCATCTTTATAGAGAAGAATGTGAGAGGGAATGGAAGGAAGGATTCTTGGGGAGGGGAAACAGAGCGGGGACAGAGTTTGGGTAGGATGTAAAAAGAATAGGGTTCTAGTTTTTCAAGCCATAATAACAAATTTGGACCTTATTCTTATCAAATTATAAAGGTACTTTATTGAAAATGGGATCTTCTCATACAGAACAGAGAGCATGAAAAGTAAAAAAAAAAAAAAACCAACCAACCAAACAAACAAACAAAAAAACATGAGTTGTCAAATATTCCTATCACAAAGGGCTATTATCTAGAGCATATAAAGTGAAAAAAAATAAATTAATAGAAAAATTTTAAAAAATATTTCAAAAACTTGAAAAAATTTTAATTTAATTTGTAAATAATTTAGAATTTAATTTGTAAATAAGTAAGGGAATAAAATGGTTTTCAAAAGATTTGCAAATGTTCAAAAAATATATGGAAAAAGTCATGACCCCTTATGTGTAAAGGATATTCAAAGTTAAACTCCAAATATCACAAGTATGATGGCTATCCTCACATAAATAACAAATGCCAATAAGATTGCAAAAAGAATACAGAGATATACAGGATTGTGTGGAGAGTAAACTAAAGTAGGCAAATGTAGATCAGCATAAAGGATTTAATAAACAAAATGAAGACTAAAGGTTACCATAGGACTCAGCTATATCACTGATATATGTGTGTGTAAAACACACACACACACACACACACACACACACACACACACACATACACACACACTTCAAGAAACTGCAGTCATAAGAGAGCAGAGGCATCTGCAAATCCATGTTCCTTATAGAACTACTCATAATAGCTAGATAATGGAATCAGACTGAGTGCCTATCAAGAACACTTGAAAAAAAGAAAATGTGTTATTTATACAGGATGGGTTATAACTCAACTATAAGAAAGAACTTAAATCTAATATACTGAAATATGAATTAATCTATGAATAAAGTTAGCAAATTAAGACAGACTTGTCAAAACAAAGACCCCATATTTTACCACATGTCTGAATGTTATGTGTGTGCATCTGTGTGTGTGTGTGTGTGTATGTGTGTTCTTAAAGTAGAATAGGGACTAACTAGAAAAAGACAAGTGCAAGAAGCAGAAATAGGAAATAACTCTGGATATAGCCTATAATATACTTGAGAGAACATGATATTGTGACACTTATGAGTTATTCTATTAACATGCACTCATGCGCAAATTTTAATTGACACAAAAATAGAATATATATGATTTGCTGGATTGAGGCACCAGTAGGAAGGATGGAGCTTCAAAAGTGCAGTGGAGAGCATGATAAAAGTACATGTAGACATAGGTGAAAATATTATAATGAAATTAATTTTTTTGGTAGAAATATCCTATGCTAGTTGAAAAAAATAGCCACCATCGTATTGATCACTGGGTTGTAATTAAAAAAAGAAAGAGGCAAACAGGATGAATAATCTGCTATTACAGCAACCTCACATAGAGATGAAGGAATGAGATTAGTGGAGAGAACTGGTAGCCCTCCTTGTTTTTCTGATTCTTTCAAGCATGATACCCAGCTTTACATGAGACAAAGATGGGGAACCTTAGACTTGAGAGCCACAAGACAGAATGGCATGATTCAAAAATCCCATTATTTTTCTAGAAAAAAATACAACAAAATTTGACAATCTGGAAATAACTACTAAAATCAGACAGACTGAAACAAAGAAAAGACCAATGAAGAAGTTAGGGGAAGGACTGAAGGAGCTGAAGGGGTCTTATCTGACATCAATGGGGGAGAGATCCTTGGTCCTGTGAAGGCTTGATGCCCCAGTATAGAGGAATGCTAGGGCAGTGATGCGAGGCAGGAGTGGGTGGGTTGGTGGGGAAGCACCCTTACAGAAGCAGGGTAAGACAAGATGGGATAAGGGGTTTGTAGAGGGGAAACTAGGAAAGAGGATAACAATTGAAATGTAAATAAATAAAATATACAATTAAAAACCATTTAAAAATGAAACTAAGGGGTAAATGTGAGGACACAGAATTGCTTAAGTTTCTACCTGGAAATGGTTAATTGCATCCCTGGTTGCATTCATATTTATTAAATGTTCATTCTGGCTTTTGCATATATTAGTCAAGGGAAAGTTTTGATGAATTACTTGACAACATGCAGTTGAACATATTTTTTATTTAATTGGAATTTATTGTGCCTTCAACACTAATCCAATATTCAAGCTTTAATTTATAGGCTTGATCAGAACACACCTTTAAGTCTTTTATTTTCTGTGAAAGAAAATGACAAGATACAGAAGTTAAATATGACTTAATATTCTGGGGATACTTGACCTGAAAAGACAAATGTAATGTGTCCTTTGATTTTATAGCATTGTTATTCTAAAACTTTCATGTAGATCATTACTTACTTTGAGTTGGATCAATCAGAGGGAGGTGAATCAGCAAGGTGCAAAAGAGGAAGCCACCTTGAAATGGATTAAGTGAAATAATTGTGGGAACATATGGCCTTGAAATTAAATTGATTTAGCTAAACAAGTTATATTAAACATATCAGGTAATTTTCAAGCATCTGGTCAGGTGATCACATTTTAAAGCAATTAGGTAATTTGAGTCTTTGGGAAAGAGAAGCCTATAAATCTATGCATTAGAGAGAAAAAGAATACAAAAAGAAACTTTAGCTGCTGATGATCTAAGAATTTACCCTGCTTTTAAAAGTAGTGCATAAAAAGAAAATATTTAGAAATTCATCTACTAAATATAGTTGAAACTAGAAACATTTCAAAGTTTTTAACTCTTTTTAACTTGAGCAACAACTATTCATTCCACACCTCCTACTGAAGGCTCATTAGCAAATGATAAATCAAAATATTATGAGGAAATTAATGCAGAAAATGGCTGCTATTGAAGCTCATTAATTTACATTGAAAAATACTTGATACAATAAAGCTACTTTTGTGACGGCTGTCATGATGGCATTGATGTTATAAATAAAACACATACACATACAGTCCGTCTCTTACTGTGACCATGTGCCCATATACTCAAACTGTAAGCTGTATTTCTCCACTGACTGGGGAAGTACAAGGACTTTTTGATCTACTCAGAAGCCATGAGGATCACTTCTAATTATTTAAGGCAATCTCCATCAAGTGTAAAAACTCATTTTTAACAAAGGCTAACAGAACATATTAGTTTATATGATTTTGCTTAAAATATTTAAAGATCTTAGGAATATATTCTTTTATACCCTGGATTATTTGAATCATTGCCATGTATTTTTCTTTAAAACTATTAAAATTGAAGTTTATTAGCCATTTTAAGATAAAATATTACATTATACACAATCAGAATGATTCTTTAGTGAATGAGAAATTCTGTTACATTATCATATTAGTATAGGTGATTTTTAATATTAAACCATGTCCTGTTGTAAATTTTTAAATATTATTCCTTTCATGACACCCATGTTATTTTGATGAACAGCTATATGGTTACAAGGAACATAAAAAAATTAGAATAAAACTTTGTAATTTAGTAGAACATAAAAGGTAATTACAGTAACGTGTTTAGTAAAAAGCATTCTATTCTATTCTATTCTGTTCTATAACTCCTCATTTCTATTTTCATTGAATCATACAACTAGCAAAAATATGTTATATTGCATACAGATGAAAATATTGTGATTGCAGATGTTTTGATGTTCTCACATATCTACAAATAAAACTTGTAGCCTGTGAAGAAATAAAACTTTCTTGATAAATTTTTTTTGAATATAAACAATACCATGCCACGAAAATCTACAAATTTAATCTTAATAACACAACAGTTGGCAAACTAAAATCCTATTATTTTTGCAAAGAAGAAAATAATAGATATTAAGTAAAGTTTATGGCTCTCAAATATAAATAATGAAACACCTGCTAAAATTACAAAGTACTAATTAACAGTATAACTAAACAGAAAAATATATATTGTTTGTGGTTATTCATTGAAGTACATATCCATTCACAAGTTAAGTCAAAACACTACAAAGTTGAAATCATATCTATCAACACATAGAAGATGAATAGTCGAAACATTCTTAACTAGCAACACAGTTAGATGACTGGTATTATTTATTTAGAACAAAAAAATAAAGTTACGATAATCACAGTATTAAGATAGTGTGATATTGAGAAGGCAGACTGGTCAGTATAATACAGATATTCTGAGTTAGACCAATGAATATATCCTTAGCCCCAACACACAAGAACAAGGACAAAAGGGGGATTATCTATACTGGAAAGATTGTGAATATTGCATATTGATATGACTCTAGTTTGCACCATTTATGTGAAGAATCTGTAATATCTGGCCATGAATAACAAGAGAGAGGCACAACTGAAGTGAAACGTTTGAGTTAGTGGGACCGTTGTTTTAGGTCGGGAGCTGAGAAATGAGCAGTGATTAAGAACAGCACTATTGAGGTGATATCTTCTGAGACATGTTCCACAGGCAGCCATGGTTGTAGCCCACACTTCCAGCTAAAATTGAAAGTGTAAGTGTCCCCCAGGTAGTACTGGTTTTGAAGGCATGAAGGCATCATAGTGCTGAAGCTTGGCACTATGAGACAATTATCATGTGTCGAAGAGACATTGAGAGGTCACAGAAAAAAAAAAGGTGAGAAAAAGAGTAAACGCTGTCACTGTCAAGTCCCTTAGGGAACAAAGTAGATGGCTTGGAGCCAGGACAGAGAAGCTTAAAGAACGAAGGAAGTAACCACCAACTTCATTGAACATGTCAGTTGGCTTAAATGTGATAAACTTACACATAGCTTACGATCTTACACTAGCAGTTCTATTCTGCAAATAAGAATATAAAGTATACAATATATGGCATCTTTACAGTATCTTTAATCCCATGGAAAACAGAATAAAACTGGTACTGCCAAAATTTTGTATGTCTGTATGCATGTGTGCATGTATGCATGTGAACCTGACACTTTAAAGGAAACTGTGTATTTAGTTGGTATGAGCTGGAGGCAAGTTAAATACCTGAGCATGCTGAAGATTTATTTGTTTTCAATTTTGTAAAATGATAAAAATAGGATTAGCATATGGATTGAGTCTATTCTCAAATATGAGTATTTTGGTTAAGCTACTTAGAAAAGCACCGAAAGCATAGAGATAAATAGATAAGATTGTAATATTGTTAATGGTATAGATTGATTGTGACAATATTTAAAATAAAAATTATTAAAAACTAAAAACTAATGTGCAATTTATCACGAGATCACTGGATTTAGAGTCTGTAAAGATTAAGCAATGAATAAGAATAAAAGCCATTGGGAGACATTGTGTCAGAAAACTGATGTAAATACCTGGTCCTATGACATAATAGCAAATGGTACATTAGTAACTGACTATATTAGCAAAAGTAATATATATATATTCAATTCAATTCCAACTAAAACTCCCATGTTCTTCTTTATAGAACTAGAAAAAAGTAACTCAAGAATACATATAAAATCACAAAAGATTATGAATAGGTAAAACAATCCCAACAGAAAGGAAAGCTAGAGGTACCACAATACCAGGCATCAAATTAGACTCCAAAGCTACAATGGCAAACCAGGAAAACTGGTGGAAAAACCCAGCCAGTTGACCCAGAAATAAATCATGAAAGCTATGTCCAACTAAGTTTGACCAACATTTCAAATATTTTCAGTGAAAAAAAAAGATTATTCAAAAAAGAGTATTGGTACACTGCAATCATTGGCGTAGGAGTGAAATGAGACCCATACCTTTCACCCTGTACAAAAACAACCCCACATATATCACAGACTTTTTTTTAACTTGAAAATATTGAAAGTGATAGAAGAAAACTATTAGAGAATTGATTCAATATGTAAGCCAAAAAAATTCTAAATAGAGCTCCCTTTGTTGAAGAATGAGCCCCAAGAATGAGCAAATAGAATCACATGAGATTGAAGTTTCTGCACAGTAAAACTATCAGCAAAATGATGGACAGCCCACACCATAGAATAAAAATCTTTCATTGCTCTACTTCAAAACAGGGCCTGCTAACACAGAATTTACAATGAACTTCAAGTACTAAATCACACACACACACACACACACACACACACACACACAAAGCCAACTAACAAATGGGCCATGAAATGAAAAGTCAGTTCCCAACAGAAGAATTAGAAATGGTCACTAAGTGTTTAATATCCCCAGTCATATGGAAAATGATTATTTAAACTACTTTGAGGTAAAACTTCCTCCAAGTCAGAATAGCTATCATAAAGAATTCTGACAATGAATGTTAGAGACAATACGCAGGGAAAGAGGAACCCTCATTCAACTGCTGGTGTAAGTGCAAATTAGCATAGCCATTATGGAAATCAGAATGAGGGTTTCTCAAAGCATTCAAAATAGAACCACAATGACCCAGCAATACCACCCCTGGGAATATACCCAAAGGAGTTCTTATTCTACCACAAAGAACTTGTACATCCATGTTTATTGCCGATCTATTTATCACAGCTAAAAAACAGAACCAGACTATACATACTTCAAGATATAAATGGATAATGGAATGTGTATTAACACATAATAGAAGTTTCTTTAGTTATAAAAATGAAACTATTCAACTTGTGAGAGTACAGATAAAACTGAAAAATATATAATAGTAAGAAAAATAACTCAAACACCGACAAAATCTAGGAATGGTCTCCTTCATGAGAATCCTGGTCTGTAGTCTTCTGTGTCTGTCTCTGTCATCTGTCTCTGTCTCTGTCTCTGTTTTTCTCTGTCCCTTTCTGTCTGTCTCTGTCTCTGTTTTTGTCTCTGTCTGTGTGTGTGTGTGTGTGTGTGTGCTCGTATGTGCTTGTTTGTGTGAGAGTGTGTGTGTGTGTGTGTGTGTGTGTGTGTGTGTGTGTGAAATCTACCTGTTTTCTTCAGCTAGACTTTAAGTCCTGTAATATGGAGTAATGTGGCAAAGACTTAGAAACACATAATTCAGGTAATTTAAGAAGCATGCTATACCTAGATTCATAGACTATTTCCACTGGGAAAATTATTCCCATACCTAATAGAATGGATGTTTGTGTGTGTGCATGACTGGAGGAAGAAAAAGTGAATGTTGTAAATCTCTAAAGAATTGTGCGATAGTGAAAACACAAGTTAAATTGCATAGGTAAAGCTTTAGAAGAGACCTATAAGTGGAAGTCTGATCAAACAAGCATAGAATCCAAAACATGTTCTTTATAGGATTTTGGAGTGAGCCTGCAACTGGTTTAAAACAAAGTATCTAAGATCACAGAAAAAAAGCCACCAACCAAAGAGCATACCGGGGCTGGTTCATAATCCCAGCACAGATGTAGCAGAGGATTGCCTTCTCTGGCCTCAATGGAAGAGGATGTTCCTAATCCTGTAGAGACTTGATGGCCAACAGAAGGGGGATATGGGAGCTTGAGGTGGAGTTGAGGGGATTTGATGTGATGAATAGGTAATCACCCTCTCAGCGGCTAAGAAGATGGAGGGATAGAATGAAGAATTCTAGAAGGGAGGACTGGGAAGGGGGAAAACATATGGAATGTAAACAAATAAAACAATTTTAAAAATAAAACAAAAGTGAGTAATAACATATACAATATTATTATATTTTCATAACAACATTTAAACTTGCAAAAAATAACCTATAGACATAATTAAAAATTTTTCTCAAAGGAAAAAATTTACACCTAAACGAGAGGACCTTAGACCATGTGCTGTTGAGCAATGTCTCACTCAGCAGGACTGTGGGTCTTTTCTTTGCAGAAATCGGGGCCAGAATGGTCACTATCATGGTTCTTTCCTACCAGAATACAGACTCAGTTCCATCTTCCTTCTTAATGCTTATATCAAAGGGGACTGTTTCCAACTGGGCAAACTGGCAAAGTTGTTAAATCCACAATTGACTTCCTCATCACATTTCCCATATATATATCCATAATTTATATGTCTTGTGGTAGATAAACACCTCACATTGAAGAGAGAAGACAGAAACACCTTTCCATTAAAAAGCCTTCCTCTCAAATTTTTTCTATTCTCTATTGCCTATTTCACCTATTTTTTTTTTCTCAGAAATGAGGCACCTGTCAGATGTGAAGGTAGTTTAGAAAATCATTCTTGTCTTCATAAGGACTGTAAATCTTTTCCTGACTGAATTTAAAAACAGTCAAACAACAACATTCTATGACTTCTTCATCTCTATTAAAGCCTTTATGAAACACTAGCAAAGTATTTTATTGTCAAGATCATATGTGATATAAAAATATTATTTAATGACATTCAAGAAAGGTTATTTATAACATTGTGCCCACCCACATTGTTGTAGTTGGCTAATAGTTTAGTATATGGTATCATGTGTCAAATGTTTACCTCATACTGACTATGTAATGCCACTTAGTAATTCCTCTTTGTTTCCCTATCTTTGATGTGAGAGTGTGTAGACAAGAGGTGACAATGTCATGAAACATACAGTGTTAGCATGATCCTTAAAAGACTGTAATTGCTTTATATAGCTTATGGCTCTTTAATATTTGTAACAACCTCAACAATGAAGTCTTTGAATTTAACAAGCAGACGGGGGCTTATGTCCTACAAACAAGAGAGATGATTAGAGGAGAATGGTTTCATATCTGCAGGAATAACAGGCTGAAGAAAGTACAGACTTGTGCATTGACTCTCTTAAACAAAAGATAAAGTAATTAGAATTAAAATTAATATCACTAACTTGAGGAGTTGATTGCTGATGACCAAAACAGAGGCAGCATAAAGGATCATGAAAGTTGTGAATGAGATTTTATGTTATATAGGAGGCTCAATTATAGGAGAATGGAGAGTGTTTATTATTTTATTATAATTATTTATTTTATATTGATTTTGTACAGTACTTTTTATTTTGCAGAGATATTAATCCCATGCTAAAGAAAAATAAAGAGAAATTGACAGAAACTTAATTTGGAACTTTCTATTTCTGATTATTTGTCATAGTTGAATCATCATCTGAAGTGATCATTAAAATCTTAGGTGATCAACATTTTAAAGGGTGATATTAAATTTAATGAATAGTATTTGTCCACTGACAATGCCATATATCATTGTTCAACAGGAGACAAGAGTGAGGAAGGAGACTCCTGGATCTTCACAAGGTATCTTCTCCACTCTGCAAGTTTGCACTATAAATATGAATATTCATCATTCATTTTTAAATATGCAATATTGCAATAATAGGAAATATTGCAGTATTAGACTTAAAGACTAAAATTACTCATATGTATATATATATATATATATATATATATATATATATATATATCACAACAATGTATTCAATATCCAAAAGTACCTTCGTTTAAAACAAAATATGACAATTTAAAGATTTAGTAAAATAAGAGACATACAACTAATTCAAACATACAAACACTGACTTTTGATTGGCACATAATTATTTTGCACATGATTATTCAAAAATACCTTAATGTTGTAAGAAATTTGGTTGTCTTTTATACACAGAAATACTAGAGAGCTGTACTATTGAGAGCTATGTCAAATTTATCCAAAAACTACAACTGAAAGGAACTACATCTTAGAAATGAGTTAGAAGAAATGTTTTCAAAATAAAACCATTTTCTTTAACTCTAAGAATATTGATACATTTTATGTGAAAACATACCTAAGTGCATAAATTCAATTTTATTTTCTATTAC
Organism: Rhabdomys pumilio; assembly: GCA_030674055.1. Taxonomy (NCBI): domain Eukaryota; kingdom Metazoa; phylum Chordata; class Mammalia; order Rodentia; family Muridae; genus Rhabdomys; species Rhabdomys pumilio. The sequence continues at coordinate 72,404,462 of JANHMN010000002.1, read as the reverse complement.
CTCTCTTACTCTCCTTTTGCCAAAACAAATAGTTTTTTTTTGAAATTTCTCTGAAATAGATTTGTTGAAGGAAAAAAAAGTGTGATATAGATTCAATAAAGAAATCTATTAAAGTAGGGTTGTGACTGACAGCTACAGTTAGGAGAACACCTTCTACTAGATGGTTTTTTTATTGTCAACTGAGAGTTGAAAAATAGCATTAATTCATCCATGGAAATCTACATCCAAAGTCACATCAAAACTGCTGCACTTAGGAATCAAAGGTTTTTATTTCTACAAATAATTCCAGTTGATGAATGAGATTTAGATACTAGGTATTAATAGGAAAGCCATGTCTGTATTCATGGAAAAGTATTAACTAGGAAACCCATATAGATTTGTCTCTAAAATCAGACTGGATAATAAAACCTCTAGAAATTAAACTTTTAATTTTGACCAAAATGCTGTTTAATTATAGGGGTTAATTATCTTTGTCTTTATGGATTGTGATATACAAATAGGCTTCTCTTCTATTTTTATTCAGATAAATATATTTATCTAGGTGTATATACTAATAAAACATACATACCATATATATGTATGCATAATGTGTCTACATGAAAATATGTACACATGCATATTTTTATATACATGAATACTTCACTGTAAACTTTTATGTGTGGAAAGTGTAAACATGCACATGTTCATGTAAATACAACTAGACAAAAATGAGGTCTCTAATTTACATGATATTTCACTACAAATATGACTGCATAAAGGTCTAGAGGTGGCTCAGTGGTGAATAGCACTTATTGCTTCTACAGAAAATCTAAGTTCAGTTTCCAGCTCCCATATTAAGTGGTTTGCAATAGTCTGAAACTTCAACACTAGGGGAAATGATACACTCTTCTAAACTCTACAGGCACCTGTATTCATGGGAGCATATCTACACATACACACATACACACACATAGAGATGTGAAAACTAAAATCATTTTTTTTAAAAAAGCAGACATCATATACAATAATCATGCTTCTTCACATTTATACCAGAGCTGAAAACCTCTCTGTTGTTTAGTGATTTTTACTCTATCTTTTCCATGCTTAGTTATCTGTATACATATAAACACTACCATTATATATTGATTCCTGAGAAATAACTGAGGAATCTTCTTATAAGGTTTTGTGAATCAGAAGCAATCAACTGTAAAACACAGCTTAGATGTGCTACAACACACAGTGACATATATCACTGTGTAAGCACATTCTCTGATAGTCACACTATTGTAAAATTGTCTAAAATCTATACATCTCAGAACTTACCATCAGCATTCAGTCATGCAGTACACACATGTACATACAGAGATTTACCTGCATCCATATATTTATATATGTGTGAATTCACATGTAAATAGTCATTTTCCATTATGGTAGAAATGTTCATGAATAAACTCAAAGAATTGGGAATTGTATGGTATTGGCTTGAAGATTTAATTTGTTCATAGTGTTACTCAACCTGGTAAGAGCTTTATAATTGTTTGTGGAAAGTTGGTCATATCAGTGAAGTATGAGCAATAATGTTTTCATGTGTTATATTATTTTTATTTTTGCATTTAAGTGTGATCCAGATAGAGGGTAGCAAAGGACACAACAAATCATCTACAAAATCTTCAACCCAAAATGAACGGGGATAAAGATAGAGCCAACATAGAGAGAAAAAGGCCAACCAATAACTGCCCGAACTTGAGACCCATTCCATATGAGAGAGCCAACTCAGGATACTTTTACTGATACTCTGCCATGCTTGTTGACAGGAGCCTATCATGGCAGTCTCCTGAGAGGCTTCATCCACCAGCAGATGAAAACCCACAGCCAAACATAAGGCTGAGCTTGAGAATTCTTGTCCAAGAGTTGAGGCTAGAGATCGAGGGAGTTGGAGGGGTCCAGGACACCAGAAGAATACCTGCAGAATGGATTAACCTGGACCCATGGCGGTTCTCAGAGATGGAACCACCAGCCCAAGAGCTTGCTGGATCTAGGGCCCCTGCACATTTGTAGCAGATGTACAACTTTGTATTCATGTGGGTCTCCTATCAATTGGAGCAGGAGCTCTCTCTGACTCTGTTGCCTGCCATTGGATCCCCTTCCCCTAACTGGACTGCCTGCTTGGGTCTCAGTAGGAGAAGATGTGCTTAGTCTTGCTACAACTAGAAACCCCTGGGCAGGGTGGTACCCAAGGGGTCCTTCCCCTTCTCTGAAAGAAGGAGAAGAGGAGTGAGTAGTGGTAGGAGTAATTTTTAAGGGTGGGCCTGGGAGGAAACGAGGATGGTTGCAACCAGGATTGTAAATGAAGTAAATAAAGAAAGAAAAATATTGAAGAAAAATAAATGATATTTTTTAGAGAGGAAAAGAAAATAGTTTTGAGACCATGAGTTTTTCTAAGTTACCTATTCATTGTCATACTGAATGCAATGTAATATTAAATTTTGTTTATATTCTCAATAAGTTTATTTGCTAATAAGATATTTTAAGGCATTTTGTAGAAAACATCCAAATTGTTATGATAAATTAGAAAAAGACATTTAATATTTTACTTAGATTTAACAAATTTATTCTTACCACAATCAATGCCCTGCTTCTGAGATGGAAATACATTTCATTTTACACCCTCATTTCACTCTCTTCACTATAAACCTCCTCACTATTGAAGAGAAGTGTATTTTCTCCCCTCAGGGTCAGACATTACTGAAGAGAACAGGCATACACTTTTGTCTAGTTAAGGTCTTAAATGGTTGTTGTTGTGTCTTCTGCTGGTGAATTAAGAGATAATAGGCTTAAAAACAAGACTTTTGATTGTAGAAGCCAGATATTTAAAAGAAAATGTCTATTTTACAAGTTCAAACAATCCACAACTACATGAAAGAGTAAATGTCTCATGGACTCAGAGTAAAGCATTTACAACACGAGCCAGTCAGCTCTCTCAGTAAAAGAATAGAGCGTAAAATCCATCTGCTCTGCAGCCTAGACAAACTATTGGATTCCTGTTACAGCTTGAAATAGGCTAAGAACTAGAGACACCAACAGAACTTCAATTACAAACACTAAAATATGAAAGATCCAGGCTTTTCTTGTTCTGTGAAAATTTTCTTTTATTTAGGCTGTTAATTTTCGAAAACAATCTATTCGTTAGTTAGTTTGAGTGCATGAATGTATGTGTACTGCTTGTGTGCCGGGTGCCCGTGGAGGCAGAAAGGGTATTTTATTACTTGGCAACAGAATTATGATGGGTATGAATCTTCATGTAGGTGTTGGGAATTGAATCATGGTTCTTGGCAAGATAAACAAGTACTCTTAACCATTCAACCATCCCTATAGCCCCTTAAAACCAACGACCCTGGAGAACAGAGGATGGGCTGAATTCAATATTTTGGCTGAAGTCAGTCCTTAGGCCATAGCTTGCTGAGCATCAGCCTGTGCTGTAAACAGTAAGATTGAGAGCGTAGTACAATTACTGATAGCATTGCTGATTCTCCTAAGTCAGAATGGCACTATTCTCGGGGAACTCCAAAGTGTAAAGATGTTGGCTTCATTGTAAGCATTATACAGAAGCATAAATAATTTTGTGTGGACTAAAATCAGAACAGATATTATATTGTATAACTATATCATATCATATGTAATATATGATATATTCTCAGAATACCCAGGGAATGCCACAGCATTCAGACACAACACAATAATCTCATTATTACAAAACAATTTAAGAAAAAGCCCTAAAATACTCAGAATGGTTTAAAGTATGATGGCTCACACATGAAATGTGCATGGGCCTTAGGCCTGGAAGCTCACATGGCAGCGACATTCTCTAAGGGTGAGACCTGAATAGAGTAAAGTACAGCTCTATGGTGATTATAGGAGTGGAAGAGAGGGGGACGGACCAACTCTTCCCTACCTTATGCTGGGATAGTGCAGTGCAAATACACATGGTACCCTTGAGATTTCTGGAAAGATTTACTACCTTCAAAACATCAGTATTAGATGTCAAAAATATACCTACCATAAGTATTAATAGAAAGCTCAAAAAATTAGTACAGTTATAAAGGAATGGGTACATTTTCTCCTGTACATGTCTGGCCTTAGTTAGGACCTACATGAAAAAAGATGAGGAACGTTAAAGCTTATGTTAATTAAGTAAGCCAATACACTATAGCTTTTAAAGTCAAATATAGGTAACCTTGATTATGTTAATTACTATGTGTTTTGACTTAAGTGTGAAACATGAACTTCTCAAAAAACTTTTCTCAAGCATATGCCATAATTATACAGGCATGTTAACAAATCTAAAATTAGAAATGCTTTGTAAAATGTTGGCTGGATTCCTTAAAACTGCTACGATCAAATTAACTCTAGGAGAGGAACAGCACCTGTGCTATCATGGGTTATATTCCCTGACACCGAACACTGCATTCCACCCTGGCACACAGAATTTGTGCAGGTTACCTCACATGAAAAAGAAGTATTTTGGGGAAGAGATTTTCCTGAATTATCTCCTTGAACACTGAAAGCCTTCTATTGTGTATTTGCATAGGACATCCAGAGCTAGCTTTCAGCAAACTAAAGGGAATGCAATGTGTCGTAACTATAGAGATCTAAGCTATGCTACATGTCCAGTCACTAGAAGCTATGAGAAGAGTCTTACCTCCCCCTTGGGTTTCCTGATGAGTGCTATGACTGAAACCTTGATTTTAGCCTTGGGGAACTTCCTTCTTCTACCTGCTTCAGGGATTTTGAGAGAATAAATATTTGTTCTCAAGTCCCAATATCTGTAGCTTTTAGTCTTTAAAAAACCATAGGAAGCAAGGACGGTACAGGCAAGTGTTGAGCATAGAGTCTGACTCAACAGTGAGTAAAGTGCTTTCTGTGAAAGGATAAAAACTCAACTTCATAAACATATACAATCTGGACTTGCATATTTTATACCTAGTGATGTGGTTGGAGTGAAAAGGAAGGACAATTGGCAGGTACTGTTGTCTAGTTAGCTAGCCCATAGCCAAAACAATTGCCTATAGATTGAGTGACATGTTGGTCTCAAAAGTAAGTTAGACAAAGAAACTACTGAGCAAAGTTAATGTGTCAGTGTGTGCTGTGGCACACACATTCATGATACAGACAATGAACGACACACATGCACAAACACACACACACTGAGAGAGAGAGAAAGAGAGAGAGAGAGAGAGAGAGAGAGAGAGAGAGAGAGAGAGAGAGAGAGAGAGAGAGAACCACTAAGTATTCAAAGGCTACTGGAGGGAAAGACATTCTGTCATCTTTTTTATCTCAGTTTCTTTTGCTACAGATTCACTTAAAAGAAGCATTAGGAGTAGCTTACTTGTTTTCAGAGTTAAAAATCCATTTAAAAAAAAAAAAAAACCTTCTTCTTTCATCCAATACATCCTAACCACAGTCTCCCCTCGTCAGCTTCCCTACCTTCCCTTTCCAGCAGATACACTGCTCTTCTGTTTCCTTTCAGAGAAGAGCAGGCATCCCAGTAATATCAACCAAACACAGCATAACAAGCTATGATAAGATGAGGGATAAACCCTCATCTCAAGGTGGGCCATGGCAACCCAGTAGGAAAAAAATCCCATGAGCAGGCTAAAAAGTCACATACACACCACTTCCATAGTTACCAATGCAACAATTACCCCACGCTAAACAACAACAGCACATAAACAGAGGGCCCAGGGCAGACATTTGCAGGCTCTGTGGTTGCTGCTTCAGTCTCCATGAGCCCCTATGAGCCCTGCTCAGTTGATTCTGTGGGCCAGGTTTTCCTAGTGTTTTTATCCCCTCTGGCTCCTACAATCTTTTCTCCCCTCTTCCTTGGGGCTTCACTGCTCCACTTAATTTATGGTTGTGTATCTCAGTGTCTGTTACCATCACCTGCTGGAGAAATCCTCTCTGATGATGATATTGTTTTCTATTATAATATTTTATCTATCACAATGCACTTAGACAGTATAGTGAAAATTCTTTTCAATTCCTTTATGGTTTGTTTCATGTAGTTTCCATCTGCTTGAGCTTTCCTAAGTGTTTCAGATAACTCCATGTTACAATGGGAACAACAAAAGAAGAAATTTTTATAAATCTGAGAAGAATGGTCATGCTCACAGTCACATTTCTTTTGATTCTGTAACACTGAATATCATCCATATCTAGAAAGCTACTCTGAGAAAATTATATTCACCACCTCTGACAGTAAAATCTTTGCAGTAAAGATTTCTATAAATATTCTTTTCTGAAATCTTTTGAAGAGGACAGGACTTGCTGGTTTACCTCAATCAAGATACTGCCAAAAGTTCTCCAATAGTGTCATTCCAATATTATAATGAAATTAAGAAAGTTTTCAAGCAATATTTAAGTACGGGTTGAAATCAAAGTTTGAATACATATGTTTAAAGTCTTAAATATTTGATCAAGATCATGCTGACCAGAAGTAGACAAGGCCCTTAGAGGAATGGAAAACTGGCAATCTGGAGACAGGAGTTCAGAGTGTCAGGGAATTGAATGGAAGTGTAGCAGTGGGAGAGGGGGAACTAGAGCTAGCCACTAGAAAGTACCAGACCGCCAGGGAAACAAGAGTTTCCCAGCACCCAACGGGGATGATATTAGCCAAAATCCCAATACAGGGGAAAAAGAACCTGTAGAGACCATATCTAGTGGATAGGCACAGCTACCGGTTGAGAGATGGGGCCACACATCATCTCAAATGTTTTAATCCAGAATTGTTTCTGTCTAAAGAAAACATAGGGACTGAGAAGAGAAGAGACTGAAGAAAAGAGCATCCACAGACTGCCCTACCTAGGGAGCTATCCCATCTGCAGACCCCAAACCCAGACATTATGGCTGGATGCCAAGAAGTGTTTGCTGACAGGAGCCTGTTATTGCTATCCCCTGGGAGGCTGTGCCAGAGCCTTACCAATACAGATGTGGATGCTTGCAGCCAAACTTAGCACTGAGCATGGAGACTCCAATGGAGGAGTTAGGGGAAGGAGTGAAGGAGGGGAAGCGGTTTGCAACCACATAGGAAGAACAACAATGTCAACCAACCAGAACCCCCAGAGCTCTCAGTGGCTAAATGACCAATCAAAGAATATACATGAAGGGACCCATGGCTCCAGCTGCATATTTAACAGAAGATGGCCTTGTCAGGCATCAATGGGAGGGGAGATCATTGGTGCTGTGAAGGCTCAATGCTCCAGAGTAGTGGAATACTAGGGTGGTGAGGCAGGAGTGGGTGGAGGAGATTTCTCATAGGAACAAAGAGTAGAGGTATGGGATAGGGTGTTAGCAGAGGGGAAATTGGGAAGGGGTACAACAGTTGAAATGCAAATAAATAAATTAACTAATAAAAATATAGAATGTTTTCTTAATTATTTGAGAGTTTTAAACTCTGTATTTTAAACATACTTACCCCAAATCCTCCCTTTACTCTTTCCAAACTTATCCTCACTCCTATGCCATCCCCATAGCTTTATGCTTATTTCTTATCTAAAGAGCTATTGACTCTAGTTTGTGCTGGCCATACACTTTTCGGGATGGGCCACCTACTAAAGCCTAGTTGATCTACCAGGAGCAATACTCTAAAAGATCAGATCAATTTTTGAGCTGTTCTATAGAATTAATTAATTTCACATTCTTGATATACTTTACATGAAAATCATAGCAAAAAATAATTACACAACATATATTTATATATTTACCATTTGCGTTAGTTTTTTACATGGATTCTTTAAAGACTCGTATATAACTATGGTGATATCATGTTTTTTTAAAAAATTCATTTTGTTTATTGCAAGGAAAAGGTTGACACAAAGAGAAATTTCTAACAATGATTTGTTGTTGTTGTGTTGATGTTGGCTTCATTTCAGTGGTTTTAACCAGCTTGTAACTTTCTTTCAGTTGAGAGTTGCTACTATAAAAATCCTGTTGCCAACACTTGCCTGAAGCTAGATACTTAAGTTATCACATGAAAGATTGATTTAAATTGAGTATAATTATATGCCTAGAATCTAAAAAGTTTTACCCTTATTTAACCATTCATTTTCAAATCCATAATTACTCACAATAAGTTTGGTTGATGGTCCTGAATTAGTGTCTATTAAAATGAAATCTATATGCTGGTTAATTTAATCTGATTAGTAAAGACTCACATGCATAGCTGCTAACATGGTGAGCAATTTCATGAATTTGAAACGATATCTCTTATCTTTATCTGTTGTAGGATATTCTTAAATTATGTACACTAAAATGTTGCAAAGGTCTCATATTCACAGAGTAGCCTAACACTTAAAAAAAACAAAAAACAAAAACAAAAAAAAACAAAAGAGATTCCACTCTTTACCTATTGGTTGGGAAAATATGAAATTTCAACTTTTTGAAATTAGAAAGTATGTAAAAATTCATGTGCTTTCATATACATGGTGGCAGGTGCAAAAAGGGGCTACAGAAGAAAATTAAAGGTTAATTTAGAAAACAAAACAAAAATGAACAGAGTCATTAAGTAGTGGTTTCAATTTCAGGCTTTAATCAAGTAGATTTTTTTTCCTCTCCTTTAAATGTTCGGAAGTATGTAAAAGATTAATTTGTAGTGAGAATAAGAGGTCTCCTTACAGGATCTGTGAAATGCAGCCATTCTGATCTATCAGTGTGGAAAACACAACAGGGAACCTACAAGTGGTCATATAGTCAGCCTCTATAGCAATAAGCTAAAACAAGCAGGATACACATCTTACTTATCCTTGTGCTCTATAGTGATTTTTTTATGCTACACTTACATATTTCTATGCTATTTCAAGTACATCATTTTGAAGTATGTAAATATAAGTTCTCCAACTAGTTGTCACTGGTGATGAAAACCCAAGATTTAAACAAAAAACATAGCAAAAACCTTAACTGTTAGAATTTTTAAACAGCTTGCATATTGTTTTTACATAGGAAATCATCAGATATGTAAGAACAATATTTTGATGTTTTTATGTTTTTGAAGACACAGCTTTAGACTTTAACAGTGAACTTGAGTACCCTTCTGTGAACTCTGTACCCTTCTGGTGACTACTAAGAGCTTTTGTCCCCTGTTATATGAGTTCCATCAAGATTTCAATAACACAACAGTGACCTGAATTCCAGGATGAATATCACAGCAACATCTGTTTTTTTCTAAGTGTACCAGTTCAATAATATACATTTTTCCTTATGTACATAATTTTCAATTATACTAAGCAAGTTTTGTTTGTTTTGCTTCTCAGTAATTGGATAAATATGTGTGCCGAGGGCTATTCACATGTTCCTTCCTTTTCCCAGGTATCTGATCACCTACCATTGATCTATATCCTCATGGCTTATTTCTTTTCATTCTGCAAAAGAATATGAAGGACTGTTGCCAAATAATATTACACCCAGGCACTGATGCTGAGAGACTGGCAGCCTGCCTCATGCTGTAAAAATAAGATTGTATCATTAAATCAGGGCTCTCAGGTATTTGCCAACCTGGGTAATGATGTCTCTCTGGGATACCTGCCCTTTTGGCAGCCTCCCATCCAGGCACGAGTCAGCAATCACAATTAGTGTGAAGAGGAACAGGAGTGCCAAGTCTGCAGAAATGAATGCAGAGAAGCTGTAGGGGAGTCTGAAGTGCCGATCCGTGAGCAGTCACAGTCCTCAAGGCAGAAATTGCTTCATTCTTGAAAGGAAAAAAAGGGCAATGATAGATTGACTGCCAAACCAGATTCTCTGTATAGGTATGCCTGATAATCCTGTCATTCTCCCAACCATTTCAGAGTGTTCCTGATGTGAGTCTTTCCTTCAAAATAATGTCATGCGCCTTTCTCCAGATACTCATGAAGAAAAGAAGTGACACAGAGTTAAAGACTGCTGTTGATGATAACCAGAATAGGGTTTATCTTCCATTGCAATGTACAGGAAAATGTGTAATAAACACAGAAGCAGAGAATAAAATGGTGAGAGATGTTTGAGTAAATTCATGTGTTGGATTTATCCATTGTTATTGTCCAAGAATTGCTGGAGGAAGACCCCAGACTCAAATAGTATGCAAAGGCAAGGAGCATTTATTTTGCAGAAATTACCAGCATGCAGGAGTCAATCTTTAATCAAAATGGCAATAACTTGAGGGGGTCAGATGCCTATTTTTATGCAAGGCTAAGGGGAACTTTCTAGAAGGATTAGGTAACCTCTAATATGCTTGGTCAGGGACAAAGTAGTGACATTAGTACAGTTTTGATAGGTTGCTATGTTAGTTTCAGTATATTTGGTAAGGCCTTGGGAATTTTAGAAACCAGTTCAATTCTGGCCTTGTTAATCTCCTATGGCTAGGTGTCCCAGGAAAGAACTCTACTCAAGACTTGTCCTGGGCCTTTACTGATCAAGAGCCAATGGTCAGTGGCTCCTTCTCAAAAGCCCAGTTTGTTTCTGGGGAAACTGACAGATTTTTTTCTTTTTTTCTTTGGATATTTTATTTATTTACATTTGAAATGTTATCCTCTTTCCAGGTTGGTTTCCCCTCTGCAAGCTACCTGTCCCACCCCCCTCCTCCTGCTTCTATGAGAATGCTCCCCCACCCAACCATGCACTCCCGCCTCACTGCCTTAGCATTCCCCTACTCTGGAGCATCTAGCCTTCACAAGACCAAGGGCCTCCCCTCCCACTGATGTTAGATAATATTTCCGTGATTTTTTTTTTTGCCTCTAATTATAGTGAGAGATTAAAGCACAGTTGGAAGATAGGCTTTCCAAATTTCAAGGCAATATCTTTTTTGTTGTTGTTGTTGCTGTTGTTTTAAATTGTGAACTCTGTGCTGACCATAAACCTTAAAGTTCTGTTCTCATACTGTCTCATGTTCAATTTATAAGTATTTGCCCTGCTACATAATTTTGACTGTATCTGTACTGGTGTATCCATAACTATGGTAAAGCTATGAACCTCGGCTATACGAAAGTGAAAATTTAGTATAAGAAAGTGGGCAAATTTTGTATTGGTTGTTGATGGGTTGTCAGTGATTTCTTTTAACTTTGTGACTTGGGCCTGTGTGGAGCTTTCAAAAACTATCTTATTTTTCTCTTCTACATCTAAGGCTAGTAGATTTTTACCTTATGAGCCACTACCACTGAAAGAGAACACATGGTCCCTGCCCCCCCCCAAAAAAAAAGCCAAGCAAAAAACACCACAATAGCATCATAGTGTTTTCGAATGTCAAATTTCTCTTTCCCTTGCAAACTCCACATGGACTGGGTAGAATCTTGCTTCAGCCACAGTTGCATTATTACCATATAACAGCCCATTTAGATTAAAACCTCTTGACCATCTTTTCTAAATAATATATCTAGAATGCTGCTCTTGAACATTGTACAGGTTTTTAGGTTACGGTTAAATTAGTCCTCAATTGAATGTAAATAACCATTGTTTCTTGCCACATAAGAGCCATTATTGAAACTCCTTAAATTTACAGACACCAAAACCATCAATGGGGAAAAAAAAACCCTCCTGTCAAAATGGCTTACAGGTGGACATTCTACTTACTCTCTCAAGCATTTAATTGAATTCCGTGCAATTTCATGTGCATTATAATAGACTTCTTTTACACCATCAGGAAACAAGGTTTAAAACATGTGCCGTGCATTAAACATCGCATAAATATTCAGCAAGGGAAAGAAAAACACTTCTAAAGAAGTATAGTAATTTTACACTCTCTGGTTTCTAATAAATTTTTACAGCAATTCTAAACTGCATTAGCAACTCCTGGTTTATTGTCAGACTTCAGCCTAACATCTCTCAGTAGCATGTCAAGTCTTTACCCCAGCAGTTGAACTTTTAGAGTGGCCCTCATTGCAGGAATCTTGTCAGATTAAACTGGCATCTGTTTCCAAATAACAATACATGGTCTGATCCTATTTCCTTGACAATGTCATTCCTGTCCTTTAACTATGGCCATATTGTAAATTACTGAGGTATCTCAATAACCATGTATTTCATAACGAAAAAACGAGAATGTATTGACCTTTAATATTATGTATGTCCCCTGAATAAAATATCTAATTATTTTATTTATATAATTACTTCTATGATTTCTTATGTGCTTCTATGATATTTGTATATCAATTGTACACTATTAATATTTACTAGATGTCTTAGTTAGGATTTGATGACTGAAAAAAGATGCCATGACCGTGACAACTCTTATAAAAAACAGTATTTAATTGGAGAAAGCTTACAGTTTCAGAGGTTTAGTCCATTGTTGTCATGGCAAGAGGCATGGTGGCCTGCAGGCAGACTTGGTGCTGGAAAAAGAGTTGAGAGTTCTACATCTTAACTTTCATGCAACAGAAGACTTTGTGCCACACTGGGCAGAGCTTGAGCATAGGATACCTAATTCCCACTCCCCCACTGTGACATACTTTTTTCAACAAAGCCACACTTACTCCAACAAGGCCACACCTCCTAATAATGCCATGCTTTATGGTCCATGTAGTCAAACACAGGAGTTTTCCTATTAAAACATAGCAGGTACTTTCTCATTCAAACCATATTAGTTGATATAATATTGTACAGGATTAATATCTAACTTTCTGCAACTATTTTTTTTTTTAATTTTCAGAGTCCTAAAAGTGCCCCACTATTGAAATCATTTTCTACTTTAGGTGCTCAAAATTTTATTTAGACAAAATCTTCTAGATTCTCTTTAGTGTTTTTCTGGTTCTGTTAGCATGTGAAAAATACATGTAGAGTTGACAAGCTATAGTGACATTGTGTTGCAAAGAAAGGAAGAAAGTATAAAAACTTGTAACAATCCCACAGTTGTCTATATGATATGTCGTTTTTCCACAATAGGTAAGATTCACTGTCTTGAGACAGGATGTAATATGGCCCATTACTTTCACACATAAATTAAGAACATTATATTCCTTTAAGATAAATTGTGTGTATATTAAAATTTAAAAGAACATTTATATTAATACAGAAATAATTTTAGCATAAGTTTCTTTATTTTTAAATATTAAAGAATTTAGTGTTACACACCATTTTTAAATATACATTCATATAGACTTATTCCAAAAGAGAACTTATACTCATAACTCCCCAAATTGAATACCACTAATTAAAATTTGGAGGTATTCCTAAATTTAGCTAAGTGAGGGCTTAATCTCATTTTACTATGGTTACTAAGTTGATTGATTTCCTACCCCAATATACAGTTTCTATTTAGATTTCTACAGACTTTCTGTACACAAAGACAATATATTTTCCCCAGATTTTCATCTCATTATAATCTAGAATTATTAAGATCTGACAAAGATTAATTTGAATTGATCAAGCTAAAATAGGAAAATAAAGTGAATATCTTGTTTTATTCATACAATTGAAAATTTCTTAACTAAAAGCTTAAGGTTCTTTTCTGCAGTACTATACTTTTTCTCATTTGTATATTTAAATATCTGCTTAAAGATATTTTAAAGGGAACTCATCTAGATAAATTCTTAGATTCTTAATAGAATTGACATTCTATTTAAATACATATGATAAAATGTAAGTGAGTCATTGCTTTTTATTCTCCTAAAACAGACTTTTTGAGCACTTTAAACTACTTACATTAATCTCAACTAAAAAGATGGTAAAGTGATATATCAGAAAACCAATGAAACTCCAGATTAATGTTACTGTATTAAAATCCTATTTACATAAAATTAACATAAATATGAGTTGGTAAGCCATATGCTACAGCATCTGCTCCTCACTGTATTAATAACAAGGCTGTCCCCTATAGGGATTTTAAAATTAATACATATTTAATTGTACATATATATGTATATATGAAATCTTGACAATGTAATTTATATGAAATTTTGTCAGTTGCAAATGGGCTTGCTCAAACTTGGATGAAATTTTCATTATTTGGACTGCGTTCAATCAGTAGCACTTGGAGCCACTACTTACTCTTCTTTAGAACACTATATGCTCAATAAATCTTTATTTCACATAACTACTCTTCTTGTTTTCCACAGTTTTTCCTATACCATCTTTTGAGGCCCAGAAAAAGGAGTCAATAAGAATCAACCAATCATGTGGGGACATGCCTTGAAATTATAATAATCTGTATTTTTTTGTATTGTTATGTTTGTTTGTTTAGTTGGTAGATTTTGTTTGGTTTGTTTGCTAAAATATTTAAATTTACGTAACAAATGATCCAGATGTTCCTCCCAAGTTATAGGATGACTAAAAGAGTATGATTTTCAATGGGCATGAAGGTCTATGCCATAAATTTTAGCACATGATAGGCAGAGACAAATATATTTCTGTGAGTTCAAGGTCAGCCTGGTCTACAAAAAATGTTCCAGGACAGCCAGGGCACAAAGAAATCCTTTCTCAAAAAACAAAGAAACAAATAAACATAACAAACAAATAAACAACAACAAAAGAACTTCATTTTCTTATCTCCAGTTTTTAAGTAATATCAAGTATAAAAATACTGTTTCTTTAATTTGTAATTGATATCAAGAATTGATGATGATATGATATGGTATGATATGATATTCAGTGTATTATTTTATACTTGGGTTATAGTCCAATGATTTGTTAAGCTGAAGGGCTTTCACACAAGGCAGCACCAGTTGTAATTTACCAGATACTTAAGCTTTACTTCATTGTGAGCTATAACCAGGTATCTGGTAGAGTCAATTATGAAGCTGAAGTATTTGGCTTAGAGATTTAAAGGTTTCAGTTTATTATTAATTAGCCCATTTGCCTTAGTTCTGTGTCAAGGAAGTCCATTAAACAGGAAGCATACGACACCACAAAATGATTATTCAGGATAAGGAGATCATAGAACAACAGATGAGTCTCAGTCTCTACTTTTGGGGCATCTCACATGTAGCCAAAGCTCTTCCATGTAAAGGTTTCAAGTATTCCAGAATTGCCATCAAATTGAGAAAACTGTTTCCATGCATGATTTGGATAATGCTCAAAATTTAAAACATGCCATATACCTAGGTTATCAGAGGTTAAAAGATTTGAAAACTTTAAATTTTAAAAAGTAAAGAATTAAGGAATGCTTACAGAGAAGAAATATAAGTATTTGTAGGTAAGTGTTCTCTATAGTATTTAGCTTTAAGCCGTTTTTATGTATTGTATTGTCATACTTCAATTTTTACAATTCCTTTGATTTATAATTTTATTTTTTATTTTGAAATAGTCTTAAATAAATGTTTTCTTTGTCTTGTGTAATATTGAGTAAAAATAAAAATTAATACTAGCAATTATTTCAATTGTGTATTTTTCATTTGTATACTATATTTGGTCAAAAAAAAAAAAGACAATAAATGCAACTGAGGCATCCAGAAAAGAAAGATTACATTTTGAAAAATACTACTTAACTTTTTCTCCTTTTGGGGCAATTCATTTTTATCATCAGGTAAAACAACTTGTAAATGTATTGGTACCTTTGTTGTCACTATATCCTGGTAGTGGATATTATCAGAAAACTATTTCTAGATTCATAAGAATACTGGAAAGAGAATCACTATTCTCTTTTTGTCTGTAAAATTTGATGGTAGCTTAGGTTCTTGTAATGGAAATACTACTTGTTTAGAATGTCATAAATGTATATATGATTTATCTATAGAATTTTTTTCTAAAATAGTTATTTTGGGTAGAAGTGACTTGAATCAGTCAGTAAAGGCATTTGCTGTGAATCCTGACAACTTGAATTCAGTCCTTGATACCCACATAGTAGAAGGAGAGAACTGATTTTCATAAAGTTTCCTCTTATGTCTACACTTGTGTAAAGTTATGCAAACACTCATACTCTGACAATACACAAATCTCTCTCTCTCTCTCTCTCTCTCTCTCTCTCTCTCTCTCTCACACACACACACACACACACACACACACACACACACACTAAGAGAATAAGGATAAAATGTTGGTCTTTTTAATTTCAGATAAAAACTTTATAAGTATATCTTAAAAGACAAGATACACAAAGTTCTCAAAAGGCAAGGCTAAATGCTAGATAAAAATAATATAATAAATGTTACTAGGAAAACTAGACAACACATATACTGCTAAACTGTTTTCCAAAAGATATAGCTTTGACTTACTCTACAAAATAATATGAATTATAATCTCTGTATAGTTTTATTACTCTTATATCTCATTTAAAGAAAAATACACATATTTGAATTATGTTTTCTAAGTCTCTATTCATATAATATACTTTGACTGAAGCATGGAAGGAATGCATTTTAGAACACACAAGAAAGAACAATGTAGAAGTTCTATATAATAGCACAAAAAGTTTTATGGCATGTACAATTTGATCCAAAATGTTATGTCATCAAATTTTCAAAAATAATTGAAATAAAAAATGTTGGCTTTCCATGGCTTTCCAGTCTTAAAGTAAAATCACCCTTTTCCTGACAATAGTGTGAAAGGGGTAATGTATATAAATCTATATAATATCCAGAATAAATTTAAAATGACATTAGAAAAATATCACAAATTTCTTTTTTACTTCATATAAATTACGTTATTACCAATCTGGCTAAATTTCTGGAGAAAAATAATCTCAAAAGGCCAGATCAAATGAAAGGTAATATTATTTAAAATTTTTGTAATATTAGCAAAATTTTCAGTGCTAAACATAATTCACCTGAAATTTTAAATGTTTGTTAAAATTGTTAACATACACCTTACTTTTTAAATGTTTTCCTTTGAAAATATAGGCTGAGCTTAATTTTAAAAGTATGCAATTATTCCATCAAAAACAATACTGAAACAAAGCAAAATACCATTTGGGCTGCAGTACAAACCTGAGCAGTTTTATATAACTATGTCTAAAGGAGTTGCTGTCAGTTTTGATCAGGGAAAGAAGATTTTAATGACAGAAAGCAAGATATGAAGTTAAATGGATTTCATCCAACTACAATTTATTGATTATTCATTTTACTTATAGGAGGTAAAGGTTATTCCCTATCACATTGCAAAACTTTTATGTCTTTCTCCCACTGTCCAAAAGCCACATGAACCTAAGATGCTGGTGATTGGGGCCCAATATATAATCAAACTTTTAAAAATATTTTTCTCTTGTGACTTTTTAAAATAGTAGTAAGTAAATTTTGTAATTTTTTAGTGGAAATTTTCAAAGATGACAACATCATGTCCCAATATGAAAAGGATGAAACCACCAAGAGGGAAAAAACTCAAGATATGGTAGCCCCATATTCCATCTAGTTCATTTTTCAAGGAGCCAATGCACATAGCTGTAACATATGCTTATTTTCCAAAGTGTTTTAGTCACCCACTAATCAAGCATCATTCCTTGTACTCCAAAGGCATAGGAAGAAGCTATGAATTCTATTTGAATTTCTTTTGTAAAGTCTAATAGTACAGTTCATAATTTTTTTTCATATTTGTTCTCCTGTCATACATGACACCCTTTCTGCATTATACCCTTCCTCTACTACATTCAGCAAACTCTCTCTCTCTCTCTTCTGGTTTCCTTCAGAAAAGAGCAAGTCATTCAGAGACATCAACCGAACATGACGAACAAGTCATAATAAGACCATACACAAACTCTCATATCGAAGCTAAACTAGACAAGGCAAACCAGTAAAGGAAAAGGTCCCAAAGACAACATAAATCAGTCAGAGACAACCCCTCTCTCACTGTCAGTAGTACTACAAAATCCTCAAGCTAAACAATCACAGCATGAATGCAGAGAACTTACTGCATATCTTTGCAGCTCCAGGATCCCAGGGCTTCAGTCTGTGAACCTCTATATGCCCTGCTTTGCAACTGAACCTGTGAATAGGGTTTGTAGTATCATTTTATTCAAGTAATATTATTAAATATATCTTGCATGATAATATTAAACCAAGTATCTCTTTCTAGAATTCTACTCCATGGGAATGGGGACATCATTGAGTGGTCCTATGCTTCCCCGTTTTGTGGGGAGCTCTAAGTTGAATTTCCCTCTACCCACAAAGATTTTAGAAAACCCATCCAGTCATAACCATGAAAGGAAATAGAACTTCTTGTATTAATTTCCCAGTTTCCCTGGCCTAGTTGTCTTGGCTCTGCTGCAAGGCAGTCCATTACATAAGGAGCTCAGGAAAGAGCAAAACGAGTCACCTCATCAATCAGAAAGCAGAGAGCATAAAATGGCCAGAGAGTCTCAGAATATGCTTTTAGGGAAAACATTTCTCAAACATTTTCCATGGTGGATTTATTCTCCAGTTGGCTTCTCTTCTTCCATTCTTATCAGGTCAACTGACACAAATCTTACACTCACAACTTGTATGTGGCCTGCATTCCTTACTTTCCTCACTGATGTCATAAACTATCTGTGGTGATTTGAATATGCTTGGCCCCTGGAGTGGTAGTATTTGGAGGTGTGGCCTTGGAGTAGGTGTGGCCATGTTGGAAAAAATGTGTCACTGTGGGCTCAGCTTTGAGAACCTTGTCCTAGCTAAGTGGAAGCCAGTCTTCTCCTGGCAGCCTTCAGATGAAGTAAAGATGTAGAAGTCTCAGCTCCTCCTGGACCATGCCTGCCAGAATACTGCTCTGCTCTTGCCTTGATGATAAATGGACTGAAACTTTGAACCTTAAATCCAGCCCCAATTAAATGTTGTCTTTATAGGAGTTGCCTTGGTCCTCTTGTCTGTTCACAGTAGTAAAACTCTAAGACAATATTTGATAAAAGAAAACTATTGAAAGTACGGGTATATTTTACATCACCACTTGAGACCTTCATGGTAAGTGAGACATAATTAATTGCAAAAGTGTCCAACTGTATGAGAAGGAGCATGAGGCACTTGGTCATACAGCATCACAGTTAGAAAGAAAACTAAGAGAAAAGTTAATATTCTTTTTGCTTAACCTTGCTTTCTCCCTATTGGTCGAACCACTTGATAAGTGGATTTCTTAGCTGCCCTTCCTCCCATACCTTGAACCCACTAGAACAGAATGAGAACATGGGAACACACACTTGACAATCCTGAAAAAAGCTGAACTATTTCTGTAATACTGACGTTACTATGACAAAGGAGACTGTCTGTTCTAAGAATGTTGTTAAGTACAAGTTTATCCAACTACACTTCAGATTACAGTAGAGGAATAAAATGTGTTACCATCATGAAATGGGAAACTATCGGTAGGCAAATGCATTTAAGATTAACATAGTATTTTCAATAGGCATGCCAGAAGAGCAATGAATATACATTATATGCTAGACAATTATGATGCAAGCATGTTTTAAAGCTGTTATACTGAAGATCACAGGCATAAGAGACTTGATATGCTGAGGGGAAGGAGATATTGGGGGTGGGGGACACCCACCACTCTTCTTTCAGAAGAGAAGGGAAGGGGGTATGAGTGGAGAGACTGTGTGAGAGAGGGACCTGCAATGTGGACAGAAATCAGGATGTAAAGTTAATAATAAATAAAAAAAATAAACAAACAAATGAATGAGTAAATCATCTGTGTAGATTTTATTATGTCACCTTCAACTTCTGCAAATGAAATTTGAGAATCTAATATCACTATTTATTATATCTAGTAAGCATTAGAAATAGTTTATCACTGTTATCATGAAAAAATGATTATAGCATTTATAGTAAACACACATAAATGATATATTTGATAGGAACCATGGAATAGAACATTTTACACTGTATAGCCCAGTTTGGGAAGGTATCATACATTTAAAATTATAAGAGATGGAATTTATCCAATTATTTAACTGGCGAATGAAAAAAAAAAAACTAAGATACAATGAAAGTAACACCATATCCTACTGACAGGCTTACCTTCAAATATAAGAGATTAGAATGTTTAGGAAAGTACAATTGATCAATTTAGTGTATTTTCAATGAGCTGGTGCTTCAGCAAAAGTAGTTTCTAAGGCCCCAGGGAATAGGGAGGTCTGGTGGTGTGGGGGTGGGAACAACCTCTTAAAGATGAGTGAGAAAGAATGGGATGAGGAGTAGTCAGCTTGACCAACAGGGCGACAACGACTGGACTGTAAAAAAAAATTAAAGATTAATAATGATGAAATATGATCTGTAAAATATTAAATACCTTTTCTTTGATTTATTTGTTAGTAACCCAAATGTTTTCAAATAGCCTGAGATGAAGGGAGGTGTATAATTTAATTGAGTCTGTATTTTCTGGAGTTCACATATTCTCAGTGTTCTTGAGTATTGTAAGTGAAGAAATTCTTTCACTTCTATCATGGCCTGTCACAATTGTGAGCATCTGTTAAAGGTTTCATGGGAGCTTGAACCATGCTTTCAGAATGTGCTGCTTTCTTCTGCAGTGCTGTGATTTTGCGTTTTGGTAATTAGTTTGGTTTGTTTCATGCCATGTCATATTGCTCTTCACATTGGTAATAATACCTCTCACCTCTCTCTACTAAAACGTGTTAATTTGGAATTTCCAACTTATGTGGCACTGACCCTTTATTTAAATGTGATCTGAATGTAATTAATATAAACATAAATTAACAAACCATATGCTCATTCATCTGTTACTTATTGTATTAATGTACCCCTTAAAGGACTATAAAATTAATATATAACAGACATATGCATCTTAATATTTGGTAGATAACACATATTATTAACTCACTTATGAGGTAGAACAATGAAATACAAATAAATAATTATAAATTATACTATGTTGTAAAGAACTCAAAATTATTACACAGAAGAATCAAATATGACCTTAAAACAACATGGCATATTAAAAGAGTACTCTAATAATGTTATTATGTTAAAATAACCATTACTAAAAAGGTAATTTTGTATGTTTACAAAAGCATTATTGTGAGGTAATTCACAAATGGCTATGTTTTTTTTTCAACTGTCCATTCTGTTCTTTTTAAACAGGAGAAGATCAGAATACTATAGCATAAACAAAATGTAACTCCTTAGACTCAGCAAGCAGAAGTCTCTACACCGCTGCATGCTCTTGCTTCGGCTTCTGAGTTGACTATAATCTACCAATTGGTAAAGCAGGAAAATAAAAGTCTAGCTTTTATAGGACTGTTTGCAGAACCAGCTTTAATTTACACTTTCAAATTTGACTTTCAGATGACTGAAGAATGACTCTAGACTCAATGAACTGTTCTGGAGATTAATTAGCACTTAATTTACTATTATTACAGCACTTATGTACCAGATGGCCTCAATATATTTTATGTTTAGCTTTTAGATATTCTTCTCCTTATTCTTTGGTGCTCCAGTTTTTTTTTTTTTCTATGAACTTAAAACCGCCAGTGCTTCCTTCCAATGATTCTTGCTTGAACCGAAATCTTTAGTATTAAATTGTATTTCAGGGATGTGTAGGAGTAACACGACGGTATTTGATGATAGTGAACTCTTAGAAAACAAAAGAAAATATGCGAAATTTCACCTGATCATTTAAACTTCTTTAAAGTAAGAACACTGCCAGACACTGATTCTTTAATGCATTAATTCAAATGGTTTTCTCTAATAGGTATTTTGATTTAAAGGGTACTATATATTGTAAGATTGGCTTTCTAAAGACACCTGTACTTCCTTTTTCTCTTCAGTAACAGGTTGTTAATGTATCATAGTATTTGATCAGGAAAAGAAATGGATAGGTTGTATATTCTCTGATAGCCACAACAATACATAGCCAACCTGGAATTTACTATATCATTTTGTGATCTGGAAATTCTGTCAACTTAATTTGTGAAAATGTATGTTTGTTAAAAAAAATTGAATAATAAATGTAAATAGGCCCGGCAAAGTCAATAAAGTGCACTGCAGGCTCATGTAGTGAGTTTGGATCAAGAGCACTAATGGTAAAAAAACATACAGACTCAGTGGCACTTATCTTCAACACCAGAGCCAATGATGGAACCCTGGAGATTTCTGGCCAATGAGTCAAACATAAAATGTGGTTCTCCGAGTTCAGTGGAGACCTATCTCAAATATAAGGTGGAGAAAAATTGAGGCAACACTTGACGTCAATCTCAGAACTACACATGTGCACCAAAGTGTGTATATGCATACCCAAGTACACATGTGTGAAAATACAAGCACATATACCTTCACACAAACTTAAGTTACTCCAATTTTAAATGACAGTTTATTAGATTAATATTATTTCATTATATATTCCTATTTTCTTTAGTAAGCATGTCCATATAACAGCAATTACAGACAGAATAATTATATCTCATGTAAAATATCCATATTGTGCCGAGAAAAGGTGAATCAGGGTTAAGAGCACTTGCTGGTCTTTCAGACTACTTGTGCACCCGCACAGCAGCACACAACCATCTGAAACTCCAGTGTTATGGTATCTGTCACACTGTTCTTGTAACCACATGTACAAGGTATATGCATTATGCTCAAACATACAAGTATGTGAGGCATTCATGAACACAGAATATTTTTCAAACATAAAAAGAATGAAAGGGGATACTATAAGGCTACATGACAGAAAAACAGTGGTAGACTTCATATCACACATTCAAATGCAAATAAAGACAAATTGTTTCATAAGATAAGTAAAATCATATTTTTAAGAAAGCACAAACCCAACTGTAAGTGATCCTGTTACTTCAAACAAATGAAATAATGATATGGGACAAGCAAAAATTACAGGTTTCTGTCTGGTGTTTATTAAAGTTAAAAATTGGATTCCATTGTTTTTTGTTTTGTTTTGTTTTGTTTTGTTTATCAGAGGTAGATAAATGCACAATGTTTCCATTCATAGGTTCCCCTGGAGACTGGTTTGTTGTAATACCACACAGGAATTTTCATTCACAGTCATTCCAAGATGTCTTCTTACTCTTTTTTTTTGTTTTATTGTACTGTTTTATTAATAATTTTATTCATTTACATTTCAAATGATATCCCCCTTCCTCGATACCCCTTCACAAACCTTAATCCCATTCCCCCTCTCCTCCTCCCATTTGCCTCTATGAGGGTGCTCCTCTACCCACTCACCCACTCCAGCCTCACTACTCTAGCATCCCTTACACTGGGACATCAAGCCTCCACAGGACCAAGGGTATCTCTTCCATTGATGTCAGATAAGGTCATTCTCTGCTATATATGGATCTTGAGCCATGTCTCCCTCCACGTATACTCTTTGAATGGTAGTTTATTTCCTAGGAGTTCTGGGTGGTAAGTTAGCTAATATTGTTTTTTCTATGGGGTTGCAATCCCCTTCAGCTCATTCAGTCCTTCCCCTAGCTTTTCCATTGGGGTTCCCCAGGCTCAGTCCAATGTTTGGCTGTGAGTATCTGCATCTGCATTTGTCAGGTGCTGGTAGAACCTCTTAGTGAACAGTCGTCTTATGTTCCTATCAGCAAGTGCTTTCTGGTGTCAGTAATAGTGTTGGAGGTTGGTGTCTGTAGATGAGATGGATCCCTCGGTGGAGCAGTCTCTGGTTTGCCTTTCCTTCAGTCTCTGTTCCAGTTTTTTTGTCCCTGTCTACATTGGACAGGAACTTTTCTGGTTTAAAAATTTTGAGTTGCAAAGGTAGCTCCATCCTTCAGTTGCGGGCCATGCCTATCTACTGGAGGTGGTCTTTATAGGTCTTATTTCCCCTTTGTTGCATATTTTAGCTAAAGTTATCACAGTTTGGTACTGGGAGCTTTTTGCTTTTCTGGAGTCTGGGACGTTCTAGTGGCTACCCCTACTTCCCCATTCTTCAGTGCTATGCTACTATTCAATTTCCTGACCCTCTGTGTTTCTCACCTGTCCCTTCCTATACCTAATCCTGCCCCCCTTTTCCCCTCCCTCTTCTCTTTTCCTCCCTACTCCTCCCATCCTTCTGCTGCCTGTGATTGTTTTGTTCCCCATTTATGTAAAAATTGAAGCAACTACATTTTGGTCTTCCTTCTTCTTAAACTCCATATGGTTGTGGGTTGTATCATGGGTATTGTTATCTCCTTGAACAAAGCTCAATTCCAGGTGCATCAATGACCTCCATATAAAACCAGATATGCTGAATCTAATAGAAGAGAAAGTAGGAAAGAACCTCTGACACATTGACAAAGGAGAAAATTTCCTGAACAGAATACCAATGGTTCATTCTCTACGATCAACAATTGACAAATGGGACGTTATAAAACTGAAAAGCTTCTGTAAGCCAAAGGACACTGTCAACAGGGCAAAACATTAACTCATAGATTGGAAAAATACCTTTACCAACCCTACAGCCAATAAAGGTCTAATATCCAAAAAGAATTAAAAGTTAGACTCCAGAAAACCACATAATCCTACTAAAATTGGAGTGCAGAGCTAAACAGATAATTCTCAACTGAAGAATTGTGAGTGGCTGAGAAGCACCTAAAGGAATGTTGAACATCCTTAGTCATTTGGGGAAATTCAAATGAAAACGACTTGAGATTCTACTTTACACCAATCATAATTTGTCAACTTGCACAAAGCTCAAGTCCAGGTGGATCAAGGACCTCAACATACAACCAGATACACTCACTCTAATAGAAGAGACAGGGCAGAAGAGCCTTGAACTCATTGGCACAGGGTGAAATTTCCTAAACAGAACTTCAATGGTTCATGTTCTAAAATCGAAAATTTATAAATGGGAAAGCATGAAACTGGAAAGCATCTGTAAGGCAAAAGACATAGCCAATAATACAAATATGCAATCTACAAATTGGGAAAAAATATCTTCACTAACCTCACATCCCATAGAGGGCCAATATCCAAAATATATAAAGAACTCACGAAACAAACCACCAAAAAACCAAACAACCGAATCAAAAAATGAGGTATAGAAATAAACTGAGAATTCACAACAGAGGAATCTCAAATGGCTGAGACACACCTAAAGAAATATTCAAAGCCTTAGTGATCAGAAAAATGGAAATGAAACCCTCCCTGAGATTCCACCTTACACCAATCAAAATGGCTAAGATCAAAGCCTCAGGTGACAACACATGTTGACAAGGATGTAGAGAAAGAGGAACACTCCTCCATTGCTGGTGGGATTGCAAACTGGTACAACCACTCTGGAAATCAATCTGTAGATTCCTCAGAAATTGGCTAATTTACACAATAAAATACTACTCAGCTATTAAGAACAAGGCCATCCTGAGTTTTACAGGCAAATTTATGGAATTATAAATTATTATCCTGAGTGAGGTAACTGAGACCCAAAAGGACATGCATGGTATGTACTCACTAATAAGTGAATATTAGCCAAAAAAAATTAAATAAATAATGTACAGAACACCCAAGATACAGTCTACAGAACTCAAAACGGCCAACAAGCTGAAGGGCCCAGATGAGGACACCTCAGTCTTACTTGGGAGGGAGAACAAAGCAACCACAAGAGGGGACAAATGGAGGGACCTGGGAGGGAAAGAGGATGGGAGTGGAGATAGAAGAGGGGAATCTGATTTGGTTTTGGGTGAAGAAAAAGAACTGAAGCCCTGAGGGCCAGCAGAAAGAATGGAAACAGGCAATCTCAGGAGGTAGGAGGTTGGGAGAACCCTCCAGAATATACCAGAAACCTGGAAGATATCAGACTCTCAGGACTCAAAGGGAAGGACCCTAGATGAAATGCTCTACAGTGTGAAGAGGGAACTTGTAGAGTCCATCTCCAGTGGAAAGACAGGGCATCAAGTGAGGGAGGAGGTTCCTATCCGAGAGTCAAAACTCTGACCCATAATTGTTCCTGTCCGAAAGAACTGCAGGGATGGACATGAAGAAGAGCCTGAAGAAAAGAAGGTCCAGTGCCAGGCCCAAAGTCGGATACAGCTCAAGGGCAGGCACTGAGGCCAGACACTATTACTGAGGCTATGGAACACTCACAAGAAGAAATCTATCATGACTTTCCTGTGGAAAACCCAACAAGCAGGTGAAAGAGTCAAATGCAGATATTTGCACCCAACCAATAGACAGAACCTGCTGACTCCTGTGGTTGAATTGGGGAAAGGCTGGAAGAAGCTAAGGAGGAGGGCAACCATGTAGCAGAACCAGCAGTCTCAATTAACCTGGATCCCCGAGATCTCTCAGACACTGTATCACCAACCAGGCAGAACACACCAGCTGATATGAGGCCCCCAACACATATACAGCAGAGTATTGCAGGGTCTGGCTTTAGTAAGAGAAGATGAACCTAACTCTCAAGATACTGCAGGCCCCAGAGAGTTTAGAGGTCTGGTGATGTGGGGTGGGGACAGGGACGTCCTCATGGAGACAGGGGACTGGAAAGGAGGTATAGGGTGTGGAAAAATTGGAGGATGGATCAGGAGGGGAATAAAATCTGGAGTGCAAAATAAAAGAAAGATTAATAATAATAATAATAATAATAATAATAATAATAATAATAATAATTAATAGTAATATGCAGGCAATAGCAGATGCTGGTGGGGATGTGGAGAAAAATGAAGCGTCCTCTATTGCTGGTGGGATTGCAAGCTGGTAAAACCACTCTTGAAATCAATCTGACAGTTCCTCAGAAAATTAAGAATAGTTTTACCTGAAGACCCAACTATACCACTACTGGACATATACCCAAAAGATGCTCCAACATATAAGAAGGACACATGCTCAACTATGTTTTCAGCAGCCTTATTTATAATAGCCAAAAGCTGGAAAGAACCCAGATGTCCCACAACAGAAAAATTGATACAGAAAATCTGTATCAATACATTTACACAATGGTTTACTACTCAGCTATTAAAAACAATGACTTCATACAATTTGCAGGAAAATGGATGGAACTAGTAAATATCATCCTGAGTGAGGTAACCCAGACTCAAAAGAACACCAGTGGTATGTACTCACTGATACAGTGATATTAGCCCCAAAGCTCAGAATACCCACAATACAGTCCTCTTATTCTTCAACTACTAAGATTCTCACTCAGTGGTAAGGGAAGACATGTGATACTGTGTTATACCTCATGAGTTATACACTATAAGTATGTTGGTTAAGAACATCTTTGGGAAAAAAGGAAAAAAGAACATCTCTTTAAATTTCATCTTTTATTTAATGCATGATGGCTGGAGGTGACAAAGGTGTTTTATAGACAAGTCAAAGCAGAGAATAGCCTCTAAACGTGTTTAGCTTTAGAAAACATAACACTATAGTAAGCCCCTGTCCTTTGAGATGTGTGTACTAGAATGTGTACACACGTGCTGTCTGATAGGCACTAATAGTAAACTGCTTATTTAAACCTGGTAGTCTATTTTCTAAAGTTGAATGCACAGATAATGCATGCACACAAAGAATACCTTTATTTTTGAGCTATTCTTTACTATGGGTGTGTTTTCCTGGCACATGTTAATTCCATATAGTTCACTTTATGATTATATATTAATCTGAACTGTGTACAGTTGGTCTTTCAGTATTGTATGTACTCTAATGGTTCTCATTGGTCAACTTGTGAGGTATATCAGCTCTTTAAGGTGTTTCAGTAAAATCTACACCATGAATCTACTCATTGAAGTATATCACCTGTTTGGTATTGCAGACTGGACACATTGAAAACTAAGCTTTGAATAGCCATTATCTCTCCACAGTAGAAGAATAAAGCTATTATTCTAGGTTTAAATTTTTTCAGTGTTATTTTGTCATACACTGCACACAAATAGTTCTGAATATCCAACCCAAAGAAAATAAAATTAGTAAAATAGATATATGGACAGAGTATTGAAAAACAGCTGAAATAAAAGGTGGGATAATGGCTCAATTAGTAAAATGCTTGCTCTACAACCAGGCCTTGAGTTCAGTTCTCTGCACCCACATATAGAGCTAGCTGGATTTGGCAGCACATGCTTACCAGCCCAATTTGGAGAGGCAGAAACAGATAGATCCTGGAGCTCTCTGACCACCCTGCCTAATCTAATTAGTGAGCATCAAGTCCCAAATGTAAGGATGATCCATAAAAACAAAATATAAGGGTCTTTAAGAATGAGACACACCCAAGGTTGAACTCTGGCCTCTGCACTCATACACACATGAGTATGTACACAGGTATGTACCTCCCAATACACAAGCATATGAACATACACACATGCATGCATACATACATACATATGTATGTGCATGTACTATGTCAACATTTGTCAATCAATGGAGAAATAAAGAAAATGTAAAATAAATACATATTATTAAACAATGAAAAAGGAGTAAAAGAGAAAACCATAATATTTATAACACAAATCTGAGGACATTATATTAAAGTAAATAAGTCAAGCACAGAAAGATGAACAGCACATGGCATTTTTAAATGTTTGATTTACATAATGACCATGTTTCACTCTTGTTTATATGAAAGATTACCTAGTTTAAAGAGTTACAAAAAATTACATGGTGAGCCATAAATGTGTATAACTTATGTTGTGGCACAGGATATATACAAATGAACATTATTTCTTTCATGTTTCCTTCTAAATAATGTGAGCACTTTACTATTTTCAAATCAACTGTCCTAGACACCATGTTCTCTCTCACGGCAGAAATTACTTGAGGTATCTTGTTGGCTTTTCTGCTATCGCCCTTATGCATCTACACTATATGATCAAGAGAATATATAGTGATACAGAAAATTTATCTGTCTTTATCTCAAAGGCTTTTTATTTTCAGGTGCTTCTTTCTAGCCCCACAGATCCTCCTTTCCCTGCCCATTTCCCTTATGCCTCTTATCTCCCACTTCCCTTGGCATCTTCCCACTTAACAGAATCTGCTTCCCCACCTCACATCCTGGGTGTTTCTTATTCATGGTTTCTACTTGTGCATCATCATATAGATAAAGTGCTTTGCCCTCAAATATTCTTAAAGTTTGTCCCCTGACTTCAGGTTTATATCCAAAAATAATATTCTCCTACTATGAACTACTCATTCTGTCTTAACCCGAATTTTCCACAAGATACATCAATTTTTATATTGAAATTCTTTCAGTACAACTTCCTATTTCATAACAAAATATAGAATTTTTATTTTCCAATTGTCTTTCTCTACATTAGAATGCACATTGTACTTTATTATTATCATAACTCAATGCTGACAGCAATGCATGATACCAGTATGTGTTGGGTGAAAGGTTATTGAATGAAAAGACAATAGTACTTTCTTGCTATCTACCTACAAAACATTTAGTGCATGGCTCAAATAGACTGTAAATATTAATTTAAATGACACAAACAAAATTAAAAATGTTTTAAAACATCTTTATGAAAGTCTATGTTTGATTTTCTTTTCTGGAAAACATGGATATTGTAAAGGCTCATTAGAAAATCAGTGTTCATTGTATGTATGAGTGTTCAATGTATGCTTTGACATGTCCAATTAATTTTCCTCATCACTATTTATAAAAATAAGCAATATTTTAAAACAAAATGGCAAACTCTGAAGTATACTAAAGCCAATATATCAGGAGGCAATTATTGCTCAAATGAAAGTCCAGGTCTCCATTCTCAAGAAGAAACCATTTGCTATGTGGCAGGAAAGAGGAAAGCTAAAGAATGACATTTACCACTGAGATGAGGGGAAGAGTAGCACTCAAGGCAACAATTCATTTGTGACTCCTGTGAAAAAGAGCCAGAGATTTATAGTGAACAAGATTAGGATAGGGTAGCGAGGAAGGCTTTAGTAAGTTCTGGCACAGGAGAGAGACTTTATTTTCTGGTACCTCTCCCATGCAGTGGTTAATGAAGATGGGAATACGAGATTGAAAGTGGTTAGAACTGTGAATTGAATGCTACTTGGATTGTTGCTTTATGTAAAGTCCCATTAGAAAATCTCTAGGGTCCAGAAGAGTAGCAGTGAGAAGCTGAGGCAAAAGGACAGATTTCGAGTTGCCTGACCTATGCACATAGGGCAGCTGTTGAACTCTCAAGTTTAAAGAAACTAAAGCGTGTCTGTCTGTCTGTCTGTCTGTCTGTCTGTCTGTCTGTCTGACTGTCTGTCTGTCTGAGTTTGATCTTAGCACTGCACAAGAGTAATAAATATGATGAATGTGTATGAGTTATATATTTTTTCATGGTTTGGCCAAAACTAAACCTATTATAGTTGCTGAAATAATTAAGGTAATGACAAGCTACAAGCTCCAATCATAACACAACCACAAACAACAAAATAAAATTTGAAAGGAGTTTCTCATTCTGTACCTGGAACATCCTATATAATCACTGTTGTCACCAAGGAGGGAACTGAGCAAGTCATATCATGTGGGTTTTGTGCATACTCGCCTTCAGTTACATCCTGATCTGCTACTTTACGAAGTTGAGGCCAAATATTTATGAGCTGTCTCATGGGACCCCTTACCTGAAACTATTGTAGAATTTAATCATAAGTAGATACATAATATAAGTGAATCAACAAACAATATTTTCTTATCTGTAAACATATGTGAGCTTATAAATTAACAACTAATATCATTAATTATCTATGTACCAATTCATGTTAACAAGATCCTGCATAAAATATGTACTTCTGGTGGTCTAGTGGCTAAATCAGGAACACAAGGCCATGATTACAGGCACATTAAAACACATCTCATTGCAAAGGGCCAGAATTATGACATTTGGAAATTCTGCCTTCTAAAACATATTCAGATTGTTCTATTCTGTGTTACCTCACCACAGCTTCAAGAGACTTTATATTCACTATTCTCATACAGTTATATGCTCCAACGTGCTGCTGGAAAATAAATGTTGAAAAAAACATCACCCTGGCATTTGATAAAGTTGTACAGATATCATATTCTTTCTTTTCTTTACTGATCAAAAGATTCATGTAGGAAATTGACTTACAGAGGTTGTGTCCATACATTTTGGGAATCATAGGTATGCATAGGCTGTCTGTATATCCCATGATGGAAAAGTCAAATCCTCTCCTAAGTAAATAATGCTGCCTAGCAAATGGGATGCAGTTTGAATACATGTCAATGCATCTTCTTTTACAATAGCAAGCATCCTAAACCCCAAGACTGGCAAAACAGAGTTTAAATATTGTAATCAGAACCAGTCCAGCAGGTTAAATGTCTTTACTGACTGAGTTGCTGATTGAAATGTCTGGTCTCAATTGCCAGCCCTCTCTCTTGTGCATGCTCTGGATGGCATAAGGAAACTTCTTTCTCTGACAAGAAACGAAACATTTCTGCCAGCTGAAGTGACATTGTGATCACTCGATAACGACACAAGGCCCTGAGGTCCTTGTGCAAGAAAAAGAGCAAAGAAATCCTCATTAGCTAACTGAGGGTGAACGAAGGTCATCCCACAGAGAGAATGTCATGCTTACACATCACCTCAAACATTTGTTCTTCATTAATTTTGTAAACCCAAGCTGGGCCATCATCGAGGCTCTTTTTAATATTCTGCTCTCTGTCAGAGATAATGGTGAGGGTGTTTGCTTCGTCTGTAGTTTACTTAAGAGAACAATGTATGATTGTTTGTCTTCACATCAAAGAGTTCAAGCAATGTTTTAGTACCTAATATGATTAGATTCGATGGAGGTTGTCACAACTTGGATTTTTCAGACTGTAGTAACCTATTTTAAAGATTTTCATTATACAAATGCATAATGCCTCTGATGTTTTTAGTGAAGGGATAGTGCAAAGGACTAGAGAGTAACAGCCTTGAATTAAAAAGAGCTTTATTACAAGTAATCTCTAAGTTGCCCAACCTAACAAAATATCCTCTTCATACCAAAACAATTGAATTAACACACTGGTTGTACAGAAAACACATCTTTGGTATTTTAAGTCTATGGTTTTCTCATCACAGGTAGAAAACATCAGAAGCAGACTCTAACACCAAAGTGCTGCAGAAAAGCACCTGTAAGAAAATACATCACTTCTTCTGTCAGCATTATTTGGTAGTTTACATTGAGATAGCATATATCAATCATTTTTAAAAATTGAGATGGTATGGCTTTTGACAACCATCAAAAATTCAGAGGTTTTGACAGACACATATGGCATTTTTTTCAATAAAAATAAAAATGTATTAAAAAGATATTTTTCTCCATGGGACCATATGCTTTTAGCAGCTTAAAAATAATCTCAATAATTTTGCTGAATATGTCTATAGTGTAAGATATGTTTTGGGTTAGCTATCTGCTATTAATAATGAATATTTCAAAGGAACATGGAGATGGTTTGGTGGGTGAAAATGCTTGCTGCTAAAACTAACAACTTGGATTTCATCCATGGGACCCATGTGGAAGGAGAGACCTGACTTCTGAAAGGTATCTGGTGACTTCTTGTGGAAAACATGTCATATGAGAATATACACACATATACTCAAAATTAATTAGTTAATTAATGTAAAAAAGTCAATAAAATAAGTACTGCCACAAACAAATGTAAAATGACATGGCAAAGCAAACTACTATAAAAAACCATGGGTGAATATTTATCTAATAATATAAAAATTAAAGTCATTAAAAATTCAAGGCAAAAGACAAACAAAATTCTAATAAAATGTTATTTATAAGTGCAACTTTAAGTCAATATATGATAATTTCATGAGATCTCTTTAGTAATTCCTTTGATAAAATTGAGAGGGCCAATAAATAGCATGGAGAACACAACGTTATATTAGGCAAAGTTTGGGGGTACAGTTTTAAAAGAAATATCTGTGCTTTAAAAAATGAATATAAGATTATCAGAATTATATATATAGTAATTTAAAATTTTATAATGGAAAATCATACACAGTAAAGTTTTAATGAGTTTTACTTAAAAGAAAAGTCTAAAAAATTTATAAAGGATCAGAAATCAAAACACGCCCAACTATGAAATGCATTCTGTATAAGAGAAACCAGAAATTTACTGCCAAATGTAGGAAACTGTCTCTTCCATCAACAAATTTGGAGTTGTATTTCAGATTTAAGTTCGAATAAATTTCCAGGTACACATCTCTATACAAAATGCTATGATTAAAATACATTATGCTGGGTCTTCAGGTAGATTTATTTCCAATTTTCTGAGGAACTTCCAGATTGATTTCCAGAGTGGTTGTACCAGTTTGCAATTCCATCAGCAATGGAGGAGTGTTCCTCTTTCTCCACATCCTTGCCAACATGTGTTGCCACCTGAGGTTTTGATTTTAGCCATTCTGATTGATGTAAGGTGAAATCTCAGTGTTGTTTTGATTTTCATTTCTCTGATCACTAAGGACTTTGAACATTTCTTTAAGTGCTTCTTAGTCATTCGAGATTCCTCTGTTGTGAATTCTCAATTTATTTCTATACCCCATTTTTATTAGCTTGTCTGATTTTTGGTGGTTAGCTTCTTGAGTTCTTTATGAATTTTGGATATTAGCCCTCTATCAGATGTAGAGTTAGTGAAGATTTTTTTTTCCCAATTTGTAGGTTGTCAATTTGTCTTATTGACTATGCCTTTTGCCTTACAGAAGCTTTCCAGTTTCATGAAGTCCCATTTATCAATTCTTGATCTTAGAGCACAGGCCATTGGAGTTCTGTTTAGGAAATTTCCCCCTGTGCCAGTGATTTCAAGGCTCTTTCCCACTTGGACTTGAGGATTATGCAAGGTGACAAGTATGGGTCTTTTTTACATTTTTTTACATACAGACAACCAGTTAAACCAGAACCATTTATTAAACATGCTTTCTTTTTTCTATTGTGTATTCTTGGCATCTTGTCCATAAGTGAGTGGTTTTATTTCTGGGTCTTCAGTTCTATTCCATTGATCAACGTGTCTGTCTCTGTACCAATATTACAAAGTTTTTAATCACTATGGCTCTGTAGTAAAGCTTGAGTTCAGGGATGGTGATTCCCCCAACTGTTCTTTTATTATTAAGTATTGTTTTTTCTATTCTGGAGTTTTTGCCTTTCCAGATGAATTTGAGAATTGCTCTTTTGATGTCTTTGAAGAATCATGTTGGGAATTTGATGGGGATTGCACTGAATCTGTAGACTGCTTTTGGTAGGATTGACATTTTTACTGGGAGATCACTTCATTTTCTGAGATCTTTTTTGACTTAAAAATAAATAAATACAAGAATATATATGTATATATATATGTATGTATATGTGTGTGTATACATACATATATATATACATATATATTCTTGTGTGTATATATATATATATACACACACACACGTATATATATGTGTGTATATATATATATATATATATATATATATATATATATATATATATATCTTACCAAGAGGGAATATACACATACACACATTCCTCTATCCACATGTATATATGCCAGTGAATTGTAGGAATATAATTCTGAGAATGGGGAAGTTGATGCAGTTGACTCTTCTATTCCTCATAAATAACAATGAAGAGAAAAATTAACATTCTCAATTTAGAGACACAAAAAGATGCTGTGAAAGTGCTTAGCTGCCCTTTTCTTAGAGTAGAATGTTAAGGTCACATCTTTAAGTTCAGACTTCAATCATACACCAGAACTTTTGTCTAGTGAAAGTCAAAGAGAAACCTCCATCTGTTGTCATTTTTCATTGAGCTCAATTTGATAGTGATGCTATTTGAAAGTCAATGGCAAAGCCAGAAACATTTGCTTTTTATCTGTCATGAGTTAGCATATGTTGGGAAAAACTGATTGACAGATGAGTAGAAGCAGGATATAACCAAGAACAGTGAAACAATTGTGCTTCACTGATTCATTCATGTTTCTTCCTATACTGTTTTCCTTTTGGTTGAGAATACACAAAAAAAAGTGTCTTCAATTTTCTATATGCGTACTCAAACCTATTGTTTTCTGCAAAATAACAACAATAACAAGACACTGAAGTAAACAGAAAATTTCAAACTAAACATAGTATCATTCAATCCTTATTATCAGCTAGAATCATCGCAGTATATTTAGATACTTAAAGCTTCTATTACAGCTGCTAGAAACTGAGACAGGCTGCTTACAGATCTTCTCCACTCTCTCTGCTTCCTGCAAAACAGTCATCCTGTCTGGACCCTGGCACTGCAATAGAATACCAGCTTCATTCTTCCCTCACCCTCCCTGTATGGCCTATGGATGCTCCTATGGGTGTTCTTAACTTCTGTCCCCACACTTTTGGCTGTATCTGAGCCCCTACACCAGTAGGTTCTCCCTTCTCACCCAAGGGTACCTTCTCCCAAGGCAACAGCTTAAATCGCATATTGACACTGACACACTAATTTTTGCTCTTACCAATGGACAGGTCAAGAAGCCAAACACTAAGCACAGACAGGCTGGAGGTAATATTTGTCATAAACCAAATAAACCTAACAGATATTTATATAACATTTTGTCCAAAAAAAAATACATAATATTTACTCTGCATGTCATGGAACTTTCATCAAAATTGACCACATGCTTGAGCATAAACCAAATTTTAACAGACAGAAGAAACTAAAAATAACTCCCTACATCCTATCAGACCACTATAGATTTAAACTGGGTATCAATCACAATAGAAACAACAAGAAAGATTACGTGGAAACTGAACAATATTCTACTTAATGAAAAAAAATGAGTCAAAACAGAAATAAAGAAATTAAAGACTTTCTGGAATTCAATTAAAATTAATACACTTCACACTCAAACATTGTATGGAATACAATGAAAGCAGTGTGAAGAGCAAAGTTCATAGTACTAAGTATCTGTTTAATAAAAGTAAGGAGTGATCTCATACTAGAAACTTAACAGAGCAAATAAAATCTCTAAAAGAAAAAGAAGTAAATGCACCCAAGAAGAGTAAATGGCAAAAAATAAATCAAACTGAGGGTTGAAATCAATTAAAATAGAAACGAAGAGAACAAAACACAGGATTAAGAAAAGAAAGAGTTGGTTCATTGCAAAAATCAACAAGATAGACAAACCCTTAACCAAACTATCTAAAAGCAAGAGACTTAGACATCTAAACATCTACTAATCAAAAAGCCAGATGGTTTCAGCCCAGAATTCTAACATATATGAAAAGAACAATGTTTCTCAAATTAGTTTGCAAAAAGAGAAAGAGAAGAAACAATTCCCAACATTTTTATGAGACCATAACTACCCAAATACCTAAGACATACAAAGACTCAGGAAATAGAGAATTACAGATCAATTTCTCTTATTTTAAAAGATTACTCAATAAAATCTTGCAAATCAATCCATGAACTCATCAAAAAAATTATTCACCATAATCAAGGAGGCTTCATCCCAGAGATGCAGGGGTGGTTCAATACCCAGAAATCAGTAAACATAATCCACCATATAAACAAAGTCAAATGAAAAAAATCAACTCTTTAAATGCAAAATTAAAAAAAAAAAGCCTTTAACAAAATCCAATAACCCTTCATGAAAAAGGTCTTGGAGCGATTAGGGATACAGAGGACATACCAAACACAAAGCATTTCTATTAAAATTTATAAGAAGACAGGGCTTTCCATTCTCTCCATATATATTACAGAAAGTACTTGAAGTTTCAGTTATAGCAATCAGACAACATAAGAAGATCAAGAGGATAAAAACTAAAAAGGGAAAAGTCAAAGTATAATTATTTCTAGGTGATGTGATAGTATGCATAAATACCTTAAAATTTTCACTAGGGAATTTCTATAGCTGTTAAACTCTTTCAGTAAAGTTTCTATATACAAAATTAAGTAAAAAATCAGGAGTCCTCCTATATTATAAATGGTAAATGAGCTTATGAAGAAATCAGAAAAATAACATCTTTCATATACCCACAAATAATATATAATATCTTGGGGTAACTTTATCAAAGCAAATAGAAGTTTTATATAATTAAAAGTGTCCAATCTTTGAAGAAAGAAATTGAAAAAACGATATCAGAAGACAGAAACATCTCCCATGCTCATAGATTGGTAGCAGTAGCATAGTAAAAGTGGCCACTGTCCTACCAAAAACAAGGCACAGATTTAATGCAATTTTCACAAAATTTCCAAAACAATAATTTAAAGTCCTTGCAAAAACAACTCTAAACTTTATATGTAATAAGAAAAAAAAACATAATAACCAAAAAACAAAAGTTCTGTAGCAATAAAAGGACTTCCTGGACATATTCCTAATTTTAAGCTCTACTACAGAGATATGGTAATAAAAACCTGCATGTTATTGGCATAAAAACAGACAGGAGGATCAGTGGAATTTGAAACCCAAATATAAATTGTCATACCTGTGGACACCTGATTTTTAACAAGGAAACCAAAATTATACAATGCAAAAGTGAAAGAATCTTCAACAAATGATTCTGGTCTAACTGAATTTCTGCATATTGAAAAATGCAGATAGATCCATATTTATCATCCTGCAGAAAACTGAACTTCAAGTGGATCAAAGACCTCAACATAATCTAGACATACAAATAGATAGAAGACACAATATAAAGTAGTCTTGAATGCTTTGGCCCAGGTGACTATTTCATAAACAAATCCAACAGCATAGGCAAAGTATTGTAATAAATAATCAAATTATTAATTTTAATTATTACAATTAGTAAATGGGCCCCATGAAACTGAATAGCTTCTGTAAAAGGTGAAAGGAGTTTATGTGATGGCATGGAAACCTAGTGCAGTGGAAATTTCTGGGATCTACCAAAATGGTCATAATAAGGGCTACTGGTAATGGCACATACAGAGTCTTAACTGGACATCTCTTGTAGCCAGGTAAGACTTTCAGAAGTAGGACTGGGGTGCATTCAATAGATTTTTGTTGAACAGAGGTTTCCCATTGAAATTCCCAAACAACCCAGGCTGCTAGTAAGACAAAGATCACTCTCTGCAAACTGACAGCAGGACCCCATTGCCAAAGACAACACTCTCACACCTCATTGAACTTGGAAGAGTTGAGCTGGTGCCTACTTTGAGACCTCACTCCTATGTTCCAGTCTCTTTGGTGTGGGAAGGAACTCTGGAGGCTACAAATAAAGAAACATGGATACCAACCTAGCCACAAAACCTTTGACCTATCATCTATCCTGCCTGTAAAACAGAATACAGGGAAGTATCCAACCAATACCTGATTGAATCTAAAGCCCACTCCATGAGAAGGAGCCTTTCTACCCTTGCCACACAACACTGCTTGTGTAACCAATAACCTGAAACTAGATGCCCCAGAGATCTAGGGTAAAACTAAACTACTGCTCAAAAGAAAATCAATAAAATGATTCCTAATGATATTCTGTTATCCATGTCTGTATCTTATATAGTCATCATCCAAAAGGCCTTCTCAGGCAGTAAATGGGAAGAGATACAGAAAGCCACAGCCAGATACTACGTTAGAGTCTAAATTAGAGGTCTCCATCAAATTCCTCTCCCTCAGAGCTCAGGAAATCTCTCAGAAGAGGAGGCAAAATGATTTTAAGAGCCAGAGAAGATGAAAAACATCATAAAAAAGCCATCTGACTCAACCAAGCCAGGCACGTATGAACTCACAGAGACTGAAGCACCAAAGACAGACTTTATATGTGTCTGTACCAGGTTCTCAGCAAATCTCAATGTTCCAATTGATATTATTTTATGTTATAGTTATTGTGATTTAATTTAAAGGAACAATGTAAAAACTTAACATTATTTTATCTTGTGAGTCTATCTGACTGCAGCTCAGAAAAAAATTTTATCCAGATTTCTGTGGAAAAAAATCATTTTTTATACATACGAAAATACTCAATTTTAAGAATGCTGCATTCCATTATGTTTTTCTTTTCTGTTGTCTCTATTTTCAATATTACAAATTTTATAAGTCAATGTGAAACAATCTTTGTTTTCTTGGCGTTTGATTTTGTTGTTTTTCTCGAAGAGAGAAAGAACATGCAGTTGAGTGGGTTGGGAGGAGATCTTGAAGGTGTTGGAGTTGGGGAAAGAATAAAATCAAAATATATTGTTCAGGAATGTTAAAAATAATACTTTTAAAAAGTGAAAAAAGAAAAACGACTATGTTATAGGCCTTAATGTAGTGATCAATAAATAAAAAATAATGTTTCCCTGCTGAAAAAAAATAAGTCAATGTGAATATGTTATTCCATAATACTGTTACCTATGAAAAAAACTTCTTTTAGACAAACAAAACCAAGACTAGTCCCTTTTGATCCAACTGAATGCCTGCTCTCTTTCTATCACCACTCTACATGCTCTATTCCAGTCATTTTCTTCTCTCCCCTATCCTTTTATTTCATCTTCTTAGATACATAGTCACTTAAAATTGACTCATTTCTTTAGTAATACCAATTTCCCCCCAGTATGTGAACTACATAGCTCAGAGTACTATCCCTAGTCTAAAATATTTCTTTTTCTCAATATGGAAGTAGAAAGGAACGCTTGAGTACGACCCCTTCTACTCTAGAATATCTAGGTTTAATACATTCTTGTACTCTTTACTCTATATGTTCTTAGTCAATTGGTCAGGTGCTACATTAACTTCCATTTTATGTATTTCTAAGAGCACGATTTATCGCTTTTTCTCATTATGTGCAAGAATACCCAAAGCAACTGTGTAGTATTTAATGTCTAGTTCAAATGGCTATATCATCAGACAAGTACAATGCATTACTTATCACAATCTTTAACATGAACTGATGAGGTAGGAATCATTTGGGATTTTATAAATCAGTATGTAATCAATTTTAGTCCCTTCTTTGAAAATAATCTCCTCTTTTAAACATATAGAACATTGTTTTATAAATATGAATAAAGTAAATTAGTTGAAACTGTATTTAAAAACAATGTGATGAAGGAATGAACACAGCATTAAGATTTTTGAAATATAAATTAAGTTTTTCTTTAAATTAATATTGGATTTGGGCTGTTGTCTGTACAATCATTATTTTTAGATTATCATGAATATAACAGATTTTAGTTAACATATAAATATTTATAAATAATCTCTCAATCATTGCTTTATAAGCTTATAAGATTTATCTGTATATAGCCACATATTCCTATATATATAGTTTACTTTGTATATATATGTAATTATATATGTAAAAACATATATGTCATATATATTATGTATGTATACATCATATATGTAACTACATATATAATTGCAATTTAATTAACTATATATAAGTTTAATATGTAATTTAGGGCGTATTTGGCTCTGATAACAAGAATGATAAATCTCCACTTCCTTCAGGGTTTTTCCTCTCTTCCTTATGACTTACTTTCTACAAGTCGTTATCCTGTCTTCCTTTTAATGCATTTTTTCCTTATCCACTAGCTTCTCATCCCCCCTTTGTTTGTCTACATAGCTGCCCAACAAAATTTATCACATGCAAAGAGAAGGCTTTTCCCTGCGGTGCAGTTTGACATTGTTTGCTGACAAAGTCCTCCTTTTCTTTAATTCTTGAAGGTGAAATTAGCAACTGGTATGAACTCTTACAATGAAAACATCTCTTAAAATTTTAATGCAATCAAAGGACAGTTTACAATGGCAGAAGTATTGGAGTTATCTTTTGTTATGTGTTATTTTTTCTTCATACGTATGTGGTTATTTTTAGTTAATGAATTAATGAGCTGCTGCTTGAAATATGATAATTAACTACCATTTGACTGATAGAAAAAGCGTATTCTCTGATGGGTAAATGAGAAGCTTGTAGGAATTCTAATGCCTTATGCAGAGCATATCTGAGGCAAATATTACTACCCTGCATGCTTTGCCTTGTTAGAGAAAACTGTTTTCAGTCCCATCAATCTCCGTCTATTTATTTAGAAATTACTGAGTTATTAGAGCTGCTGTCTGGTCTCTGGTGTTTAATTTTCACCCGGCATCACATTCAGAAATCCTGGCTGCTGACGAAGTGCTGTGTGGTTCCATTTCTGCATCTTCCATTCCTAGAAAATGAATCTTGCTGTGAAAAATGAAGATTAATGGGCTTCATAATGACTCTCCCCTGCTAAAGGCAATCTGAATAAAGAGGACTGGAAGTGAGTCTGTGTGTGTGTTTGTGTGTGTGTGTGTGTGTGTGTGTGTGTGTGTGTGTGTGTAGAGAGAGAGAGAGAGAGAGAGAGAGAGAGAGAGAGAGAGAGCTTCAATGGGTAAAAAAATAACAAAAAAGGCTATGAGTTATTTTGGATAATGTAAACCATCTGAATATAACATTTTTTTTTCAAAAATCTAAACAGAATCACACTATGACACAACAATTATTTATTGTACAACTATTATACTACTTCTATATAACATGTGGGTTATGCATAGATGCAAAAGCATATAGATGCATACATAAGAGTAGAGACTTGCATAGATACTTCTACATC
Source organism: Rhabdomys pumilio (assembly GCA_030674055.1). Lineage (NCBI taxonomy): Eukaryota > Metazoa > Chordata > Mammalia > Rodentia > Muridae > Rhabdomys > Rhabdomys pumilio. The sequence continues at coordinate 72,363,216 of JANHMN010000002.1, read as the reverse complement.
AATACCCATAGCAGCTTTATTCAAGGTAATCAAACAGTATAAACAAACCATATTTCCTTCAATATATGCATGTATTTAAAATACAAACACATACACACTCATACAAACATATGCACACATGCAAATGTTCTCCTTCATTAACTCTCTCCAGAGTTGACAATTTTGTATTTTACCTTAGAAAAATTATGTATACTGCCAATTCCCCTGAGACAAGGCTATGACAATTTCATCATGGAGAAGAAAGCACTAGATTGTGTTCTGGAGGAGAGTCACTATTCACACACAGACTTATACCTAGTGTGTGGTCTGATAAATTGTGGGTTTCTAGCTATATTTACTTTATTTTTATTAAGAAAATAAAAATTTTCTTTTTACTGAGATGGTCACATTAAACTACAGTGATGTCATGATTTTTGTTAGAATAGAAAGATATATTTTAGAATTCACCAAGATTTTTGCTTAATTATCTTCGGGTATTCTCATTAGGTTCACATAAGTCAGAATGCTTAAGGGAATTGTGATTGTTCTTGACATTTTGTTTTAGAGGTAAAATATTAATTATACATATGTATATACATATATATCATACATATGTGTGTATATAATTGAAATGCAGATATGTATAGGCATGTATAATTACTATACAGAGAAAGGCATTTTACTTTAATGATTATACTCTTCATGAATATTAAATATGATTGACATTAAATATCTCTGCAGCATCTGTTGCATTAAGCAGTCTATTTCTAATCACTATTCTCCTTGAAGTCCTAAGTATGTCCACTTCTTGAATTACTGTAAGTCGGTTGCCAAAAATCCAATTTCCTTTCTCTCCTTTAGGTCTCTAGAAATTGTTACACACTGCTGCTCTTTGTTTAATGGTGTGACATCTTGAGATGAGCTTAGCTCTGGCTCTGTTGAAGATGGTCACTGATCCAGAATCTCTGTCTTCTTGTAGTCCCCCCCTCTCCCCCAGACACACACACACACACACACACACACACACACACACACACACACAGACAGACACACACACACACACACGCACACTTTTTCTTTTCAATTTACTTTAACAGTCTCCAAAATTTTCTAGTGATTTTCTTTGGAAGAACTCTTATAAATATTACCTTGCTCAGTGGAAGGCAAGAAGCACTTCTAAGGGTTTGGCTTTCAAACGGAACTGAAACTCAAGAAAGTGCACTCTCATTTGATCATAGAAGGCTTTTAGAGCTGATTGTTCACAACATGTAGAACATTCAAAAATAAACATGGCATTTCTTAAATGTATTGAATGTGGTGGATATGGGCTTGGAATTTTAAAAGCCCATCCAGTATTGTATCAAAGATAATTTTAGGCTGCACAGAGTAATGACCTTATGCCCCCCCCCAAAAATGCATTCAAGTAAAGAGGTAAGTACTTTTTCAGTACTATTTCAATATTAGTTAAATCAAGATGAAATACCCATTTGATGGTAGTCTATCTTTAAAACACATCTGGTTCTTGACTCTTTTCCTTTTTAACAGAGTGAATGAACCTTAGATATATCTGATGATAATGTTTAGCAAGATTTCAGTAACATATTTTCTGGGATACATTCTTTTACCATGTTATCTTCACCATCACAGCTCATTTCATATACAGTCATGAGAAATAGCTGCATGTATAAGTAACTAAAGCAGATCTTCCTTTCCTTCCACAGCTCAGTCTGGGGCAGAGCTGTGGTGACAGAACACCTCCCACACCAAAGAAAGCTTGGCTCCTAGGAGGTCCATCACAACCAGGCTCACAGGAGGGACAGAATTTAGTCATAGACAGCAAGGCCAGTTAATAAGAACTGAGGTAGCCATATGGTGATAGACAAGCGTAAGAACATAAGCAATGGAATCCAATTCCACGTGGCACCTTCAGAATCCAGTTCTCCCACTACAGCAAGCCCTGGATACCCTAATGCACCTGAAAAGCAAGACTCCAACCTAAAATCCTATCTCATAAAGATAATAAAAGATCTTAAGGAGGACATAAATATCTCCCTTAAAAAAATATACAGGAGAATACAGGTAATCAGGTAGAAGCTCTTAAAGAGAAAACACATAAGTCCCTTAAAGAAATACAGGAAAACACAATCAAACAGGTGAAAAATTAAAGAAAATCATCCAGGATCTAAAACTAGAAATAGAAACAATAAAGAAATCACAAAAGGAGTGGCCTGGAGATAGAAAACCTAAGAAAGAGATCAAAAGTTACAGATGTAAGCATCATCAACAGAATACAAGAAATAGACAAGAAAATCTCAGGCATAAAAGATACAATAGAAGATATTGGCACAGGGATTAAGGAAAATACAAAGTGCAAAAGGCTCCTAACCCAAAACATACAGGAAATGTAGGACACAATGAAAAGAACAACTCTAAGAATTGGAATAGAAGATAGAGAAGATTCCTGGTGAAAAGGGTCAGGAAACATCTTCAACAACATCATAGAAGAAAACTTTCCTATCCTAAAAAAAGAAATGGTCATAAAAGTGCAAAAAGCCTACAGAACACCAAATAGATATTCAACTAGAAAAGAAATTCCTCCAATCACATAATAATCAAAACACAAAATCGACAGAACAAAGAAAGAATATTAAGTTGTATGGGAAAAGGGCCAAGTAACATATAAAGGCAGACTTATCAGAATTGTACCAGACTTCTCAACAGACTCAAAAAGCCACAAGAACTTGGACATATGTCATGCAGACACTAAGAAAACACAAAGGCTAGCCCAGGATATGATACCCAACAAACCTCTCAATCACCAGAAATAGAGAAACAAAGATATTCCATGACAAAACCAAATTTAAACAATATCAACCAATCCAGCCCTACAGAGGACAATACAAGGAAAACTCCAACACAAAGAGGAAAACTACACCCAAGAAAAAAAAGAAATTAATCATCTCACAATCAATCCAGAAGAAGAGAGTCATACAAACATAATACCGCCACTATCAACAAAAATAACAGGACTAACAATCATTGGTCTTTCATAGTTGTCAACATCAATGGATTCAATTCCTCAATAAAAAGACATAGGTTAACAGACTGGATTCATAAACAGGACCCAGCATTTTGTTGCATACAAAGAACATACATTAGTGACAAAGACCACAGAGAATAAGGCTAGAAAAAATTTCCAAGCAAATGGTCCCAGGAAACAACCTGGAGTAGCCATTCTAATATCCAATAAAAGAGACTTTCAACCAAAAGTTATGATGTGATATGAGAAAGGATACTTTATACTCATCAAAGGAAAAATCCACCAAGATAAACTCTAAATTATGAACATCTATGCCCCAAATCAAGGGTACTCATATTTGTAAAGGAAACATTACTAAAGCTCAAAACACACTCACATTAAGTGGGAGATAATCAAGAAGCCTCCAGACACTACAGCCAACTTTCAAGGAAAGCTGGAACAGAAGATGTAAAGACAAACATTAGATGAAAAACATAATTGTAAACTACATAGGAAATCTTGTCTGCATTTCATGCTTTAATAATCTTTATGTGTTCTTTTTACTTATCAAATATATTAAAATTAGGCTTATGTCTTATACTCAGCATTACAAGTTTAAATAACCAAGGACCTAGTGAATAGGTATTTATAAATAATCTTGCATTGTAAAATTAAAAAAAAATCTATGGGGCAAAGAGACTTTTTTCATTTGTAAATGTTATGAATATATTGACTATTCTTAGTTATATACTAGTTAAATAGACAAACAATCGATTGAGATATAAGTATATATTGATAGTTGTATAACAACAAGAAATGAAAACTTTGGCACGCTGTCAGAAGTGAAATCCTCATGTTTGGCAATACTTATGGCTTCATCAAAATCCTTTAGTGTGGTATCTCTCTGCAGTAAGTACTTATTTGTCTAATACTACCTCAAAACGCAGTAACAACCCTAATCAATCAATATATTGCATTTTTCTTTTACTTATTCACCATAATAATACATATCTCACATAGTGTATTTATTCTCATATAATCTATATATGGATCATATAATACTTAAATACATGCCTAGTTTTCCTATTTCATCATTTCTTTATGTTCAGGTTGACAGAAAGATGTACACCCAATGACAACAGTCTTCCACATGAGCTCATTTCATTCTGACAATGTAATCACTTTCTGTTTCTTTACGCTAAGATAAAATGCATATCCCCATCACGTGTAAGCACTGAAATTAGTTACATCATCTGAAGATACAGAAAGGCATTTGTTCTTTAAAAGTACATATATTATAGTTTCCTTTAAAAAAAGAATATAATGCAAATTTTATTAAACATAAGCATTGTATCACTGTTCCAATTTTTTTCTTCACTTGTAGCTGTTCCTCTAGGTATAGTTTTTTTTTAACAAGTAAGACACATGATAAAGAAAAGTCCACAAAGAACACTCTCCTTTTAGGTGCAAAAGATCTAAAAAATTTTTTTCACTGAAATATTTTTATTTAACTATAGTTTTCTGTTTTAAGATCACTGGGGTAACAGTCGTTTTGTTGTTGTTGTTTTTAAATTATTTTTATTGGATGTTTTCTTTTTCTTTTTTTATTTTTATTTTTCCCAATCTGTTTTTCCACCATTTTGATTACATGCAAGTATTAGGGTCAGTTCTAGGTTGGGACTTTGTTTGTTGCCTTGCTTGTTCTTTGGGGTAACCGGGTAACCGTCTTAAGCACAGAAAATACAGTCAAAACCACAAAGCAGAATTCACTTGATCATGGAGTTTAAAGGTGAAATCAACTGAACTAATTGACAAATGCCAAGCAGTGTAACCAGAGATACATCTTAATAAATGTGATGTGTGTGGTGGATCTTGAGTTTCAGGAGATCTGACTCCTTAGTCTGGCATCTGTAATCAACAGTGCACACGTGGAGCAGATTCGAACTTTTATACTGACATGGAGAGAGACGACTTGCTTAGCTTTGCTACAGGGGTTTCTGAACCGAAACTGCAAGAACAAACCCATCTGTGAACAACTGATTTTCCTTGAGCAAATACACTGCCTTTGAGAAAATGCTATCTAAATCAGTTGCTCCCATTGAAAATAATTCATTGGATCATACTCTGAATATGTAACTGAGGCCAAGTTCTAAAGCATCTCCTGGGAAGGCCCTGTTCTTGTCAATAGAGTAACTCGTCAATACATTCTAATGTCACCTGAGGGTTTTTTGTTGTTGTTTCTATATTTTTTATTACTTTTATTTTTTTTTACAATGCAGTTTGTTACCCCTCTCCCAGGCTGCCCACCCACAATTCCACATCCTGTTCCTCCTCCCCAACCCCAGTCTCCAAATAGATGTTTCCACTTCCTCCAACCTCCTCATTCCATGGACCTCAAGTCCCTCCAGGGTTAGGTATGTCTTCTCACTGAGGCCAGACCAGGCAGTCCTCTGCTGTATGTTTTGTGGGGTGGGGATGCTCAGACCAGCTAGTGTGTGCTGCTGGGCTGCTAGCTCAGTGTCTAAGAGATCTCAGGGGTGTGAGCAAGTTGACACTCCGTTTTAGTAATTAAAAAATACATTAAAATAGTTTTGATATCCCACAATATTTTAATTAATTTATTTATTTAACTTTACATCCCAGTATCAGACCTCCCTCTTTCCCAGTACCAACCTCACACAGATTATCCTCCAATTCCTTTCTTCACACCCCCATACACTATACCCTCCAACTGCCCCTCCCCTGCATGCTCCTGCACGTTAAGTCACTCAGTACTAGGCACATCCTTTCCCACTAAGGTCACACATGTCAGCCCAGTTAGGGGAATGGGATCCACAGGTAGCTAGGCAACAGATGCAAGGGCAGTCCCTGTTCTACTTGTTGAGGAACTTTCATAACGACCAAGCTGCACATTTGTTACATATGTGCAGTGAGTATAGGTCCAGCTCACATTGGCTCTTTGGTTGGTGGCAGTTTTTTGACAGTATTGATACTGTGGACCTTCACTTTATGTCCTATAATAATAATTAGTTTTGTAAAATATTAGTTCTCCCATAAAGTTTGCTTGGTACACTGATGGAAACTTCTCAATTTCAGATTATTAAATTTGTTTCATCATTCATTTACTTGGAGTATATCTGGAGACTGCTTTGACATTGCAAACCTCCTATTCACTACATTCTCATTTAAATATCCCACTTTCTCCACAAATTATGGCTGAGTTTATTAATTTTCTTCCAGTAATTGAATTTGAGAAAGTGTGTCTGTCCCGTGTACTATCTTGTTCCAATGGAATTTTTAAAGTTCTTTTATGTTCTCTAAAGGGTACTGCATTCTATATAAATGTTTATCTTCATAATTCAACATTTTTGTAATCTACAGATACCTCATTGAAGACAATCAACTTGATCGTATATCTAAAGGATATTCATTTGAAAAATCAGATTCAGCTTTCTTATTATTTTATACTTCCAGAAGATAAAAGTCATTGGATATTTTATACAAGATACACCTATCAATATTCCCTAGACAGTATATTAAATAAATGCAATTTATGTTTTGATCCATATTCTAAATTTCTCAAATTGGTTTTGGGGTTTTCATATTCCCCATGGCTCTCCATTTCCATAACTGGGGAAGAGACATCTTGATGATGATAAAAGCAGGGAGAATATGTCTAAAATCTTGAATTGCAAAGGAGGGAATTGAGAATATTTTATTTTAGTTCTGATCATTTCTGCCTGCTTCATTGTAGATCAGATATTTCCTGATACTGACTCTAAAGATGTAATTGGATATTTTCTCTCCTGTTGTTATTTTTGAACATATTACATTGCTACGAAAATTTGTAATTTGTAGATACCACAAAGGAATATATATATATGTATACATATATATATGAATATATATATTAACATAAGAATATATATCATATATATGCATGTATGTATGTACATACATGTGTAAAAGATATAATTCATAAATAAAATAATCATATTCATATTTCTACTTTAAATAATTAGTGTATATGTAAGAGTACATATGAAAATGAAGGCAGCATAGCTCTGACTTTGTAAGAGTATTATAGATTCATTCTGTTTCCAACTTCTCTAATACACTTAATTCAGTTCTTAATTGGATACACTTTTGAGACTTCACTTGTGAAAGTCTACGCTTGCGAAAACAACGCACTAAAGCACTTCAGACTAACTCTAAATCTACTAGATCAAAGTTATTGGAAAAAGGAAAAACAGTCATGGTAAAAAAAAAAAAAACCTCAAAAATATTTTAATATTTTAATATAAAATCTGGAGAGAAGTTAACTGAATGGCAGAAAAGCAACAAGTTTCCACATTAACCTTGAATTGTCTACTAACCCAGAGTGCCAGATTTGTGCCATATGTTGGAGCTCCTGACAGTGTTATGTGTCTTTACCACAACACCATCTGTGCTACTCTACCTGAACAGGGACAGTGGTTGGAAATTGAGAAAAATAATGAAGTTGCAACATGTTTTTTTCCCTCAACTCCCACAGTTAATAATAGATACTTGCCTTTAGTCTGAATACAACACAAATACTTTAGAACACAGCATTATGTTATCTCTGACTTGCTTATCTGTTTATATCTCATATGTGTGAAAACTAGGATTTCCAATTTAAAATAAAGTATAAACTTATGTCACAAATACTATGCCTGAGGTTTTTATCTCCATTTACTTTGTTAATAAGTCTTGCTGGTGTGACTAGCAGGGGCTATGTTCATGGGAAGCTGGCAAAACTGGAAGTAAGATGTAAGAACTGATCTCAATGGCTCCAGAGTTTGACAGAATCACATTTGTTACTTTAATATTGATTCTATCACTTTTGTACTATAAAATATATAATTTATCCTTGATTTTGTGATTCTCACATTTTTATAAGGTAGACCATACTACCCTTCCTTGCAGAGTTGCTTTAAGTATGCAGTGTACCTGAAAGATGCCATATATTTTTAAATGCAAGCAAACAGCCTACTTTTCAAGTTCTTCTTGAGATAACCTCTAACATTTGCAATGCTGTCTTTCTTCTGTGAGCACACCCACTTCTGAGGTATTTGGCCAATGAATGAATGATTAAATGAATAGTTAAAATTACACATATTCCTATGGGAAAAAAAACAAACCCTATTTTTGAAATGGTTTAATGTGTTACAGCTTGCTATGATGCTATTGTCATAGGTAGTACCAGCAATGGAACAATCAATACAATTAGAGTTATTGTTCTTAAGCAGGCTTATTTACAATAGCCAGAAGCTGGAAAGAACCCAGGTGTCCTTCAACAAACGAATGGATTCAAAAATGTGGTACATTTATACAATTGAATGCTACTCAGCTATTAAAAACAATGAATTCCAGTTTCAGGAGGTCCCATTTATCAATACTTGATCTTAGAGCCTGAGCCACTGGAGTTCTGTTTAGGAAATTTTCCCCTGTGCCAATGAGTTTTAGGCTTTTTCCCACTTTCTCTTCTATTCGATTCAATGTATCTGGTTATATGTTGAGGTTGTTGGTTCAGTTGGACTTGTACTTTGTGGAAGGTAGCAAATATAAGTGTATTTTCATCTTTCTACATACAGACAGCCAGTTAGACCAGCATCATTTATTGAAGATGCCTTCTTCTCACCATTAAATGTTTTTGGTGTCTTTGTCAAAGATCAAGTGTCTGTAAGTCTGTGATTTTATTTCTGGGAAAGGACAAATTGGCAACCTACAGATTGGGAAAAATCTTCACTAACTCCACATCTGACAGAGGGCTAATATAAAAAATATATTTAAAAAAACTCAAGAAGCTAAGCATCAAAAAAACAAACAACTCAATCAAAAAATGGGTTATGGAGCTAAACCAAGAATTCACAACAGCGGTACTTCAAATGGCTGAGAAGCACCTAAAGGAATGTTCAGTCCTTAGTGATCAGAGAAATGCAAATCAAACTGACACTGAGATTCCACCTTACACCAGTCAGAATAGCTAAGATCAAAACCTCAGGTGACAACACATGTTGGCAAGGACATAGAGAAAGGGGAACACTCCTCCATTGCTGATGCAGTCGCAAACTGGTACAACCACTCTGGAAAACAATCTGGAGGTTCCTCAGAATATTGGAAATAAATCTACCTGAAGACCCAGCAATACTACTCTTGGAAATACACACAAAAGATGCACCACCATGCCACAGGGGCACATGTTCCACTATGTTCATAGCAGACTTATTTGTGATAGCCAAAAGCTGGAAACAACCCAGATGTCCTATGACAAAAGAATGGATACAGAAAATGTGGTTAATTTACACATTAGAATACTACTCAGCTATTAAGAACAAAGACATTCTGAGTTTTGCAGGCAAATGGATGGAACTAGAAAATATCATCCTGAGTGAGTTAACTCAGACCCAAAAGGAAATGCCTGCTATCTATTCACTAATAAGTGGATATTAGTCAAAAAAAAGTGCAGAATACTCAAGTTACAGTCCACAGAACTCAAAAATGTCAATAAGCTGAAGGGCCTAAATGAGGACTCCTCAGACCCACTGGGGAGGGAGAAGAAAGCAATCACAAGTGGAGAGGGACCTGGGAGGGAAAGTGGCTGAGGGTTGGGTGGATGGGGGTCGTGGGGGGAGAGGAGACATTGATCTGGTACTGGGTGAGGGAAAAGAACTGAAGTCCTGAGGGCCAGCAGAAAGAATGGAAACAGGAAACCTCGGGAGGTAGAAAGTTGGGGGAACCCTCCAGAATCCACTGGAGACCTGGGAGATAACCCTCAGTACTCAATGGGAGGGACCTTAGATGTATTGCAGGACAGTAGGGAGACAGAACTTAAAAAGCCCAACTTCAGAAGGAAGACAGGGCGTTGCCATCCCACAGTAAAAAATCTGACCCATAATTGTTACTGTTTGAGAGAACTAAAGGTATTGAAATGGAGAGAAGCGTAAAGAAAAGACAGTCCAGAGACAGGCCCAAAGTGGGATTCAGCTCAAGGGAAGTGCCAAAGCCTGACAATATTACTGATGCTATGAATTGCTCACAGAAAGGTACTTATCAGGACTCCCCTCCAGAAGACCCAACAAGCAGGTGAAAAAGTCAGATGTAGATAGTTGCAACTAACCAATGGACAGAAGCTGCTGAGCCCTAGGGTTGAATTAGGGAAAGGCTGAAGGAAGTTGAGGAGAAGGGCGACCCTGAAGGAGGACCAGCAGTCTCAATCTGGACCCTCGAGATCTCTCAAATACTGGACCACCAACCAGGCAGCGTACACCAGCTGATATGATGTCCCTAACATATACAGCAGAGTATAGTCAAAGAAAAATATAAATCATGGAATATATATGTAGGAAGACAGGTGAGCATGAACAAACAGAGAGGGAGAAAGGTAGAAACAAGGGAAGGAAGAGAGGTAGACACAGAAGTATGCAATTGAATATGATAAAAGAAAGGAAGGAAAGGGGTTCCTAATATTATCTGTTTAAACCTTGTCCTACATTCACTGAGAAGTATGAACCAGTAAACTGTTGCCACATTTCATTTTGACAGTTTTTGGTGGGAAAGTACAGAACCTTTTATTTTTAGTGATCTGGTTATTTGTTTCAAACTTTGACTTATAACAAGTAAGAATGTTCATCATTAGTAAGCAGTAAGCATTTGACTTTTGATTCTGCTTATTTAAAACTTACGCTGATGCTAAAAATATCAGATCTGTCCACCACACACATCTTTAAGGATATGCTTTGTCTTGGTAGAACTGATAGTTAACTTAGGACTTATCATGGAGGCCTACATCCCCAAATTACATTGGAGGCTGATGAAGGAGGTTCACAGTTCAAGCAAGAACTGCCTTGACAATATAGGAGTGGAATTATAGACAATGTGACCCACAATATGGTTATAGGAATCGAACACAGGTTCTCAGCGAAAACAAACACTATTCTTAGCTGCCCAGTCAACTCTCTTCTTTCCTACTACCCCTTCCCTCCAAAACCCTTAGCCTATTACACACTTAATTCTGTCTTCAGCTGAGCAAAATCTTTACTTGGTAAATTGAATTATTGTATCCTGGAACACTACTCTAATTTTCTCTTAGTTTATTGCTTTTAATTGTATTTTAATTAATATGTTAATTAATTAACTAATTAATTTGTTTACATCTCAAATGCTGCTCTCTCTTCTGGTCCCTCCCTCAAGAATTTCTCCCCCATATCACCTTCCTTTCTTCTCTGAAAGGGTAGTTCGCACCAAGGTATCTGCCCTCCATGACACATCAAGTCTCTGCCAAATTAGTCACATCCTCTCCCACTGAGTCCAGACAGGGCATCTATGAAGACTGAGGTGCCTGTCTGCTACATTTCTGCCAGGGGGATGGGGGACTGCTAGATTCAGCCCATGTATGTTCTTTAGTTGGTGGCTCAGATTCTGAGAGCTCCCAAGTGTCCAGGTTTATTGACTCTGTTGGCCTTCCTGTGGGATTTCCATCTACTTCTGGCCCTTTAATTCTTTTCCTAACTCTTCCTCTAAGTGTCCCCAACATCTGTCTAATCTTCTGTTTCAGTTGGCTACTGGGTAGAGTTTCTCAGAGGATGGTTATGCTCAACTCCTGTCTACAAGCATAATAGAGCATCTTTTATAATATCAGGGGTTGGTGTTTGGCCATGGGATGGGTTTGAGTTGGGTTGGTTATTGGTTGCCCTTTCCTTTGGTCATTGGTCCATCCCAGCCATTCTTTTAGACAGGACAAACTTTCAATTGACGGTTTTGTGGGTGGGTTGATGTACCTATACTTCCACTGGTGGACTTGCCTGGCTATAGGAGGTGACCTCTTCAGGTTCCTTGCTTTTATTGTTAAGCATCTCAGCTATGGTCACCTGCATTGACTCCTGGGAACCTCCCCTTTCCCAGGTCTCTAAAATGTCTTAAAGATTTTCCCCTCCACCCAACCCCAGGCAGTTGTAGATTTCCATTATTCTCCTGGTCCATTGGGCTGCTCTCCTGTCTCTCCTACATCTGATCCTCTTCATTCCCATTCCCCTCCCCTCTTCCGCCAGCTCCCTCCATCTCCTATGACTTGACATGGGGTCCCATTATGTGATTCTGGCTACTCTTACAGCCCTGAGTTTACACTATCTTCCTTCATCTGCTAAGTAGATAAGATTTTGTTTCTTCCTGTTTGTTATAAGACCTGAATTTCTTCAATGACTGCATCTTTTTACATATCCTTTTAAGATAATCTGGAGACTATGGCTGATGAAGTTAGGTAATAATGAGTGCTCCCAAGGGTTTCATTAGCCAAAGTTCATAAGGAAATTTAGAACTGAAATTAAAATTTCAGTCTAATGTACACTGCATGGTATATATGACAACAGAATAAATAATAGCTATAGGTATATTATCTCTTTGGGGTATGCTTAGGAATGTAATATAAAATTTACATTCTGTATGGGTTAGCATTCAGGGAAGTGTGGTCATCAGTATACCAATTTAACTGATGAAAAAAATTTATTATTAGACAACCCCCTTATTCCACAGAGAAAATATTATTTCCATGACTCTACTTAAGGTTTGTAGGAAAAAAAAATATATTTTGAGCCTTGAAAAACAAATATATGGCCTACATAAAGAGCCAAAACTGGAGCACTGATCATAAAATAAGCAAAGAATTCTACCAAGAAAGGTAAAATGTTAGCTCCCTTAACTTAAAGAAAATAACCGCAGAAGGCAGGAAGTCACAAGTAATTTTTTCTGATTTAAAACTCTAAAAGTCAATGGTAATCCTCAAAACTTTTAAAGGAAATGTTACAAGCTGTTTCAGAATGAACACACTTAATTCTACTAAATTCCCTGTGTATTATCGTCTTTATGAAGCCATCCGTTGTGATGTGCACAGAGCCCAGGTATGGTAAGAACATTTCTAAGCCCATTTACAAACCAAGAACCTATCCACCAATCACAGTTTTGACTGAAGGTATATGTTACATGTGTACATACACATTAAAGGCTCAATGTGAATTTGTACATTAGCTACTCATTAAGTATTAATGAATTCTCTTATATGGAATCAGTTTCTCAGGCAGCCTTTTATGTACTGCGTTGATTTAAGCTTAGTTAAATCTTTCTCACCCCTTGACTGTGAATCCCACTGACTCTTACAGGAAAACAGTATTATATTGAGTAACTATATATACTTGATATAATTTCTATCCTTGTAAAAAAGTTATTGCATATCTGAAATTGCTACTTTTCCTCTCCAATATTGCTGTCATTTTATGGCATACTATATAATTAAGTTTACTGTAACACAGATGTATTTTCTAAAATTACCACTTTCTACCTAGGACTTATTTTTATTTCATATGATAAATTAACAGAGTGAAAAGAATTATTTTAAATCTCCATTATTTTAGTGAGTTTATTTTGTCTGGAATTTTGTTATGAGTAGTAGTTCAGGTTAAGGCACATAGAAGGTACATGTTATACTAATTTAAATATTAGATTAAATATTAGGGTTTTTTTTTTTTTTTTTAGAAAAGCATGTAGTTTAAGCAGAAGTTTTAGAAAGATTGCATCAGGATAAGAAAATCAGAAGGAAAGTCATATTAAAATGTCAGGAAACATGATAATGTCTGCAGATTTTTAGATACAACTATTATGGAGAACTAGGAAAAGTATTATGCAATGGGGAATTATAAGCAACACTAAGGAGAACTCATTAGATAAAACACCATCACATTTGGAGCTAGAGCGATGTCATAGCTTTGCCAAAAGGATTTCATCTCACTGTATTTGTTTAGTCTTATCATCATTCTTTGACTTGGGATTTAACTCTGAGGAAACCCAGGTCTCCTTCAATTCTTGCTCATGTATTTATGTTTTAGAATATCTTTCCTTTTCTTTTCATTAAAAAAAAAATTAAAAACTTGTTGAAATTTAAAGTTTTGCTGGTGGTAATGCAAAATATGGGTTTTTCACTGAGACTGTGCAAATTTTAGACATGGTGACTACATCTGGACGTTGTACGTGTTTATTGTGTTGCCTTAGACTTCTACTGTTGCATGATGCACTCCAGATGATAATGAGAAGTCTTGCTAATCTCTTTTCAAGGTAACGAAACTCTGATTGAGTTGTACAGGATGTAAGGAATAATCACTATTAAGTAGAGTAATGAAAAGTAGCTCCTTGGCTTTTATTTGAGGGTAGGGGGGGAAAGAACAACTTTCATTGCTTCTGCTAATACTGATCTGAAGAAATACCAAAAATATCTAGTGAACTCTATTACTAATAACCCTTGTCATGGCTGAAGGGATAAAAAGTGAATAATAAACTTTATATATAGATTAGGATATTTCCATTCTTTCAAATTGCTGCCCATTCAAACTGCTGATTTTTTGATCCTTCTAAGTTTGAAGGGTACTGTGAATCCTGCGTGAGGTTCTGGGGGCGTGACTACACTGTTTATCTAGAAGGTCTATTCACTACTTATGCTGTTATGGTTTAACATTCACTGAACTGAAAACTATGTGTGTTTTTGTTTGAAAAAATGTATGCATTTTTCTTATACAAATAAATGAATTAAGATAAATGAATGATAAATATGCTTTCTAAGTAATTAGGAAAGTTATATAGAGCTCTGTATGACCATGGGTCTGAATAATTTGATGAAATATTTGATCATAAAGCTCTAAGTATGACTTTCTAAACAATTAATTGATATAAATAGGTAACTTGCTATGAATATTTTTTCAACAAAGATTAAAGTAAATGAATTACACAAAGTTTAAGCTATTCAACAATATGCATATATCTGCACATTAAATTTATCAACATAAATATATATATATATATATATATATATATATATGTAATTTAAATGACTACAAAGGTAAGTTACTGCCAAAATATAATATGAAACCAGGCTATATTATAACTAAAGTTTTTAATTAATGTGTTGAAACATCAAACAACACAAAAATTTCATCATTATAATTATAATGCCTATGAGTACACAAACACTAACATGAAAATATAAATTAGATATGCATATTGGTAGGTATGTTTGTATTACAGAATATTAAATTAATAAAGCACAAACATGTATTATAATTTAATCCAGGAATTAAAGAATGCTACAGCACTTGCCT
>JANHMN010000002.1:72285593-72348047 GCA_030674055.1 Rhabdomys pumilio | reverse complement strand
GATATACGTGATTATAGTTCACGTTAAATTTAAGTATTGGTATCAACGAGTAAAATTATCACCTGCTTAAGATTTATCACCTACAATTAAATGTAGGTCACATTATCACATTTACCAGGACATTATCAGCTCATTGGCAACATTGTAATGAGCTTTACAACAACATCCCATTTCATGTGGCACTAATATAATATGAAAATTCCTTCTTCATTCAAATGGATCCTAACTACTTAACCTTTCACCTCTGTGTTCCCCAGCTGTCCGTCCATCACAGCCTCTTATAGTATGGAAGTTTTTACTAAGGCATTGAGTTGAACTAGAATCATAGAAATATGCATACAAGCAACACAGACCAGCTTTCCCTTCTATACTTCTGTTCTCTCCAGTTTTCTGAGGAAATAAAACAGTAGTGAGTGTGAGCTCTCTCTGACATACACTCTCTCTGCCTCTCTTATTCACCATCCTGTCATTTACCATGTGAATTTCAACTAGAATATACCTGTTTGAACAACCCTCTTCAATCACCACAGTCAGTGATAAAATTCATTTCATAATAGTTGATCTTCCAGAACTAACCCTTGTTTCCTTATTCTCTAGTTTTTATACTCTACTCTTATTTCCTATAATGTATGCTTAACCTCCACCTATTCATTGTTTATTTCTCATAGGGAATTGTTAACTATTGAGAGTAAATCACAATTTTCAGTTCACAGTTTATATTTCCCATGTTAGCCAAAATTTTCTTTCTCTTTCTTTCTTTCTTTCTTTCTTTCTTTCTTTTCTTTTCTTTCTTTTTTTTTTTTTTTGCTTTGTTTTAAGGAGATAGCTGATGATTATCTGCTGAACCATTTGGGAATGAAGTCACAGCAGAGAAAAGCACAATATGACTTTAGAACTCTGGCTAGTACAACATTAGGGAAAAAACACAATAAAAATGAGGTGTGTGAAAAGGTAAGTTTGATTTTATCACAAAATATTTAGAAAATCAAATGTATTAAAAAGTTGCTATTTCTGTGTCAATTTAAATTCAAGAGTGTCTCAGTTCCTCAACTAACTCTTTGTGGAATCAATTATGATACATGATGTAAACAATAAGTTGTACTTGCAGTTCATAGTGACGATAGAAGATATTCATGGGAAATCTTTATTTGACCTTGCTGAATGAACATAATGCTTTTCATAACTGATTATCCAATGATATTGATGGAACTTAACGTGTTGTTTAACTCCTTTAGAAGAATTTATATTTCATTGTTGCACAGATGCTGTCTCATTAGCTTCTTAATTATTTAAAGAAATATAATCAGGGGCTAAAGAGATAACTCAGTGGATAACACCTTTGCAGCACAAGTCTGAGGCCTAATTTATTTCCACAGAACAAACATTAATGCCTAGTTAGCATGGTGGCAGACACAGTGAATCACAACTAAAGCAATAGGATTATTAAGCTTTGGGTTCAGCAATGCAGACTGCTTAATCTATGAAATAGAACACAGTTGAAGAAGATACCTGATGTCCATATGAGGTCTTCAGACATGTGCACACATGTACAAACATGCATATTCACCTGATCAGATACATATATACATATAAAGAAAGAAACAAAATTATGTATAACTAATCAAGTTGTGACATATTTATGAGCCTACAAAGGAGAAGCTCTCCTATTTTAGTTACAAATGATTTTACGAAAATATTTTTTTTCTTTCAGGAAGCAAGTACTACTAAAAGCTTTGTTTGCTTTTGTCTGCAAAATCTGACGATTCAAGATTAATAAGAGCATATCAAATTATCCATCAAAATGTAAACCAAAACCATCACTCCTGTTAGAATAGTTACTATCAAAATAAAACTATATTATTCATTGAGCATCTGCTCCATATTTGTCATTTCTTGAGGTGGGGGTGAGAGAAAGAAAAAATGTGATGAATACACTGTTTTTAGGAATGGGAGTTATTACAGTTATTGATTTGAATGTTTGTGCACACATGCACATACATATGTGTGTAGGAGACTACCCTTCCCAATACATAATTTGCAGACATCAATTCTCTCCTTCAACTATATTGGCTGCAGAGGTCATATACTATCAGGCTTAGCAGCAGCACCGTTATGTGCTATGCCATCTCATGAGCCCAAGAGTAAGAATTAGTACAGCCATTGTAGAAAACAATTTGAATGGTTATCAAAATGCTAAAACCAAGGTAGCCAAATGACTCAGATCCCATCCCTGGGTATATTTTCAAAGAGTTTATTTACTATGTGACTCCTCGCAGGACCCAAGGGATGGTCCAGAGCTAATAAACCCGTAAACAAAAACCTGATACATATACACAACAAAACCAAGTTTTACTACATAAAAAAAAAATTAAAAAAAAAAACATGACTTCCTGTCATTTTCTACTATCTGAATAGAACTGAGAGTCAGTATGTAAGTGTAATAAAATATGAATAGAAAGGCAATACCACCTGTTTTTATTCATATGGGTAAAAATACTTGTTTCATAGAGGTTGATAGTAAAAATAAAAAGGTTTTCAGAAACCAGATTAGTGGAAGAATGGGAAATTTAGGAAATAATCAGCACTGAGTTACAGTTAGATAAGAAGAAATTATTTTGGTGTTCTGTACCACAGTGATGACCACATGTACTGATGTCCTGTCTAGTACAGAGAAGCCATAAGAAAGGGCTTCCTGTGTTTGTAGTACAAATTAATGTTTAGATTGAAAGGTAGCTGAGTTGATTTAGTTTGTGTAATAACACATGTTATAAAAATTCGGAAAGAAAATCTATATATTGTCATTCTTTAAGTTTTGAAATTCAGTTAAAAAAATGGAGATTTCTGTGCCACATAAGCTAAATAAACATGCATATGAATAAATAAAGTATAAATGCTTATCTGAGCCCAGCTTAGTATCTGGAGGCAAGCTTTTCATGGTTGATTATGTCTGTGCATTACACAAATTATTATCTAACACACATCGAGAATTTATTGCTTACAAAATGAAGTACAAAATATTTAAATGGATTATCCCATTCAACTATTATAATAGCATGTGAATTAGAAACCTCATTAAGCTGTATATTTTATAACGTAGTTAGAATGTTTACTATCATATGCTATTTGATTCTTACATATTTTAAGCTAAAAAGTAGAATTACAGAATTGACCATATTTTGTGATTCTGCGTGTTGACGTTGATAAAATTGATATTTAACATTTATGTAATCTTTTGAATTTGAAAATATCATCCTATAACCATACCCTTAATTAGTCAGGGTTTTTTAAAAGACTGCTTCTTTCTGTGAGTAATTTAAGAAACTGTAAGCAGCTGTCATCTCTGTAATGATCCCAAAACATGGATATTCTAGTCATTCATCTCTTTATATGAAGCTTGTCTGTAGGCCACTAAGCTATTCAAATTAATATGCAAACTTAGCATCAAGAACTTCATGGTCGAGACTGCCATGACCATTCAAGGTAGAGCAGGAAATTTTCAAATGGACATGAATTATGAGATCATAGTCTATGTGGTACTGACCCTAGTGTTTGGGTGAGCTATTTCAAATGAAATTTTTCTTGTCAAATTGTCTTGTTTATGCATGGATATATGTTTTCAGTTTATACTTTATATTTTAGGCAAATGTAGACAACTATAGTCTTTCCTAAACATTTTATTATTTTTATGTAATTCAAACCCAAAAAAGGTGAAGATTTTCTCAGAAAATGGCATAAATATCATTTTAAAATTTTTACTGAATTTGGTTAAGGATGTAATATGGAATGTGGCAAAGTCCCTTTATTAGTTAATTTGGAATTTACTATTTTTAAGTGTAATAAAATAAAATGGCAACACAAGGTTTTATCCACTGATTGAACAGATGGGTACATCCTTGCCTGTATAAAAGGAGATTTTGAATTTTTACTTCATTAAGAGAGTTTTGTATTTTCTGAAAAATTCTTGATAAAAATCATATTTAAAAACTGACCCTGTAGCCTTTCTTACATATTTTAAGCAAATATCAAAAGAACATTACATTTATAAAGTCTCATTTTTCTTTCACAGCAAATTTAATTGTGTGACTATGTGAAATAGCTTTTGATCTTGTGGGTTTGCCTAATGTGTGAAACTTGGTGAGATCTCCCACTGCTAATTATTCCCCTTCTTTGTCACCAAAGGTGCTGGAGTGGATGTCAGCATCCTAATGAGGCCTGGACCAGAAATGTGACTTCTCTTCATGTTAGTGAATTGCTCAGTGAGCTATGGAGATTGCTGAAATTTTACCATGCCCCTTAGGGCTCCAACTTAGATAATGATATGCAGGCATGCTGTTGACACTTGATTCTTGGTTACTGTAGATTTATAAGAAGAAATAGTACAGTGCAAAAAAGTGGCAAACTAGAAAATCAGAATTTTATTCTTTGAAATGTGTAGAATGTCACTTTTGAAATATAACTGTTTGTCATCAAATATGGATATTCTGGAATGTGTCCTGGCTTTATTGATTCACTAAAATCAACAACAGAAAAATATCTGAGACTAATAAGTCACGGGTTGTTTATCTGTAAAGTGATTATTAAGTAAGAAGCCTTCCTTCTTATCTCTGTAATGTAATGATCTAAATATACATGTCCCCAAAAGATGAAAAAATTATCAGCAGAATTGTAATACATACACAATCAGGATTACAGATTGTCTTCTATTTGTTAGACTCTTCATCTTGTAAACAGCCATCTCTGTAGATGGCTGGACAAAATTTCAGTAAAATTGTCTTGTGAATTACTCACCCTTATAGTGTGCCTGAAGCCATTCTAATTACCAAAATTATGGAAACAAGATAACAAACATCATGACTCATCACCATGATGATTCTAGAGATTGATTAAGCAGAGACTGAATACAAGAAGAATAGACAAACCACATTTTTAGACGTAGGGGGAAAGAAGAACAGCCTTCTTGGAAAAAAAAAACAAACAGCTGCATTTTATTGGATCATCATGTTTAAGATGTAACTCAACATAAAATGATTGAAAAAGGCTAGAATTGCCAAATCAGTCTAGTATTCTTCCCATTCTTTAAAAAAAGTAAATGTATTCGGTGAAATATAATCATATATGTGAATTATCACTTTTTCCTCCAACATATGCACCAACATCACCTTGCCTCAACTTGATGCCCTCCCTTCTTATTGGTAACCCACTAAGTTAATACACGATTGCTGGTGTGTGCACATGGCTATCAGGCCAACCACTGTAGCAGGGCAACCTACCAGTTACAACACTGTCAATAAAAACAGATTTTCCTCAGTACTCCCTCAGCAGCTACCTGATTTGTTAATTTGTTAATGTACAAGTATGAATTAAATTTAATTTCACATGACAAATAGCTTTTTAAACTATGCATTTTATGAAGTTCTCTATTATGCATCATTGTCTTTATAAAAATATAGAAAACTAGGGGAAAGAACAAGACTTTGGTATGATGCAATGATGATCATGGTACACCAGTTCTTGAAAGAAATTGATAAATCCATCTTTGGACATTTGCCATCAAGTGAATGGTTGGGTTTGTCATGGTTATTAATACTGTTAACTTTCTACAACAGGTGCTATTTTTATCCCCTTTGGCTGTCCATTAGCCAAATGAAGGGCCATCTGGAAAGGGAGTCAGTTCTTTGAAAAATGTGAAGGAGCTGATGGCTTTTTAGCTGCTAGTCATCTGCAATTGCTGGTAAACACTGGAAATCAGTGTTGATCCCTCAGAATCAAAAAGTTAGTCAAGTTCTTAGGGACGAAGCAATGAAGAAACCTTTCAGCCAGATGTCCACATCAATTCAGATTTTTAAAAAGAGCTGCCTGTGTTTCCAATTCTGGAGTGTATAATACAGCAAGAGAACAATAGAATATTTAGTCTATTCTTGGCGCCTGCAGCTGAGTCGTACCAGCAATTTTGCAAGATACAGTTTGGAAATTTTTAAACACAAGGTGTATTAAATCTTGACAGGGGGAAAGGTATGTTCATATGGACATAATTTATTGTAAATTTTCCCAAGTGCTGTTTTATAAGACTGGTGTTCAGATGAAGAGAAGAAAACAGTTTGGATGGCTGTCTCCCAGCAGTAGTTCATTGGGAGTATTTTTTATAATCACAAGTTAAAGGGTCTCTAATAGCCCTATTCTGGAACCTTCTGAAGGGTCATTTTCAGTTAAGTGGTTTTATTTTTCTGATGAAGACTTTTGTGTCTCAGAGGAAATGGGTAACATGACCAACTCTACATCTTTAAGTGATTAAAATATATTTCTTAAAGGAGATTGCAGATAGTTTTGGCGCACTAAATCTCTCATTGAGTCCTAATATAGGGTCCTAAAGCATGGTGTGTGTGTGTGTGTGTGTGTGTGTGTGTGTGTGTGTGTGTGTGTGTCTGTGTGTGTACTCTAGGGGACCACAAATCCATGCTCATCCCAACATTATATATAGCTAAAGCAAAAATAAGAAACAAATCTTGTACATATATGTATTTGTTTTCATATCTTTAACTACATGGTTAATGTAAGCATATTGCTATGTGTTTGATCTTATTATAAAACATTTCTAAACTTAATTAAAATACCATTGCAACTATGCTGAGGTGTGAGATATGTTTTTCCTCTGCAAGAGCATTCATATTTAAAAATCTAAAGATGACCTAACGTTAAAAATCAGTCCTGCAGTATCATTACACAAATGGTATGTTTTATTACTTAATATTACACACTATAGCCACCTGAAAATTACTGTAGATAGAAAAGTAATTAGGGAGAGAAGTAATGAAAGAATGGGTAAAAATAGATATCACTGCAGCATTGATAAGAGAACCAAATCTACAATCAGTGGTCATTTTGTAGAACCAACACATATCACTTGCCAGTGTACCACCGTGATGTCTTCTAAATGTTTTATAATAGAAATAGACAAAAAAAAAAAAAGCTTCATAATAATTCTCTCCATGGTTTGTGGTATCTGTCCTTGTTTTCTGTTTCTACCTCTCCTATCAGGGTGTTCTCCTTTCTACCTATGCGTCTTTCAGCATACTTAAAAGAAGAATCTTCATGATTCAATCTCCTCCACCTGGGATATGCCTCCTTTATCCAGTTACCTTACTTAGTCCAGCAAATCCATCAACCTTTCTCTACAGAAAGCTTCCAAAGATCTTCACTGGGTCCCCAATGGGAGTATTCTTGGAGTCAGGCAGAGATCTTTACTGAGTTTCACACAGACACAACTAGACATTTTTGTGGGCAATGAAATGATTTGACTGTATTTTCTTCCTGCTCAACTAGAATGTAATATCCCTGAGGACAAGTCTGCTCAAGTATCAGCATAGTCTTGTCGACTAGTGATCTATTTGTATCCTCAAATCTTCCAGCTTTTGGCTTTTACTCTTATTTTGTTTTTTATCTTAATGATCAAAGATCAAAATTAGAGAATATTAATTCCATCTGGTCACACAGTTGAGACCCATTGCTCTTAAACTTTGATTTTAAGTCTCCGTGTGCAAGGGTCTATTATTCTTCATGCTTATTTTTTCTGAAACTCTCACTCACTCAACTTTATTTCCTCATTCAAAAAAAGGTGTCTATACTAAGTTCACATTTACATGTCAAGTGTCCCTCTCTAACAAATATTATGTTATTTATTGCTTAAGCTGAAAGCATTTGAATATAACTCACACAAAATAATAGAAAATATATACACTTTTTTGCCTTTTTGTGTTTAATCACTGCAAACACATATTGAGAAAGCACAGAAATTATTGCCTCACATTAAAATGTATTTTTATAGGTATGTGAATGATTTATTTAAACCTTGACTTTAAACATCCCTGTCAGTAATTGTCCGCCTGAAAAGTAACTACTTGTAATTTGTCCATGTTTTTGCAACATGATAAACATTTTTTTTCTAGCATCTTAACTTTTATTTTATGTCTCTCACTGTCTGGATAGACAACAAAACTAGATACATTATACCAGTGAGCTCGGAGAGCAATCTTATTGATGTTAAAGCTTTTTAAGGGGTTCAAAAAAAATGAAAGTAATGGGCTTTGTCATGCCACCAGAAACAAAGTGGTTTTAGTTCTTAAAGAACAGCTTAGTACAACATGGCAAGCAGTACAATCAAATTATTTTGTCTGCTTGTCTAACATGAAGGCAACAGTATCAACTGACATCCTGCAGCACTGAGATAAGGCTCTGAAGAAAGGCCTGGAAAGCTGTGTTTATCTTGCCGGAGACAATGATTGGGTAATTTGGACATTTCATATTTAATAAAAACTATTTAAATCAGAAACCATCAGACCTGCACTGATGGGGCTTACATTTATGTATTTTACCCTCTGTCTGACTCAAAAACAAAAAGGGACTGAATCCTTTTCACTTTTAAGAAGTACTCTTTAAAAAGAGGGAGACTATAAAATGCTTCCAATTACTTTTAAATTAAACCATAAAGCTAACGTGAATAAACGGGACCTCCTAACACAGTCCGCAATGAGACCAAGAGCATCTTGTTAGCACAATACTTGGCTTGGTTTTGTTTTGATTTTTTTTTCCATTGTAGGTTTGATCTGCATTGCAGTAAAGGTATTGGAAATGATTTCTGGTCCTCCCTGACACCACAAATCATAACTTGCATAGAGCCATAGGTGTAATCAGAGATGCATTTTTGCAGTGATTCATATAAGCAGAAGCCCATACATGAAATGCTAGGTGTTTTATAATCAGTCCTCAAACGTTTTTCATTCACCTTCTATTTTCTTAAAGCTGTTGAAAGGAGGGAAAGATGGGATCAAGTATAAAAAAGAATAGGGTTAGAAAACAAGGCAAGCTCACTTTTTAAAGTCAAAAAAATTACTTTCTACATGTACTCAATTTTCATGTGAACTGTATTTCATAAAGTAATCATAGAAATGGCTTTTTCCCAGCAAAGGGCTTTTTGAATCTTCAAATCAAAATGTAAAATGCACAACTTTGAACTCCTATGCTGAATAAATCATAATAATTAAGATTTCATTTTTCAAAAAAATCAGAGTATACAGGTGACTAGGTAGCAAGGAAAATGGTTTTACTATTACTGATAATATAGATTGATTTATTTTTCTCTGGTGTAGTTATACACAGAGGTGTGGCATGACTCTGAATAGCAAAAGCTAATCAATGCATAAGGATAAAGATTATCTATATTAAAAAGTATACTTCATGTTTCTTAATAATTAGGTTTCTTTTTATTGGTTTCCCCTGACATGCCATTCTATGGTAATGCACTACAGTAACTACAGCAAGCTCTTAGGTGAGACACCATATACATGCCAGAAAATTTTTATGCCTTTGAAAGAATTATATGTTGATCAAGGTTTTTCTCTATATTTTTCTTTAAGTCCAATTTGGTTATTTTGATCACTGTATCTATTCTGTTGTGAAGGGACACATAATAGTAGGAGGCTGGATAAAATTACACAGCTATTGAAAATCGCAATTCTTTTCAAATGAAAAATATCACACAATGTATCCATGAATGGAAACATGTTCATAATACCTATCTGCTTACAGTTGAGTAGCAGGATGAAAAAGTAGAAATCACTAATGGCTCATTCTACTCAAAGGTTTCTGTTGCACATACATGCTTAACAGTCAAGAAAAAGGATTGGGTAACTTTGTTATCATTGTTTCTACAATTTTCACTTACAATTGAGAAATTCACAGGTTTAGTGGTAGAATTCATTGTCCCATAGTTTTTGTGACCTTTCCCTGCCTTCATTACATGAAAGATTGATTCATAGTATCATTTTCTAAAGTACTATTTCATATAACACACAGGAATTCCATAAAGGTTATAAATATGGGTTTAAAGAAGATGCCACGGTCAAAATATTAATGGTATGTTTGGAATGGTTAAAATACTAATTTAAAGTTAATAAAATCATTCAAAGAAATTTTATCAAAACTCGAAGAAGAAGATACAGAGCATTAAGCTTGTCACTTAATGCAATACTGAAAGTCTGCTACAGATGCCAGAGAACTGGGAAAGCATGCAAGGGCTGCTGGATCACGATTCATCTACAAGAACCATAAATCTTGCCTAGAAAAACACTAAAACATTATTTAATTCTCTTAGCATCTTACAATATTTTAATAGGAGACTAAACTTTGTGAAAAAAAATCTTGCATAAGAGAAAACACACCCATTTGCACATCACTGATTCGTCTGACTTCTATGCCTTCTGTTGTATTCAGGTGAAGCTTACACACTAAGAACAATACTACCCCACTTTACTTCTGCTCTTATGGGGCCAGCATTTTAGCTATGCATATATTTGGGGCAATCTGTGGGCAACATCCCTAACTTTATAACATTCTGTAGTTGGTTGTGGGACATATGCTTTCTTCTTGATTTATTTTGATTTTGATTTTCTTTAATATTTGGTGCAAAACTGTTTTTCAAGAAAGCGTTCTTGATGGAAGATGATGGACAGATACAGTGACAACAACATCAAACTTGCTTTTATCAACACAGAAACATAGTTACTATCTTCTTTAAATCCAGCAGGAAGCACATGAACAGGTTGCAAGTGCACAGGTTGAAGAGGCTTCTCCAGGCACCACTGAAACATCAACTGTCTGGAATCCATAAGCTTGCCCATAACAAATCTTATGTAAGAGTCTCCTTAGGATAAAAGGTAAGATAGTTATTGAAAAGATATGGCCTCCATCTTCCAACATAAGCTTGCTGATAAAGTCCATTTCTCAATATTTTTCCCTCTATTCATTGACTCCATCATGCAACCATAACATGTAGAATATATTTATTAACTTAGTTTTTGAATTCATTATAATTGTAAAATGAGTAGCTTTTTCCATAAATATTGACCATGTGTTATTCTATTAGTATTTGTAAATAGTGCACAATTAACTTCTCTATTCTGCTACTAGAATACACTTTGCTTGTCACCCGTTTGAAGGTATGATGAACAAAGCTGACTTTCGTGTTATTGCATACAAATAGATGGATGCATTTTTGATTTATGGTGTCTCTCTATGGCTAGGTTATGATAATTATGTATCTTTACCAAATGAATCATCAATTTGTAATCCTTACTCTCGCCTACAACAAGCACATTTGCATTGATCAACATTGCCTTCATCACTTAGAACGACTTGACCTAGCTATTTCGTAGCTTTGCTTGATTTGCACCCCTTCACTTTTTTCCTTTCCTGTCTCTATTCTTTCACTTACACACCTAGGAAATATGTAAACAAAACAAAATAAAATTAGTAAAAATGATTACATTACTCTTTGGGTCAAAAGCCAGCCCTGACATCTCTCTTTGTTTGATTCTGCTTTGGTTCAGTTTATAAGTTCTCCATTTGACTGTCAATGTATTGATTATTTTAATTCTTAAAAAATTATTTAAAATATCTGTAATCTGATAGAACAATTATTACACATTTTCTGATCCTTAAAATATTAAGATTAGAAAGAATATTGTATTACTTCTAAGCTCATTATCCATTTTTATAAAAAAACCAAGATGCTTTTATACTTCTATGCTAAATGCTCAGCATTGATAATGTATTCTGATTAATTATTGTTTTCTTTTCCATTGAAAGCTAATCTAGGTATATGGACAATTTTATTGTTACTTTCTTCTTCAATGTTCTTTATTTCATTTTATTTTTAATTAGCACTTAGAAATTAATGCAAATGTCAGAAAATCATGTGAGGTTTGGATACATAAATATCTTGATGAATGCTCTGTCAGTGCAGATAGCATTTCAATCACCTTAAGAATTTATTATTTCTTTGTAGTCTCTCTGTCTCCCTCTTTTTCCATATTGCAGTAGATTGAATTGGATATACCTCCCATAAGCTTATTTCTTTGAATTCTCATTGCATGGGCAGTAGGAATGTGTACAGAGACAATGAACTTTTAGGACATGGAGCCTTGATGGATGAAATAAGTTCTTAGAGGTGTTGTTTGCTTTTTTTGTTTGCTTGTTTTGTTTGGGGGTTTTTTGGCATAAATTTCTGAAATGAAAATATGATTTATTTCCTGTCTCATCTTATACTTAAAAACTTAGTGTCTCATAGTTACTTGAGTTTTGTCAACATAATATAAACATAATATCACTAATGCTGTTGAGTTCATGGTATTGTAAAAGAAAAATGAAGTAGTAAAAGACTACCTCACTTTCAATGGAGCTCTGAAAATCATCACTAAATTATCCCATATCCCATATTGCTTCTCTGTGTTTCCTATGTTCTGTTGAATATATCACTCAGCTTCCTGCTCTGACTCCATGCTGTCATGCCTCCCTGACCGTTATGACTCCTCTCTCCTACCTCCAGAACTATAAGCAAAAATAAATTCTGTAAGTGACAGGTCATGGGGTTTCATCATAATAATGAAAGGCAACTAGCACACCAGCTAACTAAAGCTACTATAATGGCTTTGAATGTTCACTATCTTCTATTGGTCCAGAGTAACTGATAACTAAGTCATGCATTTCCTTGCAATTTTTATTAAAACTTCAGAAAAACCCAATGGTTTATGAAAAGTTTACTTTAATCTCCCTCGTTTGGGTAACTTTGGGAAATTCTTAACTTCTTTTTTTTTTGAAAGCCTTTTCTGCACTTGCTTCTTACCTATACAATCCTTCTCATGTAACTCTCTGAAGAAGATACACACACAGCTACAGTTTCTCTTAACCATATAATACAAAAGCACCACATTGGGTATCTGTTTATAATCAGTTCACCACACACACTGGCGAAGCTCAAATGCTTTAAAGTAATGACATCAAAATGTGTAGCTCTAAGACATGTATTCAATGACTATTATTCCCTCATAGTTCATATAAATGCAATATCTCCTAGAGCTAATCATATAAAAACTCAGTGCTAACAAAAAATACTGATATATAACTACATGAAAAGATGGACTGACAGCACACTTTTGTTTTCCTAGATATTGCCACTTTTCACTTCGGTGAGAATTCTACATACTTAGAAATATCAACTTACTTTGTATATATGATATGCCATATTAGAACTCTTTACAATATTATTTTGTTTGATATAGAATGATAAATATTGCCTGTGTTTGTCTCCTAAGTCTAATTCTCTCTAATGGTTAAGCTGTATTCTAAGAAATGACTATAAAATAATTTGCATAATCATTTATATCTGACTCTTAAAATTAGTTCTCAATTGCTAAACTGAGAGGTCTTGACGTTATAAAGGCAATTCTACTGGTGAGCTACAACCCCAGCTCACTCTGCTTTGAAATATGCATTGCATATTTTTATCCAACAGTTTTATAGACACCAAGTTCTTTCCTCATTGCCTTTCCTGTGCATTGACATTGACTTCTATTTCATTTCATTTAAAATACAAGGCTGCTTTTCTGTCTATTTATCCCACTCGGAGTGTTACTGAACAGTGTTTCTTTTCACTTAGCATACAAAGTGGATGTTCCCAAGAAACTATGTTTGTAATTATTAATTTCAGCTTCTATATATCTTAAACAAAAGATTTATAGAAACATGTCTATATAGTAAGTTTTCTATTCTAATCTCTCTGCTTATCATATTTCTTTCTAGGACTGCATGTTAATTGGAAGTTGGCATGCGTAAAAAGATGCTAAGTAAGACATTTTAATGCTACCAACACTTTAAAGGTTAAATTTATCATCTGGCATACTTGATCCATGTATTTAACCAGCTTTTCTTTCATGAATAAGTTGATGAGACATTTTTTGGCAGAAAAATCTAAAACACAAACATAGTGATTTTTTTTTCTCTTGTCTCATCTCATACTTGAAACCGTAAAAGGACATAGTCACTGGGTTTTCTCAACATGTCCTAAACATAATTGTTTTTAATGCTAGTGAAATTTATACTGGTTGTAAAAGGGGGAGGTTAAGAAAAATAATAGAAAAATAAAAAGCCTTCCACACCTTCAATGTAATGCTGACAAGCCTTCACTAGTTAAACTGTAGCTTCCAGAGCATGACCTACTATCTCCTGCTTTCTGTCAGGCATCTTTGCTATTACTAATTTTCTGCCAGCTAAATGGTGACCTTAGGGCTGACTAATTAGCTGTTGGTTTATGTATTTTTGCAGCGTTAATTGCAAAAGCCCTCACTGTTACTTCGTGGCTAGATTAACCTTGTTAGTGTGCAGAATTAGAACTGGAGAGGCCTTGTTATATCGTCTCTTCTGACATTTGAGAAGGGCTTTAACTCACTGACTGGAACATGAGGCTTCCACTGCCTTTGGTTGATCTTAGTAGTCACCCTCATAACAGCAAATATTTGGCTGGTGTTTAATGATCACTTCTTTATAGGCGTTGATGTGATTTTAACCATTCCTGAGTAACTCCCCCATGTTCTCACTCTATTTTTTCCTTATAGCTTATAAATGTTGCTCACAACTAAAAACATTTGAAACCAGAATTATGTTACCACATAATCAAATTTAAAATATAAATTGAGACTAAAATACTACAAATGGAATAAGCCATATCATGTCAGCTTTAATTTCTTAATAATTAAATATCCTCAAAAATACCACAGCCAAAATATTATCTACTTATTTTTAAATCCCTCTTCTTTGCAGGATAGATGTTTACAAGATAAAAATTTACTTTCAAAATAACTTCAAATTATCGAGCTTATAAATGAATTGCAAAAAGAAATGCTCGCGAAAACTATAATTTCTTTATCAACTTCTGGAATTTATAGTACTCATTACTCTTAAGTGTAGTACTGAAATAATAATTTTATAAAAGTTAAACCTCTATTTGCTTATAATAGACAATTAAAAATAACTCTATTCTATCCATAATACAAACCAATATGAAGTCTATCCAGAGTACAAAGTCATATTCCATAAGATCATATGCTGAGACATTTTGTAATTGATATTACATAAGCTCTTAAGATCTTACAAAGAGAAAAAAAGTATGTTGCTGAATTGCCTAACTGAAAGGATGCCAAGGGCTGGAGAGGTTGCTCAGCTGTTAAGAGCACTGACTGCTATTCCAGAGGTCCTGAGTTCAATTCCCAGCAATCGCATGGCGGTTCACAACCATCTGTAATGGGATAAGCTGCTCTCTTCTGGTGTGTCTGAAGAGAGTGACAGTGTACTCATATACATAAAATAACTTGTTTTAAAAAAGAAAGGATGCCAGAATTCTCTGGTCAAAATTGATATTTAAGATTTTTAATGATTTTTATTTTTACTCAATAAATACATGATGATTGATCAAGGTTGTTATATTTTTTCTTTCTAAACTTAAAAAGAAATTCAAGATTGATCTTGGGATTTGTTTTCCAGGCCTCACATTGCTACTCTCACTTTGATTTCTGTCCCTAACCTGACTAGCAACACATGAAAGTTGCATGAGACCTCTGTGTAGTTGAATAGAGATGCTGTGCCCATATTTTATGAGAGAAGCAAGATGCCCAGAAAGTGAATTGATTAAGGTATGACTGCCATCACTTTTATCAGTGCAGCTCAAAACTTACATCACATCATGTAATGTTAGCCTGTGCTTTTATTTGTCAATGATTTGTACATATGGGGAGTGTGTGTATAGAATCACGTGACAAGTGTTTATAAAATCACAACAATCAGGTTCACTTGTAATTTTCCTTGCTAAAATGTCCTTAGTAACTTTGCACTCGAAAACTTATTCCTATGCCTTTCCTTTGAATAGAAACCAATGATTTCCTGCTATTATTCCCTTGTTTATTTTTTGTTTTCTTTCTGAACATGATTGGCTTGAAACTTCTTTCATCTCTTCCCCCTTGGCAATCATGCTACAGTGTGATTGCTCCCTTCCTCCCAACTAATGGTCTTCAAACAGACACTTGGGCATTTTTAATGCCCTATATCCATCAGCCCCTGTTCTAGTCAAGGGTTGACTCTATGTTGTACGTTTGTAAAGGTAAAAAGACAAGGACAATGTAGTTTCTATTTGTCATGTTGCTCAGCTGAACCCAGAGGACTACTTTGGTTTATCATAAATATTCAGTTTTCTTAAATCTGCATAATTTCTGGGTAAGTACAAATTATTAATGCATGGTGCATTTATTTCCATTTATTCTTCAGGCATGTATTAACCCTAACAATCTACAAGGAACAATACTTGGTGTCAAAAATATTTTAAAAAATGAAATAATTAATATGTCATTTATATCTTAAACGAATAGAGACCACATTCTATGATTTTGTAAAAATGTTTCCTGTTACAATAGTATTCTAAGGACTTCATCACTCCTCTTGTAACCCATTTTTATATTTATTCAATATTTGAGGAGGCTATTTGAGAGAATGATGTACAATTAATTGGCCCATATGTTACCGAGATAAACATACTTATTATTCAACATAATTAAGATTGCCTTTTCTGTTTTCTGAAGACTGTTCACTTCATTCGAATTAACATTTTGACACTGAAATTCTGGATTTACAAAATTATGTTCACACTCTTACTAAAAAACTATTTTACGCTGTAAAGTTTTGCACACCAAAATTACTATATCAAAGTTTAGGATTACTTTTACCCGTTTTATTATTGACCTTGGAGAAAAGATATTTTTCCTATCATATAAATGGATAAAAACATCCAAAAATGTTTTTAACCTGAAGAAAGGCCCTCACGATTAATTTAATAAATAAGGAGTGTGTGTGTGTGTGTGTGTGTGTGTGTGTGTGTGTGTGTGTGTGTGAATGTTGAGGAATATGTATTTTTGAAGATGTATGTACATGTGGACTCACAGTTGTGTGAAGTCCAGGGATCAAGTGTGGGTAGTTCTGTCACTTACCTTATTTTCTGAAACTGCTTCTTTCACTAAGCATGAATGTCACTGATTTAGCAGAATTGAATTGCTGGCTATTCAGTCAGAGATGCACATGTCTCTTTATGTCCTGTCCTAAAATTACAAGTGTGGACTACTGCATCCAGAGTTTATGTAATGCTGTGGGTCTGAATTCAGGTCCTTATGTTCATAAGGCAAGTACTCTACTCATTGAGCCTGCTCTCCAACCTGAAACTTTTGGATATTTTCAATTGGCTAAATTCCAATACGATTTTGGACAATTTCTGCAAAGGTCATTTCCATAGAGCAAATTGATTGCTAGAGAACAAACCTATTATCACCAATGCTATCTATCAAAATGTCTTAAAATGGACTTAGTTAATACAAAGAAAATGAAACCTCCAAATCACTCACAGACCCTTTTATCTATAATGGTGTCCTACTAGCACAATATGCTAAGGCAATGGTGGCACGAGGCTTGTGATAATACCAACCAATACGTGATTTGAGTTAATGTCCACTCCACAAGATGTTTCCCATTAGGTGACCAAGAATATGAGGTAAAATAACTCAGGGACTTGCGATAAATACTACTGCTATTTAAAAAAAAAAATCTTAATGATAAAATGACTCCTAATGGGATTCTAATATAGTCATTCATCAGTGCTTTATGAAGCCAACATCAGAGAAACTACCTTCTGTAGCAGACGGGAACTCACAGCTAGACATTATGAAGAGAGTGAGAGACTCAACCCTAAATGGAAAGTTTTCATCAAATCCTTCCCCTGAGAGTTCAGGGAACACTAAAGAAAAGGAGACAGAAAAAGTGTCTGAGCCAGAGGGGATGGAAGGTACCGAGAAAAGAAAGCCCTCTAAATCAATGTGATCAAGGCAATCTGAACTTACAGAGACCAAGACAGCATGCACACAACCTCTGTGTGTATGAACCAGCTCCTTTGTGTATGTATTATGGATTCCAGTTTAGTGTCCTTTGTGGGATTCTTGAGTATGTGAATGAGTGAGTCTTTGATTTTTGAGCCTTCTGTTGGGCTCTTTTTCATCTGTTGGTTTGTCTTGCACAATGCTGATGTGATAGTTCTTGTTTTATTTAATTATTTCTTTTGTTGTTTTATTATTTTTGTTCATTAGAAGCCTGTTCTTTTCTAATGAGAGACAGAAAACGAGTAGATTCAGCGGAGAGTGGAGGTAGGAAGGAACAGGACGGAGTAGATAGAGGAGAAACCATAATCAGGATATACTATGTGAGAAAAGAACCTATTTTCTATAAAAAAAAAATAAAAGAAATTAAATTTTCAGTGTTATTTTCAATAACAAAAGCTGTTATTTTAACTTAGTCTTTAACTTTCTTTAAGAAGAAAACTAAGGACTATTTTATTTTCATCTATTATAAATTGCACGTACTTTGTGGTACCTGATCATTCGTGGTACATTATAATATTTTAATATTAAAAACATTTTTAACAACTCACTAATCCTGAGCTGTTTTGCTTCACTGTAAGTGTAATTATTTCATAGCAAAGATCTCCTCACATCAATAAAGACTTGTTTACAGATTGTGTCTGTCTTCCAGACTATGCCTATCATCAAAACTCTCCTACTATTTTCCTAAAGATGGCTCACTCTATATATCAGAATCATTGTGTCTGAATAAATAGTGTGGGGGGGGGAAAGCCTGGAAATATACAAGTTTCTTGTGTAATCAATTATTGAGCAGTCTTTCATCCCTTGCAACATCTACACAATCCAGATCAGATGGCACACAATCATACGTTTTAGTAGCAGGCAAGCCCACCATCATGATAGGAAGCTTAAGACTGTCAGAAGCATGTAATTGGTAACAGGTGAACCATACTAAATTATATTTCAAGGTACAGTAGCTTATTGAAATCAGCAGATTGAGATTTACTTATCACATCTATACTGCCATCTAGATTTACAGTGTCTATATTCTGAAGCTTGGAAATATTTTTTAGCAGTCTTTCAAATAATTACACTTCAAATTATCCTAAGACTGTGTACACAGGTCACTGGTGGCTCTAGCTTCATTTGCTGTGATAAATCATCACTGAATAAAAACAATATAAGGGAGGGTTTATTTGGCTTACAATTCCAGACAACAGTCCGACACTCGAGAACGTGAAGCAGGATTTCAAGCATCACATGCATAGTCAATAACAAAAAGTATAAAGGAATCCTTGCTGATTTGCTCATTCTTATATAGCGGTTTTATATCCTAAGGAGTGCACGAACCATTGCCACAATGAGAACCAAGTTTTGCAACACAAGTTGACAATCAAGACAACTCTCCACAGACTTTTCCCCAGACCAAATATACAAAAAAAATCACTCATTTGAGGCTTTCTTCCCAGTAGGTTCTAAGTTGTGGAAAGTTGACGTTTCAAACTAACCGCCGCAGTACCTGAGCAATTCTCTAAAATGTACTACACCCTGTGTTAGATCTCTGACACTGTAAAGAAATATTTAAAGTGTAATCCTTTAAATAATTCATTAATTTAACAAAAACTCATTTTTAATTACATTGGTGGAATAATAAGAGGGAAGAGTTGAATTGGTATGTTGTTGAGGTAAAGGGAAAGTTAGAAGTTCTTTTCTATTTCTCCAAGCAACTCTTCTCTACCTTTTTCTTCATGAATTCATGTCTTCTGAAGATTAACATCATCAGTTCTCAAGGCTGTATCCTAATTTTTTACTTCTTTTTACTTTGTATATCAATCTTTAGTATTTCAATCTCTCCTGTGTTTTTAATTAACATCTATGTGGATTTGCTATAAACTCCTTGAAGTATTGTTTGATTATAATAATTATATTACAAGTCCAAACTTTCCAAAACTTAACCTGATTGATTCCTGAGATTTAGAAAGATATTTAATAAATATAACAGCATTTCCTTCTGAAATCCTGTTTTTCTTATGCCTTTCCCTTCTTATTTTCAGAATACTTTCAAATCTCACTCACTTCCTAATCCTTCTAAGAAGATGGATCTGAAGGAAGCTCTCACCATGCTGGAAGTTTTCCATTCAGACAATGAAAACCTTAAATTGAATGTTCACAATAAAGATAGAAGTTGGAGAATCTGTGTCAAAATAAACTGTGTTTACAAAGTTTCATCAAGGGCTGTGGAGATATCCCACTCTATAAAGCATTTGTTGGGCAAGACTGGTAGCCAGAATTTGGATCCCTAGAACCCCCATAAAACATACATATATAATCTCTGCTTTTGTGGGGAGGTAGAAAACAGGAGTGTGCCCTTTCCCCAGGCCTGAGCAGGCCTGTGAGTCATTTACCACAATAAACCAAACAACAGTAGGACCTAAGTAAGACCTAAGAGGAGGCATTGCCTTGCCAGCCTTGGTGCCCTGCTGTCTGCTATCGAGCTAAGAAGAATGGACTGGCTGCTGAGCTAGCCTTGACACCTTCCGGACTACTGTCTCTTCGCCCAGCCCCTGGGCTGAGACAAGAAGAGACTCTGGGGGGTGGGGCTCCCCCTTTATATGTGAAAGCAAAATATTAAACTTTGGGCCTTGATCAGAATACTTTGTCTTGGCCCCATATTTCTCTCACCCTCTAATCCTGTTCATTCCCAGGCTTCCTCTAAGGTGAAGCTGGTTCACATAGCTGCAGGCGACTACACAGGAGAATCACTGAAGCTAGAAGTAAAATTATTCTTTCATTCAGTGATGGTCAAATAATTCTGCCTCAAAAAGTAGGCAGAAGGTAAGAATAAGCATTCAAGGTAGTTATTGGAATACCATTCATTTATAAATACACCTACAACCATGTAAACAAATGTACTGTACACTGCACACACATTACATACATACACACATTTACAAAAAAAAAATTAAAGCTAATTATAGACCTGAACATCCACTACTGCCATAAGAGACTGAAAAATATTTGTTGAACACTTGAAAATAGATAAATGGAAAATGGAAATACAGATGAGGATCAATGAGAGGATGACAAAACCTCAATATAAAACTTAATTTAAATGTAATATTTATTTAAAAAATATAGTGAACATGACATTTAGGTTTTCTATTTTGGTTTATCATATTTCCAGTGATCTTAAACACTTAAAGTGCAAACCAAGTTACCCAATTTTTGAGAAGCAGAATGCCTTGGAAATAGACAATTTTGTCTGAACAATAGTGAATGTGTCCTAAGAAAATAAACTTAGCATTTTCCCCTTTTTGCTATATATTCGATAATGCTATTAGGAAAGATACCAGGTTACCAGCATAGAGATGTTACTGGTTTGTGTAGTGATTGGAAATGACATCTTCAATAAAGGAAAAAACTAGTTGCTCTAGGCTTGATGATAGTGAACATTCATTGCAGCGTTGGCTTTGAGAACTGTGATCTCTTCAACGTCATCCTAATCCATTTAGATATTATAATGACATGGACTTCTAAAGACTGGAAGTCCATGTAGAGTAACTGAGAGATTCAGTGCCATTGAGGGTCTGCTTGCCTATATGTGGCACTTTTTGCAGTTTTTTTTTTTGTGTGTGTGTGTTGAATCGTGTCAAGAGATCTCTTTTGTAACTCTTTTAAAAGGACTCTACTACCATCATAAGGATTTTGTCATAATTACCCAATCAACATTAACAATCTCCTAACACCCCATCCAACTTAAGGATTTCAACATGAGAATTTTAATTTTGTTTTTACATTTTATTTTTTGAGATAAATATCTCATGTGTAGCAAAACCTACATTGGATACATGAACTCCTGTATCATCTGTTTGAATTTTGAGATTTCAGGCATGTACCAATGCCTAGAATATACAAATTTGTTGTAGACACTAATATTTATATCGCAGCAAGTATGAAACATTTTTAAGTAAAAGAAATTGAAATGATTGTTCTTGGATCAGGAATTCAACAGTAATCATTGATTATATTCATTAGTTAACATAACTTTTACAAGCAAAACTCATTAAAATATTTACATAAAGTGGTAATATATCACATAATCACCGAATCTTATTATAAGCCACTTTCTTCTTAGTAAGAGACTATAGTCATTTTACATAAAACATCATTCAAGAAGACCCAAAATACTGACATGTCAAGATGTCACTATTTGCAGATGATATAATAGTATACATAAGTGGCCCCAAAAATTCTACCAGAGTTTTCCTACTGCTGATAACCAACTTCAGCAAAGTGGGTAGATCTAAAAATAACTCAAACAAAGCAGTAGCCTTCCTCTACTCAAAAGAACAAAGGACTGAGAAATTAATTAGGGAAACAACACCATTCACAGTAGTCATAAATAATATAAAATAGCTTGGTATGACTCTAGCCAAGCAAGTGAAGGAACTGTATAACAAGAACTTCAAAGCCTTGAAGAAAGAAATGGAAGACCTCAGAAAATGGAAAAATCTCCCATGTTCATGGATTGGCTTGTATATAGGAGGGAAGGAGTTGGAGGTGGTGAGTGAAGAACAGGAGTTTATATGGTATAAATAACCTGTATCTGTGTATGAAATTGCCAAACAATAAATATGTTTTAAAGATTTAGTGTCAGAAGTTTTATGCTATACAATGGATATTGGCCTAATGGAGGACCAGTAGTCAAGTAGAAAAAGATTAAATAGAAAAGTTGTATTTGGTTTTGTTTTATTTTGAGACAATACTTCATTCTGTAGCTGTGGCTAGCCTGAACTCTGTGTAAGTACCATTGACAGTAAGCTTATAAAGATCCATCTGCTTTAACTCAGTGTCCTAGGATGAAAGGCATGTCCCATTATATCCAGTTATAATATTGTTAAGTATTATATCTCATCTCTACTTTTTTATTAACTGTAAAATTATGCATCTGCACTTTTTTAAAATCAATCCTGGATCAGCCCAAAAATACCCACCTTCCAGAAGACTAAGTAGGCTCCCTATACACCTTCACGGCTCTCTCTTTTTTCTCAGAAACATTCTCCATGGTCTGCAACAGAGAACTAGCCTCCCAGCTAGTTCCCACTGTCTTCTAAAATCAGGGATGAGACAAGACTGTTCACTCTTTCTGTATCAATTCAATACAGACCTAAATTTCTAGCTAGAGCAATAAGACAACTAGAGGAAATCAAGGCAATATAAATTGGAAAGAAGAAATCAAAGTATCACTGTTTGCAGATTGTTTGATAGTATACATAATTGACTCTAAAATGTTCTACCAGAGAACTCCTACAATTGATAAATTGATAAACAGCTTCATCAAAGTGACTGGATATGATATTAACTAAAAAGAAAGAAGAAAAGAAAATCAGTACCACCCCCCCCCAATCTGCAAACAAGATAAATAGAGTGAGAAAGAAATCAGGGAAACAACACCGTTCACAATAGGCACAAATAACATAAAATATCTTGATGTAACTCAAACCAATCAATTGAAAGATCTGTATGGCAAGAACTTCAAGTAATTGAAGAAAGACACTGGAGAAAATATTGTAAGATGGAAAGATCTCTCAAGCTAATGGATTGGTAGGATTAACATACTTAAAGCAACCAATTTGCCAAAAGCAATGTACAGATTCAACACAATCCCAATCAAAATTCCAACACATTTCTTTAAAGACTTAGAAAGAGCAGTACTCGGCTTCATATGGAAAAACAAAAAAAGTGCAGATAGCTAAAACATTCCTGACTAATAGAAGAAAAACAAATCCAAAAGTATTTCCACTCCTGATTTAAAGCTCCACTACAGAGTTATAGTAATAAAAACTGCATGATGTTGGCATAACAGACAGGCTGAACAATGCGATCAAATTGAAGATGCAGAAGTAAAATCCACACACCTATGGACAGTTGATTTTTGACAAAGAGGCCAAAATTATACAATTGCAAAAAACAAAGCATTATCAATAAACTGTGTTGGTCTAACTAGATGTATGCATACAGAATAGGGCACAAAGATCCATATCTCTGTCCCTTACAAAACACAAGTCTAGGTGAACCAAACATCTCAACATAAAACCAGATACACTGACATGGTAGAAGAGAAAGTAGAATAACCCTGAAGCACTGCAGGAGACAACCTCCTGAACAAATCACTAATAGTACCGGCACTCACATGTACAATTAATGGGACCTCATGAAACTGAAAAACTTCTGTAAGGCAAATGGCACTATCCATAGGATAAAATGGCAGCCTACAGAATGGAAAAGATCTTCACCACCCCCAAATCCAATATCTAGTATCCAAAATCTAATATCCACAGTCTAATATCCAAAAGAGATAAAAGAACTTAAATTAAACACCAACAACCCAATAAAACATTTAAAAATGGGGTACAGAGCTAAATAGAGCATTCTTAACCGAGGAATCTCAAATAGCAGAGAAACACTTAAAGAAATATTCAACATCTTTAGCCATCAGGGAATTGCAAATCAAAGAGATTCTGAGATTCCATCTTACACCTGTCAGAATGGCTGTGTTCAAAACCACAAGGGACAGCTCATGCAGGTAAGGATATGGAACAAGGGAGAAACACTTCCATTGCAGGTGGGAGTGTAAACTTGTATAGCCACTTTGGGAATCAATATGGCATTTTTCAGAAAACTGAGAGTAGGCTAGCTCAAGATCCAGCTATACCACTCGTGGGCATATACACAAGGATGCTTCATCCAACAACAAGAACACTTACTCTGATATGTTCATACTGGCTTTATCTGCAATAGTCAGAAGCTGTAAAACCCTACATCCCTCAACAGAAGAAGGATAAAGATAATGTAGTACATTTATCCAATAGAACATTACTCAGCTGTTAAAAGCAAAGACAGAATTGATGGAACTAGAAAAAAAAACCATACTGAGTAAGGTATCTCAGACTTGGCAAGACAAACATAGTATGTATATACACACTTATTAATGTGTATTAATAAGTTAAACAACAACAACAACAACAAATGCTACAATCCACACACCCAGAGATGCCATGTAACACGGGGAGCTTATGGAAGTAGGGGTGCATTAATTTCTCTAGAAAAGAGAAATAAAACTTATATTGTAGATAGAAGGGAGGGATTGGTTTAGAGGGTGGATGGAGAGAGAGAATACTGCTAAAGACAACTAGAATTGGAGGGACATCTTGAGGACTAACTAAAAGCCTAGTGCAATGGAAATTCTCAGAAATCTACAAGTGTGAACTTAGCTAAGACTCCTGGCAGTGGGGGATTTGGAGTCTGAACAGGCCATCGCCTGAAACAAGGCAAGATTTCTTTCCGGTAGAAGGATTGGGACTCCAAGCCAGCCACAAAACCTTTGACTTTCAATTTGTCTGGCTTACACAAGGTGCTGGGGTAAAATTGGCACAGAAATTGTGAATGGCTCAGCCTGAGGCCCATGCCATGAGCTGAAGCCAACCCCTCACACTGCCTGAAGGCCAGGACGCTGACCGAATAGCCCAAAACCCCGGGATAGATCTGAACATGACTCACAGAAAAAAGAATCAGTGAAATAATTCTTAATGATATTCTGCTATACTCATAGATGACTGCACAGCCCGATTGTCAGCAAGAAGCTTCATTCGTGAACTAAGGAGAGCAAATGCAGAGATCCACAGACAAACACTAGGCAGAGCCCAAGGAACCCTGCAGATAAGATGGAAGGAGGATTATAGGAGCCAGCAGAGTCAAGGATACTGCACGAAAACTCACAGAATCAACTAACCTGTGCTCACAGGTGCCCACAGAGACTGAACCTAAAACCAGGGAGCCTGCATGGGACTGACTTAGACCTTCTGTATTATGTTACAGTTGTGTAGCTTAGTCTTCTTGTGGCAAGCAGGGGATATATCTGACTCTTTAGCTGGTTTTTGGACCCTTTTCTTTGTAGTGGTTTATGTCTTCCAGCCTTATTATAAGAAGGGAGTGACTACCCTTACTGGCAGTAGATAAGCCATGTTTGATTGATATTGATTGGAGATCTAGCCCTTTCTGAAGAGAAATGCTGAGGAGTGGAGGATGGGAGAGGGGGTAGAAGTGAGGTGAAAGGAGAGAG
Source organism: Rhabdomys pumilio (assembly GCA_030674055.1). Classification (NCBI taxonomy): domain Eukaryota; kingdom Metazoa; phylum Chordata; class Mammalia; order Rodentia; family Muridae; genus Rhabdomys; species Rhabdomys pumilio. Next base: position 72,322,148 of record JANHMN010000002.1, on the reverse strand, counting down.
AGGCTTGGAGGAGAGGGGAAGGGGAAAACTACAATCAGGTTGTGAAATAACTTTTTAAATAGTAAATAGTAACAACAACAAAAATCTGATGTGGAGCTGAAGAGGTAGCTCATCAGGTAAGGGCACTTGATACTTTTATTGATGACCCAAATGGTTTCCTAGTATCCACCTGGTGGCTTGCACTCACTTGTAATTCCAGTTCCAAGGGAGCAAGTATTCAGGCACATTCAGGCAGATACTCACATAGATAAACACACAAACACACACACAAATACACACGAGTGTGCATGCATGCATGTGTATCTTTTAAATTCAGTGCTAATTGCTTAAAAAGATTAATGAAAGCTAGTTTAGAAGCTAATGAGATGCTGCTTTGGTGATGGATTTCTTCTGAACCACTGTGATCTCATCATTTCATTTCATTATTGTGTTTGGCTGGATGATTGCAAATTATCCGTTTCTTTTTCTACTACTGAACTCTTCCAACAAAGTTTTCATACATGTTTTCCAGTTTATTATCTATATTATATACACTAAATATACACATTATATAGATAATGTTACATATACTTTTATTAACTATATCTAATATAGTTAACATTATATCAAGAATTATATATTATCTATTCAATGTATTTTAGACAAGGGAAAAAAAGCAGAAATTACCAACCAGGTGTTTGTCATATTTGCATGGTTTATTTTCAAATGGAAAAAACATTCCTGATAGTTCTATAGTATAGAGAACCCCTTTCCTTTATCTCTAAAACCCTCTCTCTGGATTTAATCGACTGATTCAACTCTGATTCCATACACCAAAGGTCTTTTTTCTCTTTTTAGAAAGAATATCATCTCACACTGAAAATAAGTTATAAGAATGTTGTTGTTTAAGATCTGTTATATTTTTAATTTTGCTTGTGTTACATTAACTATGGAAGATGCTATTTTGAAATAATTTCTAAAGAAGGTCAAATCCACACTTTATTTATTTAGTTTGTGTCCCTGTGTATAATCAGAAAAATGACGCTGTAGATGTTAAATCCTTAATGTGGCTGGTCATCATTATTTTATATAATGACAGAAAAATCTTAATAGAAGAAGCAATCAGATGGCCCTGATATGAGTAAGTAAAAGATGTTTGACAGATCTCCAGGCAGTCTTTGTGAATGTAACTATTTCTCTGACAAAACAACAGCAATTTTTAAATAGGGTGATGGAAGGTAATGATATTAAAAAGAACTAAGAATTACATAAGTACCTTACCACAGAGGTATGTCCTCTAAACATAGTAATAACTGGATCAAATTGTTCAAATTCATGAGTCTATGTAAAAGATATTTTATCAAGAACAGAGAATATTATAAAATTTTATAAGATAAAAATTTAAAACATCGCATGATTTTTTTCATTTTTTAACATTTGTTATATTTTATTTAGGTGTGTGTGTGTGTGTGCATGAGTGATTGGGTATACATGTGTGTGCCACTGTGTCTGTGTGTGAGACAGAAAGAGAGAAAGAGATGTAGATTGGTTGACAAGTAGTCCTGGAATCTAATCAGTTAATTAGCTTGGAATTCAGTAGAACCTGAGTAGAAAAACTTTAGGATCAATCTCAGTTTCTTCATCTTTTATGTTATTACAACCATAATATACAGTACAAATCTAGTGTTTATGTGAAGGTTAAAATTATACCATGTGTTAAACTATTTACTTATAGCTATTGCAATAAATTTAGGAGGGGGTTTTTAGCTAAAGAATTGTTTCACAAGATATTTCTGTTTTCTGAATAAAAATTTCTGACAGCAAGGAGAAGAAAAGAAATTGATATTTATAGAAACAAACATATTATAAAAACAAGCATATATACCTACATGGAGAAACAGATGTAGAGAGAGACAAATATAGAAAATCAATATTGTACTTTTAAATTGTTGAGGCTGGTATATAATAAAAATAATCTCTTATTCCAGGCACAATATTCAAATTTCTTCTGAGGGATATGCACAATAGTCAAACTCTATTAGATAAAAGCTTGCAAAAACTATATCAAGTGTAAGATTCCAGTATGTTAACACTGGTAGATAAATGTCTTCTCTTCATGCTGTAAGGATACATTGAGTTGTATTCAGGAGATGATTGTGTGTGATATCTTTTACTTTGTACATAGACCTCTGTCCTCATATTTATTGCCTAAAACCTATAATATTGTCTTTGAGAATATGGGCTTCTTTTACTTAAAATAATTTTATATGCTTTTACTGTGCTATTTTTCTTTCTTTTTCCTTTTCTTTTTTAAAATTTACTTGCATTCTAACTGTTTGGGTACTTCCTATGAATTCACCCTGATTTTTTTTTCTTAAAAGCCCTGATAGAGGTGTCTACCCTTGACTTTTCCATTTGATTAATGGAAAATAATCACTCTTGCTTTTTCTCATGTGGGTTGGTTAATTAACTGATTCAGGCAGCACAAGTAATTTCTACAGTAGTGTACTTATTGTTTTAAGAATTATGTGAAAATTAGTCTCTTACTACATGATTAGATTTTTAGATCTAGTAATGAACAAAAATAGTCTTTCTGTGCCATCTTTTAATGTGTTTTTAATCACCAGCTAAATAACAAAGAATTGTCTTTTAAAATAATTAAGACTACATATCGAGTCTCCATAGGATGTCAACAATAAAGGGGTTAATGAAGCATCCAATCATCATGGAAACAATCAGAAAATGTCTCGCTTTAAACAACCCAGAGCGATTTCCACAATCTAAATGCATCTGTGCTGGAATAATTTCCATAGAATCCGAACATTTTTCATCCTGTGGAGATTACAAGACGGAAGGGTGGGGAGGGGGGGAGCTTGCAAGTGATGGCAAACCTCCTATGTAAGAGAAGCCAGATATTTAAATGAAATATCTGTCAAAAAAGCCAAGCTATTACAGTCTCACAAATCATGCTAAACATAATGGCATGACCTCAGTCATGGCACCATTTACAACCATGAAAGAATGTTACAGTGAAGGATTTCGATTTGCACATTGTACACAGCATCTAAAATATTAATAAAACCTCCATTATGAGTTAAAAAAACATACACCCCCCCTTTATAGATGAGAATCAGTGTCAGGCTGAATCCAACTACCAATCCATTGAGGATGTAAATATCTCACTAACAGACATGAAATGGAATATCATATCCCTTGAATTTCATAAAATTCACATTGATCTAAAAGTTCCAAACTAGATACAGCAAAAACCAAAGTAATGATAGTTCATAGACAGCTCTGCATGATTCATTTTAAATACACACATATTCTCTTGAGTTACAAACTGTAGAAACAAAGTACAGATGTTGTGTACATATGCACCTGACGACAGTGATACACTAAAAAGGGTTGTGAGGTTGCATCACTGTACAAACGTCACAGAACATTTTCAAACAAATGTGAGATGCATATGGAAACTACGCTGTGGACATTTGTATAAAAAGAAGTACAAAGGTATTCTAAAATAATTGTTGAGAGTATAATACAATAATACATAAACTGGTACCATAGGATTTTAATAGTAAATACCATGTTTTGTGCATGTCCAGGACTGTCCTACATGACTGCTAGAGCAATAGGCTGTAAGTGACAGAGTCCCCACAAACTTGAATCAGAGGGTGTGTTACATTAAACAATACTCACTAAGTGACAGGAACTCTTGATTTCTACTATAATTTTATACAACCATCACATATGCAATACATCGCTGCCTGAAACATCATTTTGCAGCTCACAACTCTACTTGGAAACTGAGTTCAAGTCTTTTCTAGTTCTATTATGAACCATATTACTAGGCCAAATATTGTAAAATATTAGACATGGAAAGATCAGAAATAACAACACCTTTATTTGCCTATTATCCCTAATAATAACTTAGGAAACATACATTTATACAATATTAAGTTAATAAATTACTAAATCAAACATTTACTCTCTCACATCTTTTATTTTGCCATTACTTAAATGTAGATGATAATATATGTTATTATGAGAATTTATAGACATATATTTATGCCATAGAGTATTGGAGCACAAAATACATGCCCATTAAATGGTAAATGAAAGCCTATTACATCTTAACCAAAGCCTGAACTGAAAATATGATAAAACAAATAAAATCAGATTTTATTTGTGTTTATCACCGCAAACTAAATAGCTACGGGCCAAGTTATATTCAAATACAAAATTATGTTTTTACATCAACTTTCTTTTAGATAAAGAAATAAGATCAAACCACATGTTAGCATTACAGCAATGTCACACAATACTTGAAATAACGTAGTAAAAGGATTACAGTTTCGGAAGGTTCCAGCTTTGCTGTTTTCACCCTATGGTGAGGTAGCACATCATGGAAACTACTCACCTCAGGTACAGAGAAAAAGAACAGTTGTGGTCTCATATTCCCCTTTGGGACATGGCCCCAAATGTCCTAAGTTCACTCCCAAGGTCCCATTTATTGAAGATTCAATAATGACTGATAGTGCCATCTCATCAAGCCTTTAACACATGGGTGTTGTGGACCTTCAAGATCCTTATCAGGAAGTTATGTTCAAATATGTTCTTTTTATTTCTTTTTCTTAAGGGAAATGGTTATTCTTTTTTGCAAGCTTTAGACCTTTTATTTAATGATTTCTAAAAGACTTTGCCATAATCGTTATGCAACTGAAAACTCACTTTGGCTCTAATCTCATTTACATTCGTGGTCCTTGAATAACGGTTATCACAATTTCCACCTATTATCAAGAGAGGTCTGGAGAACAATTAACCGTGGTGACTGAAGCCATTCCTATTTTGTGTCACTATAATCAACATGGAAAACCAATTTGCAGAACCAAATGATAGTTTTCCCTTGTAAGAGAGTAGTTTTGGCTGAGTATGCTGTGTGAATATTCTACTTCATAGACTTGGTGCCAGTCAGCTTGCATTTATACTGGGAATGGAATCCATCCAGATTGCTCACAAAGGTTGTTTCCATAGAGCCAAGAGTGAAACAACGAAGACGAGCTGTTGCCTGGTAAATTGTTAAAGAAACAGAGCAATTGTTATAAAACTACTGCTAACAATAAAGAAAAAGTAAAATGTACATGGCCTAGATATGTGATTTCATTTTGAAATAAGCCCAAATTTAGTGCTTTCTTTGTGGTATTATTTTTAAGCTTTGATAATACTCAACACTCATGAGATCACTGGGATATTGAAGAATGACCTAAATTGATTATTTACAAAGCAGAACTGGGGAACAAGAAATTATTACATGAATTTACTGTTTCTTCAATACCACAAACAGTACCCGGGATCACAAAGGAATTCAGGGAAATGTAGTTTATCATCTGATTTTTCAGATTCATAGCTTCTCACCTTTTAATCTTTTGAAAATCCAGATATACAACCAGTACCTCATATCTTTTGTAGATCACCTAACTGAGAAAGGTAAAGCATTCATTCACAATTTTGTCCTTTGTAACTTAATTTCTCTTTGGCAAATAAATTTTTAAAATACAAAATAAAAATTGTCAAAATAATCAATTAATATATTTCAATGTGCACATCATCCTGAAGAGTATTTCAGTGTCTTGCACCATTCTCCTGCTGGAATATGAATGATCTTTTGCCCAGTATACTTGTTTCATATACATGACCAGACTGCCAGTCAGTTAACTGCTGTCTCAGTTATCAGATAAGCTGATGTGTATAGCAGTGTTTGTAGGGAAGTTACTCAAGTCTCTTAATGATGATTGTAGATGTCGGGAGCTGGAATGACAGGGACGAACTATGAAAGAAGAGATGACAGATTAGCTCTGGTACCTAAGGCAGCAATGCAGACGCATAGGAGAAAGCATGATGCACGTAAGACTTGTTGCTTATTTGTCTTTTCAAGCATGCACTAGAGCCGAGTAATGCACCCCTTGTGGATAGAGGACAAATAATTTATTGCAAAATAGAAGAAATAAGGTACACTGTGATTTTATAGATACATAATATATTATTAATAGCAATGTTGTCACATATATAATACTGGAACATAGAGTATAACATAAAATATATTAATGTAAAACTATACATGCAATACACAGAATTGCATATTGTATATAAAATATATAATTTTACATACAAAGGTGATGCTTCCTTCAATAGTATTAATGATTTGTACAACATAATAATATGGTTTCATAGAAACTGAATTAAAGAGTTGACAATGATTGTATGATTTTATATGTTTTATCATTTCACATATACACATACTAGCGCTGGTATTGCAATTTTTCACAGAAGAAAAGCCAGTCTGCGATATGTGCAGAATTTAATTATTTAGCTTTCAGGTCATTATGATTACATATTTTCTTTTAGTAGGTGAACCATTATTTTATTAAATATTTTTAAAGCTTACTATGAATGTAAAAAATTATTAATAATAAAGCAAGTTATGAAATAAAAGCTTAAAACATAGCTTCAGACACTCATGTTTCATAAGGCTTAAGAAGAATTAAGATAATTATTGTGAATGGAATTTAGGATTAAAATATTACTTTTTTATGTTCAATTATTTTTTATTAAACCACTTTATTCATTTCTAAATGCACTTAACAATGAATTGCATTATGTTTTCATAGCTTCAGTGCTTTTCTGTATATCTGGTCTCACAAGATTTTTTTCAGTGTGCTTCAGTTAAACAGACAAAAAAATAATTCACCTGTTAACTCTGTAGTTTGGACAGTAGTAATATCTGAAGATAATTCAGTGTACAGGAAAATGTCAACATTGAATAATAACTGGTAGAATTTTAACAGGTATTTTACTAAAAGCTATCTTCTTTTAAGGAAATATTTAGGAATTACAACAAAGTTAATTCAATCACATATAAGATTTACCAGCTAGGTATTCTGTTACATGGCTATAATCCTAGCACTTAGGAAATATGAGGTAAGATAATCATAAATTCAAGGCCTGCCTGGCCTACAGACTGAGACTCTATCTCAAATGTCTCCAGTCAGGAAAAAAATTTAATTAATAATGGCTGTCACACTGAACTTGGAGACTGGTTGTTGTCACCTATAGTTCTCAATGTTTATCAATGTATCCTTTTCTCCTCAATGTTTATCAATGTATCCTTTTCTCAAAGTATAATATTTCATCATGTTCTGTGATATGTAAGTAGGTATACGAACATACTGTTTGACAAAAAGAGCATTAAAGAAGTACTTTTGCATTCATAATGTCACTATGCAAAGATACTTGCATGTAATTAAACTGATATAAGAGCAAATCGGAGGAGGGATGGAATGGGGGCTTATAGGGAGAATGGGGGAAGGGAATAACATCTGAAATGTAAATAAATAAAATATCCAATAAAATAAATAAATAAATAAATAAATAAGATGTACTTTTACAAATACACATCTCTAGATGAAGAATGCAGGTGGTTTATAACCTCTGAGAGAGGGAGAATCAACCTCCTCTGTGGAAAAGACTCCTCATGATTATCCAAATCATAGTAGACAGGCCCAAATGCATATGAACAAACAACATTAAATGCGCTCAGGAGGTTATAGCTATGGATGTAGACCTATAGATAGATGATCACATTCTTAGACATACACATAGAGAATAAATTTGAGAGGAAGTGAGGTCACTGGATAAACTGGTTGGAGAAAGAGGAAGAGAAATGATGGAAATACGGTATTCTGGTAGGAAATCTTTAAACATGTATAACCTATAAAAAGAAATTGTCTCCTCGATGTTGAAGAAAATAATTAAAATTCAGGTTCTTTCGAAGATATATGTTGGTTTTTATTGTCTTTTTGTAAATCTTCTCAGCAAAACAAAACTTTGACACCTTCCACTTCAACACTTAACACTGAACACTGTGCACTTGCTAAATGGTTTCAAACCTGACACAATCCTTTCAATTTGGAGAAAATTTGTTTTTAGGAAACTTCTAAAATCTAAAATTATCACCTGAAGTGTACTTTAATGTCCCTGAAGGTAAAGTATCTATTTGGGAATGCATGGAAGAGAGAGGTTCAAACCAAAGGCTCCAGTGATACCTTCCTCAGATATTGGAGTTGATCTGCCTTCCAGTTTCTCTGATCATAAAATCATGAAAACAGACTATCTACCTGGGATGATTCCCTGAACACTGTGTTAGAACTGTTCTGAATACATTGTAACCAGACCAACTGGAGGCCCATTTCATGGGCATGCACCAGTCTCTGATACTAGTAATGATAACATTGTTATGCTTGCACAGAGGAGCCTAGTCTGACTGTCCTCTGAGAGGTTCCACCCAGCAGGTTACTGAAACAGATGAGAGTCCCAGAGCCAAACACTGGACTGGGGTCAAGAACTCTTATGGGAGAGTCATGGAAAGGACTGAAGTCTACAAAGGAGATAGGAACTCCACAGGAACACCAACAGAGTCAACTAACCTGGATCCCTGGGAGCTCTCAGAGACTGAGCCTTGATAAAGAGAGCATACACGGGCTGGACCGAGAACCTCAGTACATATGCAGCAATTTTACAGCTCAGTCTCCATGTGAGTCCCCCAACAACTGGAGCAAGGGATGTCTGTCCTTAAAGCTGTTGACTGATGGTGGATTCCATTCCCCAACAGAGAAGCCTTGTCTAGCTTCAGTGGAAGAGGAAGCACCTAACTCTGCAAAGACTTGATGTTCCAAGGTAGTATACCCTGGGGGCCCAACCTTCTCATGGGAAAGAGGGAGTGAATGCAGGGAAAAGTACTTGGTGAGGGGAGAACAGGAGGGTTGAAGATTTGGGGATGACAATTAATTAAATAATTAATTAATTTAAAATACATATATATATTATATAATAAATATTCATCGTCTTTATTCTGTTTGTATATTTCATGGCAACTAGACTATTCTTCAAAGTAACACTAATCTTGATCCATGTGCTGCTGCAGATTTTGACAATGCTAAAGCTCATGACTGAAAACATCATGTGTTAAAGTATTCTGGCATGCTATTGTATACAAATCTAATCACTGGTCGTATTAATTGGATCACATTTTCATTCTATCGTTTTTTTTCTAATTAAATAGCAAAAAAAAATAGAATAGAGATCTATAGCTACCCAACATTCTTTAATACATTGATAGAATTACAATCACCATCAAGGATCTCTGTTTATCTAGGCTAAGTCTTTTATAATAAAATATTATATCAGAAAGTAGCAGAATTTTTAATATTATAATAACCAATCTTCTCAAATACCTGTTGTTTTTTTTTCTTGATCTTTATCCTTTCTAAATTGTATAAAAGTGTTGTATGTGATGACAATATTTATATGTAAAAGTCAAGTTATTAAAATAAAAAGTTAAAATATGTACACTATTTGAAAATTAGCTACTTATTTTGAACACAATAATAAGATAAGTGGGCCACATCCCTATAAGAATCCTTGCTTTTGAGAACAGCAAGATAGAAAGTCTTGGATGCAACTAGTCACCACATATTCTATGTCTGAAACACTCTTCTTCTTTTAACAATATGGCTCATGAGTATTCCAGGGGCTTCAAATGTGGAGCCAAAACATGTACAGAAGGATTGTCCTTTCGTGCCTTTGATGTACAAAGCAAATCAGCCTGAAATCATCAGAGAATTGCCTTGACAGGGGTTGGACAAATCTCAGTGTGATCAAAGCATCCCAGGCCAATGACATTTGAAAGGAAATTAAAGCTTTCCCCTCTGAGATTTAGCCATCTTCCAAACAGAATAAATGTAAGAACACTAAGATGGATGGGGATGGTAAGTACTCCTTGCATCTCTAGAGCGGTAATGAGAGTGTTTCATTTACAAAAGCAGTGTGCACCATAACTATATGCATATGATGGGGCTAGCCAAGCCAAAGTAAATAAATACATTCTATTTTTAATCCACATAATTTGTTCAAAAATGAGAATTTTTTTCACACTAAATAAAACACTATTTAACTTGTGTGTCCTTACAGATAAGGAGTAATCATGTAAACATAAGGCATGAGTTATTAAAAAGTTATTTTATATTTCATCATGTAAAAACTTATAACTAATATAAATCTCTAACAAAATCTCCTTTAATGAAAATAAGGTCTCAATGTGTTATGATAAGATAAATAATGCTCACTGCTAAGCTGAGACAAATATTGAAGGACTAAATACATCACAATCTCTAACATAATCAAAGGTTAAAAGGACAGATTATAAATTCATAACTGTTGTTTACTTTCACTAGGGCCTCTTCAAGTATTGTGTAATATTCTAACTACCACTCATTCTGAGGAAAAAAATGTGAATTGAAATATTCTCAGTATAGAATTGAATGTTATTGTATAAATGTTAACTGTTACAAGTAACATATTACAGAGGCCCTGGAATTCTTAATTTTACAGTTCACAAAGAATTGTAAAGTGAAATAAGCTTAGTCTAACCTGCTTTTCAGATGACCATTTTCTACAGCAAATACATGAGGTTTCATTTTGGTTATACTTAGGTACTATTTGATCTCTAGCAAACTGAAACATGCATGTATGCTAGTATCTGAGTGTTGTATATCTGATAAACATTATTCCACATTTTCTATGAAAATTATGGACATTGTAAAATCTAAAGTAAACAGTACATTGCTGAGTCCCAGGAAATTACTTTATGGTAGGAAAAGTAGACGCAGAATCTAAAAGTGACATTTTATAGAAGAAAGTCTATGTAACTCTGGCTTTGTTAAATATTTTTTCTTCTATCTTAGTTTTGTTTGTTTGTTTTGTTGTTGTTGTCCTTTTAAAAAGGGTCCCATTATGTAGTTCTGCTTAGTCTGGAAGTCTTTGTATATATCAGGATTGCCTTGAAGAAAAATAGTAACAAGTACCAAAAACATATAGAGGCCACTTCGGTGATCAGCATTGCTGTATTACATAGAAAAGATTATGAAAACACACACATGTATGCAGACAGGAAACTGATGACCTGCACAGAAATCTGCATATACTAGGCATGTACACTGTGCATATACGTACATGGAGGTATTAAATTCCCCAACCCAAAAAAAGCCAATAACTTTTTACTATTCAAATTTAAAGCTCCTAAAAATTATGTTCTTTACTTTTCACATGAAATATTTGTTGTGTAAGTCTGATACATGGTCAGTTCCCTGTAAATGAATAGAACATTTTATTGGTAGCATTCTAAATTTTTTTAGGGTTGATGAATTTTCTGTTTTTAATCTGTGGAAATGACATATTAATTAATTTAGTATTTGACAAAACAAAATTGTCTGAACATTGAGCCAGTATAATACATAGTTTTATATACATTATACATAACTTATATATGTTTTCTATATAACAAATACAATATATAATAGAAGGAATATTGTTACTGCCTATGCCATTAAATCTAATAACTCCAGAAATTGGTTAAATATTGAAATCAAATTCAGACCAAAAAAAGTGCTGTTGCTTTATTTTTTTATCTTTCAAGTAGATATTTAAATATTGATTTCCAAAGCTATACATGAATCATACCTAAAGGCCTGCAAAAAGATATAAACTTTATGAAGGTCTTTATTTAATATGCCTATCAATTTCCATCACCTATTTAGAAAAATTTTATCATAGAGCTATAAGTTACAATGCTATGTTGCAGTAAATGCTTTTTTAATTATTCATCATTGGAACTCATAATTTGAGCATATAAGAAATGAAAATATCATAAATAACAGAGAAAACATTATTGCTTGAGGCAAACTCTGAAGCTCATGACTTTTATTTAAAAACTCACTCGTGAAAAGATGCTTTCTTCCTTATGATAAGGCAGCTTGCCTTCTTCCAAAGTCGTCATTTATAATTTATGAGTTGATATTATCTAGACTAATAAGATTGTGTAGTTAACAGCAGAAAAATACATTTGACTGATTATTGTATAGCCTCTCTTAACAATTACAACTAACAAGGAATGCATAGGTTTATAATAATTGAGAAAGCTTTAATTGCTTCTACGTTAAAAACATGAATCATGTTATTCTATTTCAAACACTTAACATTTCCAGAAAATGATTTGATTTATCATAAATATCCAGTAATTAGCTTATTGTAATTACTGTTATTTTATGTAATGTTATTACATAATACATTTACTTTTAATAATATTATAAATGTATAGTGGTAGCCCATGTTTTTGAATAGCTGCATTCTTGTTTTTTTTTTTTTAACATTTTTAATCTACTTTGACTTCTGACTCTTAAGTATAGGTGTTTAACATTTTATCTTAGTCAGTCTGCTTCTGTGTAACAAAAAGCCACATGAGTAGTTGAAAATAAACATCTGTATTCCATATCATTTGTCAGTAAATGAACAGTTTACTCCACTTAACACATGTAATCTGAACTAATTATAATTTCACTCTTTAGTTACTTCTGTAATTTGTTATGGAAAAAAAATCACACAAACTCCCAAGCTACAAACTTCCCAATGAAAGGCACTATGAAACTTATATGTATTGGTGCAGCTATTTCCACGTACTGAAGAAAGAAAATGCTGAAACCATTTTCTTTGGTTTGAAGCAGTTTGGGGCACCAGTAGTGGGTGTAAACTGGGTTGCTTTCCTGGTGGTTTTTTTTTTACATTAGCTTATAGAAAGGCTGTAACAATTATTAGCTTCTCATATTAGTTAGCTTTATGAACTATTGATATTAAACCATAATATTAGTCACACTATATTGTGGTATAGTACATCCTTTCTATAAGAAAATAGGCATCCACATGGTCTATACTACTTGTATAGACATTTGACTATGATCTATAGATCTTGGATTATGATAATTACATCTTATTTCTGGAGTATTCAGATCTACCTAAGCCATGGAATGTAGAAAAAAATATATATGCTATATCATGTATACATACGTATATGTATAAACAATTTAATGGACAGACAAACTGATCTAATTGTAAAACTTAGCAACTTTTGAATTCCTTTTTTTTTTCTTTGCCAGAGAAGCTTAATCAGTTGATGTTTAAATAAAGCAGTTCAAGCTTCTCTCTGGCATACAAGAATTGGGATCACTACCAGCCTTATGCTTGGAGATCATGCTAAGTAAGAAAAGGATAACTTGAGCTCAGAGAGTACCCTAGCGAAATCTACCAACTGAGATGACCGAAGTGACTAAGAGGCAAGTAGGATAGACCCTGAGGACCTAGTAGTCAAATACTGATTTCAGTCAGATGGAATGCAATAGGTCAGTTCAGCATTTCATTAAGCTGCTTCATAGGGTATGCGGTTTAATATGGGCTGCTTATTTTTGAGATATTCTTTTTTCTGTATTTTTTATTTAATTGATTATTTTATTTATTTACATTCCAAATCCATTGCCCTCCCACCCGACCTTGCTCCCAGTCTCCATTTCCACAGTTCTCATCTTATTCCTCCTCCCCCTTGCCTCCAAGAGGATGCTCCCCACCACCCACCCCACCCCCAGGCATCCCCTTTCCCTGGGGCCTCAAGTTTCTCAAGGATCTTCTCCAACTGAGGATAGACTAAGTAGTCCTGTGCTGTATGTGTGCAGAGGGCCTCAGACCTGCACCAGCACGTGTATACTACCTAGTTAGTGACTCAGTCTTTAGGAGCTCCCAGGGTCCGTGTTATTTGAGACTGCTAGTCTGCCTATAAGGTTGCCCTCCCCAGCTTCAGCTCCTTCAATCTACCCCCTAATTCCTCCATAGGGGTCCTGGACTTCAGTCCAATGGTAGGGCGTAAGTATCTGCGTCTTTCTCAGCTGTTGATTAAGCCTTTCAGAGAACAGCCATACTAGGCTCACATCGCTAAGCACATCATAGCAACAGTAATAGTGTCAGGTCTTGGTGCTCGCCCCCAGGCCCCATGAGATAGATCCCAAGTTGGACCGGTCACTGAACAGCCTCTCTTTCAGTCTCATCCCCATTTTTGTCCCTAAAGTTCTTTTAGACAGGAACAATACCAACCAGGTCAGAATTTTTTTTTCTGTGGATTAGTAACCCTGTCCCTCCACTTGGGGCCCTGTCTATCTACTGGAGGTGGAATCTTCAAGTTCCCTCACCCCACTGTTGGGCATTTTGACTACGATCACCCCCATTGAGTCCTGGAAGTCTCTCACATACCAGGTCTCCAGTAAATTTGAGAGCCCCTTTTTTAACCCCCGAGGCTGCCTGTTTCCTTTCATTCTCTTGGCCCTCTGGGCTTTTCTCCCATTCCTCTCTCCAGTACCTAATCCTGTTCCCCCTTTCCTGTCCTCCTCCCACTCCCACTCAGGACCTTCCCTCCCTCTACTATGTAATATTGTCGAACTATGGTAGAACATCTTGTAATAGATGGCTTCTGCAGTTGTGAACAACTGTTCTCTGCACCGGCTCTATTTTCTGTTATCAATTACCAATGCAGGGGAGGAAATATGAAGGAGAGGTCTCTTTAAATCTGAAGTGAATTGATTTAAAGGAATGATTATGAATTAATGTAGGTGGCTGCTGTACCGTAAGAGACACAGTAGGGAAAGAAACAAATCTGAAACTTAGGAAAAAGACAATTGAAGAAGTCTTTGTATTTTACATACTGTATCATCTATAACATCTAATGTATGGGAAAGACCCCTCAGCTTATAAACAGTGATGAACGGAAAGATATACTGGTAAGAAAAGTTATAGTGTAGTCTCTAACTTAATATTTCTAATTTTAAGACAACATTTAATATTTTTTCACTTATCTATATTATATGAGTACATTTCACTAGCCAGGTTTCATGATTACAAATTTATCATTTCCAAGTCTTGGTTTATATGAGCCTTGGTTATATTTGCATCCATCAAAGAAGCGTATCTATATTTTTTAAAAGGGAAAACTTACTTAAAGAATTTATATAAATACTCTGTGTCTCTCTGTGTTTGAGTGTGTGTGAATGTGTGTGTGCATGTGTGTGTGAGTGTGTGTGTGTGTGTGTGAGTGTGTGTGTGTGTGTGTGTGTGTGTGTGTGCATGTGTGTATGTGATTTCACAAGTGGGGAAGCCAGAAGCCAACATTTGGGAAGTAATTACCTTCTTTTCCCTTGGTCAAAGCACACTCTCTCCTGGAGCTCCTGTCTCTGTGGTACAGACTCCAGACCAGCAGTAAGAAAACAGCATGACCAAGGCTACTTCTCCCCAGCTTCCCATCTCTTCCTCATATCTCAACATAGGAGAAGTGGATTATATATGTGTAGCTCTGTATACAACTTCCTATATGGTATCTGGGGTTGAACAGAGTTCCTCGGGTTTGCATGACAACAGTTTTATCCATTTGAGCCATCTCCTCAGCTCTGAGCAATTCTCATTCTATAAAAAGTGTTAAATATAATGCTATACTTTCAAAGTGACTGACAGACTCGTATGTGTATGAGCGATGGAGGCAGATTATCTATAACCTGCATATTTAAGTATCTCAGAGATCTTGGAGTATTTGTAAAGGATTTGTTTTTATTTTTAGCTACCTGTATGTTTGTGTGTCTGGATTTGGGTTTGTGCATCTATGTACTTAGAAGATCTCTGATCTAGAATGGGAATTACAGAATTACAGGAAGTTGTGAACCACTCAACATGTATTGTGGGAATCAAACTCATGTCCTATATAAGAGCAGTATTCATTCATAAATCACTGAGCCTTCCCTCAAGTCTCAGAGGTTTGGTTTTAATATCAATA
Source organism: Rhabdomys pumilio (assembly GCA_030674055.1). NCBI lineage: Eukaryota > Metazoa > Chordata > Mammalia > Rodentia > Muridae > Rhabdomys > Rhabdomys pumilio. The sequence goes on along the minus strand of JANHMN010000002.1, from coordinate 72,306,415 downwards.
AGTGAATACACACATGATAACATACAAACATACACACACACACACACACACACATAGAATTTAGATACTTCTGTTTCCTCTTTGCATGAGTTTTCAAGGACAATTTAAATATTTTCATTGATTGTAAACATAAGTTTCAGCTACTTATAGAATTTCATGAAATATTATATATGCAGAGAAAGGATCTTACTTCTCAGAGATTCAATTACAATTCATAAGCATCTCCAAGGTTGAAAAATAATGCTAGGTGAATTCGGTCAATTCTCATTTGAGAAATTTGGGACATATTGGAAGAATATATTAAGTGTGGACTCCCTTTTAGCCTCAGAAATGTCCCTTCTTTGACATTTTCTCTTTAGATCTGTTTCAACTATTTCATTCAATTTGGTGCTATTTTTCTACTAATTACAATTTTTGTAGTCCATAAATATCCCCAGAATTAATTTAGTCATTGTCAGATAGCTAACTCCTTGGTGAGTGGCCACATATCAACTGTGACTGTAAGGAGGAAAATATGACATTTATTCTTTACAATACACGTTTCTACAAATAATATACCTATCACAGAAATCAACAGTTTTAATATTCACATCCATAAACTGGCTCAGGTGATCTTAAAATATTTAAAGTATCCAGGGCTTTCACCATGCCCAGTTACCACTTTAAAGTGCCTCTCTAAGGTTAAATCCTGTGAACTTACCTGTCTGGTACAAGACAGGTAACTGGTGAATGTCTAGCCATTGCTAATTGGACAATGTTTCTTATTCTGAGATATTTTTAGTGAGATTACTATAGTTAAAGTTGATTTGTGATACTAAAAATAACAAAGTCCCTGCCCTGAAGGAGGAGTCTCCTGAAAGGACGATAAAAGTCAAAAGCAAGCCTAATGGAAGTTAGAGAAAAATCACTGTTTAACTGAGTTCAGAACAGGCATAGAGTGCAAAACACAAACCTTTTTGTTATGCAGAAGTCACTATCTACCACTCCTCTGGACTCGCAGGGTTTTATACCTCTTATGTTTAGCACAATGGAATATCTTTATATAAAACAAATTAGTTTGTTACTATAAAGCTGATTCTCTGTCTACATCCATCCTCTGTCATAATCCTCATCAATTATATAAGTCTTTTCACTGTTAAAATATATATTATTCTACTATAAATGTATTTTTCCAGAGAAGTGGGGGTGCGGTTTCAAAGATTAGCAATGGATCGATATCTAGAGGCTTCTTTAAAACAGTCTGTTTTAGTCATGAAGCTGGTTTTTAACTAAACCATCATCGAAATTGCATCTACTAGAAGCCTAGATGATTGCCATTACCAGAAATGAAGGAGTTGCTGGAGGCAAATCTGCTAGAGAATCACAAAGTATAGTCTAAATTAGGAATGTTCAACCTTGAGACAAATGAAAAATCTATGACTGAGTTATTCTTCTGTACTCCAGGTAGCAATTGCTCCTTTGATGTATAATTTTAAAATATGAAGTGGCTATCTTATGTAGTCACATTTTAAGATGATTCTTTTTTCTGGCATGTGAAAAGAATTTTGTTTTTCCCTTGTAGTTAATCAGTTATATTCAGATGCCTAGGAGTCCTCCATAGGCTCCAAGACATGTTATTGGTTCTTAGTTGTTCTGATCATATGTGTTGAACGTACCTCCTCTTTTTTTCCTACCTGAATATTATGAAATCATAATTTTGTGTTATTACTAGCCACTGAAGAAAAAGCAATGAACTCAGCAAGATCTAGACATAAATACAGTTTATCAATATGTAGATAGTATATTTAATTTCATAAATGTTGTTATCATGACCACGTTTGAAAATGTCCTCATGGGAAAAAGAACTATTTTGCAAATGAAGGTCATTTGAAATCAGACAAGGAAGATTAGTTTGCCCTAGTGAAATGGAACTTCAGATTTCCTCTAATTTGAATGTGATGCATTTAAGAAAATAGTCATATTTTCCTAAGTATCCTAATTCAATGCCCTTAATTTTATATTATGTAAATTGTCCATGGCTGCCATCATTAGCAATAGCCATTTAAATCTGAGTGGCCACTTACTGAATCTTCTGCACTTAAAACTGTTCTTCAAATACTAATGTTTCCTTCCACATTCAAAAAGAATTATCCTTTTCAACAAGTTTTCCACTTTTTATCTGCTTCTTGTTTATATATATATATATTGGAGAGAAATGAAGTCATATAGCTATTATCTCTATTCCATTACAGAGGGTAGCAATCTTTGGTGAGGTTAACTGGAACTTGGGGGTCACACAAGGAGCTGCAAGAAGACAGTATAATAACACTGTCTTCCAAATGATAGCCTACAAATTATATGAAGTCAGTGTGAATTGAACAGAGCATCCTTCACCTGACAGAATGTTAGTGAAAACACACCGTTCAGCCTCTCAAACGTACCAAGATTCAGCCAGATTATCCTTCACCAGGCAGGCAACATTTGCATCATTCTCCAAAGTATATCAAGGATGCATTGTTTCAAAATTCACACCACCTCCTTGATTCGTGTTCTTAATGTTTTAACAGGTTCAAACTTAGAATTGTTTCTCCCTCCTCTATTTCTAGGATGGGGTCATATGTAAATTGTTTATTTTTAGAAAAGAATCATTTAATAAAAGTGAAGAAGTGTCTCAGTGTGACCAAGTATATAACCTGAACACTCGCTACCCATTCTGCCTATTAGATTCCTGAATGAATGCAAACTCCCTGAGGACAGAGATTGTTGTGTGCTACCACCATGTAGAGCAAAGTACCGTGCACATAATAGATGCATCTGAAATAGTGATTAAGTTGAAGTTAACATAGAGATAAGTATCTTAATTTAAATCATTGATACCTTGCCCCCAGCTAAATTGAACTCCTTAAGAGTCCACCAGATGTTGAACTAGTCAGCTCAAGATACAGGCTACATACTAAATTAAGTTGAAATTACATTCATTCAATATTTTAAAATATCTTACATTATGCACAGGCCACATGACATTATCAGAGATACAGTTTTCAACTTATGGTCACGGAAGGGCAGCGTCTTAATACACGTTCTGTTCATATTATTTCTTAGTGCGTTTAGGCGAAACTCCCAGGGCACAGAAGTTGTGGCTATAAAGAAGTAGAGACAGCTTTTAGTTTTAACCTTAATTGATGCTCTAAGGCCAAAGAAGCCCTTCAGCAATAAGGGTCCTTAGCTAAATAAACCACTGTGTCACAGAAGGCCCCAAAACTGTGCTCTGTCTGATCTTTCTTCAGACCAGCCAGCTGCTGCCTGGCAGCTCACGAAGACAGTGCTTAAAGGACTTGCAAGTTTGACAAAAAAAAAAAAAAAAAAAAAAGAAAGAAAGGTTGGAGAAATTGATTGGTATTTAGAGTTTAGTGGTCTCCTATGGGTATTCTGGGTTTCTGTGACTGATTTTGATGAAGTGCTTTTATTTGTCTCTCTACCCAGAGACTGCAGATGAATTTGCAACAGAGCAGCATGCCTCCTGGTTAGCTTTGTCAGGCACCACTTAGACATGTTATAATTTATTTTCCAGGAAAAATATTTCTCATGAGGGCTTCTGGCTAACACAGTTATAAAGCAGCTGGCTACCATTCAGCCTGTTGTCTGCTGCCAGCTGGGCTTCCGTGGATACAGAACAGAGAAACAGGACTGGGGAGAAAGTGGAAGAAGATTGGGAGGCAGTGACCGAAATGATTTTGCAAGTTAGAATCTCCCCCTTTCTAGCTGCTTCTGATGGTTCCCAAGTCAGCAGACCTCCCATTAGGTCTGTCAGGGAGTGCTCTTCTTTCTTTATGTGTCTGTGGATGCACTTCTGAAACATTCATAAATAGGCATTGACTTGTTACAGTCACTCTTCAGACTCAGAAAATGCCCCTGAAAAGTCATCACATCACACAGTTATTTGCGGGTTTTTCTGGTGTTGTTTTTTTTTTTTTTTTTTTTTTTTTTTCTGCAAATGGGGCCTCAGAAATGACCAGTATGCTTATTTTAAGTGAACCTGTTTGGAAAACTCAACACTGAAGTCGGGTATTTGCCAGCACAATGCTCACATTAGGAGAGGAAAGGAGAACAGAAGAGTATCTGATGTTAGCACGTCATGTTACATGCTCCCTTGGAGGATTTTCATTTGACTAGAGAGCAAATATGCCAAAGAATTGGCTACATGTGTTTTCCTATGTAACGGATGTGCACTTCTTGTCCTCGTCACCCAATTGAAACTTTTCATTCATTAAGTTGCTTTTGTGGGGATTTTTGCCACAGCAATAAGAAAGCTATCTTATACATAAACTAAATCCAATTTTAAGTCACTGTATCATAGGCTATTTCTGAAAAATTAAAAAAAAATAGTCATCCCATATATAGAAAGTACTACTATCTGAGTGTAGTATAATACTGTGTTAACCATTAATAAATTTAAAATGCATTTAAAATGGAATTATTTTCATAATTATTAAACATATTAAGCTGTTGGCTGTTACTTTAGCCAAAGTTATCACGTTAAAACATCCATCACTGAGACCTTAATATATATGTTATTACTATATCAGGCTATTAAATGTGGCCAAAATAGTTTCAATTTAAGAACTTAATGGATAGATCTGGAATCACATAATTATGAAGGACATGCTAAGAGAAAATACATTAGTTTAGTAATCATCATTGGTTAAGAGTCTGTGAGGAGAATATGGAAACTCTATCAAAGGGATTATAGAGAGGATTTGGTTAAATATCTAAATACTGTGAGACTGAGTCTTCATTTTTTTTTCTTTAGAATCTTGTCAGAGAGATTTCCAAGAACCTCATAGAAGCTCTGGTTTAAAATAGTCAACATGGTAGCACACACACACACACACACACACACACACACACACACACACACACTCACACACACACACACACACACACACTCACACACACACACATACACACCAGAACTTGGAAGCTGAGAAAGATAAATAAGGAAGATTGGTAATTCAAGGTCAGGCTGATTTACATTGTGTGAGTGCATCTCAAACAACATGTCTCAGAGAAGGCAGAAGGATAGAGAGAAGGAAAGAGGAAGGAAAAGGGAGGAGGGAGAGGGGAAGAAGGCAGAAAGAAAGGGAGGGAGGGAAGACATAGGGAAGTTGGGAGAGAGAGAAGGAAAGAAGAAAAGAAGGAAGGAAGAAGGAGAGGGAAGGATTTAAAAGTATTAAATCAGGAGCAACAATAACATATCGGAACGAAAAGAGCTTTCTAGCAACAATATCCAAAATAATTAGACTACATGTCTCTGCTAGGAAGCCTTAAAATACTTTTATCTAACTACTGCTCATATACATGAAGATTTTATTGGAGAGCAATGGTGGATATTCACAAGACTTCTATGTGCTCCAGAAATCTACTCACAGAGACCCTAAAACTCTCAGCGTGCGGAAGCGACACTATATTCAAAGCACTGGTATATCTACACTTCCTGCCCTTCTTTCCTCTTGCTCTTCTCCAGGACAACATGAAGCAACATGGTAAGTAGAAGGTTAAAAGTATTTGGAAAATGACAGAGAAGATACTTGTGTAACCTTCTCAACTTCTTCCTATAATTACAGCAAGCATATCCTAACCCATTCTAGACTAAACCGAACCCAACATCACATTGATAACTTTTTCATTTGTTTGTTTGTTTGTTTGTTTTATTTATATGTGTACACTGTCTCTGTCTTCAGACACACACCAGAAGAACGCATCAGATGCTGTTACAGATGGTTGTGAGCCACCATGTGGTTGCTGGGAATTAAACTCAGGACCTCTGGAAGAGCAGTCAGTGCTCTTAACCGCTGAACTTTTTAAATTGATGAGAACCAATACTATAAAACAAGGGTTCTGACAACATTTTAAATGAGAATACTGATGAAAACCATGGAAATTGCTGTGAAAATTTGAAGAAGAGCCTGAAATTTCTGGTCAGGACAAGTAACAAGGAAAAAGATGAGTTTTGTGTGGAGTCTATAATACTACCAAAAAATGTTGAGCTTGTGATATTTTATTTTGTATCAATAATATTTACTTGGAACCAAGGAATGTTTGAACTAGGGTTAAATTTCTGCACAGACACATGTTTGAATGAATAATCATAAAATGCATTCACTTAATTATTTATGTAATAACTTATTGCATGGCATTAAGTAGAAGAACATGGCATAAAAGTGTATTCCTAGTATTCCAGGAATGTAAAATAGTACAGGAGGCATGTAAATTAGTAAAATAGATGGTTTTGTCTACATATAGAGAGAGAGTTGAACAAGGAGGACACCAATAAAGGTGACAATGTAGATAGGAAAAAGCCCATGAGGACAACCCTAAACAAAGAAAGTTGGGCTTGGAGTGGTCTAAGAGTCAAGGAATATTGCAGAAAGCATGAAGAAAGAATGTAAGAAGTGGAAGATAGAGAGAAGAGCTATGAGATGCTGCCTTCTGAGCAAGACTGCTACCACAAAAGCCTAGGGCTACTAACAGTCAAGCAAGAAATGGAAGTGCCTTATGGGATACTCCTGTTGACTTCTCAAGCAGGGGAGGAGGCTGCCGTTGTTTTTAGCTGTATATACATCTGTGAGTCAGGAGGCTCTAAGTAATAACTCCAGATGTGTTCACACACAGTCCTGGTTAAACATAATGAGTCACAAAACAAAAAAGTGACATCAATGAAAGAAAGGAATTTTTATGGAAGAGGTTTGAATGTGATCATCTATAAATGTGGCTTTCATGGGCTGGGACCCAGACTACATAAGAGTAGAAAAAGCCTGCTGAGTCACCAGAAGCGAACCAGGATTCATATGTTTGTTGCCTCATTGCCCTTGACTATGCCTGTTTTAGTTTCAGCTCCTGCCTCTGTGACTTCCCTGCATGAGTGGACTCCAACTTGGACCTATAAGACAAATAAACCCTTTCTGTCCTAAATTTAAAAAAAAAGAGGGGATTGGCATGGCTGGGAGAGATCAGAATCAGTTAAAGCATGAGTTTAATGAGCATTCATCATATATGTTTATGAAATTGTCCATGTACATATTTAATAAACATTTTTGAGTGATCTGGACTCATGGTACCCTTGGGAGAAGTATGGCACCATTGTTTGCTAGCATCATACTCATCCAGAACATGTTGGAAGTGAAGGGGACATGGTGATCATTCTGGAACTGTTGTAAGCTTGGACTTCTGAGAAAAGTATTTTACCAGGACAGTACATGCACTGATTCGAAGATTAAGCCAATAGCTCTGAAGGACAAATAACCTCACCATTGTTCAATTCCTGTCTCTCCAGGCATCATCTCTCAATACTGCTTCAATCTACTCTCAAATGAGAATTACTCTACTCTGCTGCCCAATGAATACTACTTCCCCTGGAAGATTAACTTTAGATGCCATTTCCTCTAGAAAACACATTTCTTCAAATTAGGCTGTAAGCCTGTTCTAGGGACAGTCCTGAGTTTAGCTCTAACTTTAGTTCAAAGACATATATCTAAACATTTCATGAATTTACTTGCTTTTAAAGAGGAAGGAGTGAGAATATATACATTTTAAATCGTGAGCATGCAATAATCTGTAATGTATATAAATTGACTGACTACTTTGATCTAATCAAGTGCCAGCTATGTATATCATTTTAATATTATACATCACTGCTGAAAAATGAGCTTACATGGTTTTTGCACGATTGTGAATACTTGATACTGAAGACGGGTTTATCTTTCCCCCCATTCAGTTTTTCTGTAGGGCATTAGAAAGTAATCACTAAAAAATCAAAGGGAAAATTTCAAAGACATAATTTTCACATGAGCAATCTGTGGTTTGATTACCATAGATTACACTTAAAAAATGTATATACTGAGTCTTCATAGTGAAATAAATGTTGACTTAATAAACAAAATCAAAGTTGCGCTAGCCAGTGAAGTGATTCAATGGGTAGCCTGACAACCAAAGTTAAATCCCTGGAACACACAAAGTGGAGGAATACAGGCTCCTTCTCCTGTAACTTGTACTCTAGCTGAAACATACACCTGCATACACAGACACATAGATAAATAAATAAGTAAATAAATCAAATATAATGTGAACTGTTAAAACAAGTGTCCACAGGTTTCATGATAAATCTCCCAGTGCCTTGCCTCAGAACAAGATGTAGACCTCTCACCTCTTCCTACACCAGGCCTGCCTGCAGGCTGCCATGCTCACACCTTAATGATATTAAACTGAATCTCTAAACCTAAGGTACATTTTTCCTTTTCCTATATTGACAAGCTTCTACCTCTTTTGAACTACAAGATAGAGTACCAATGACACATTGTGCCTTCCATGGGTACTTGAGGAAATTCCATTATCTACTCTGTGAGTGCATTTTCTGATGCTGTTAATAAGAAATTGGCTACCAAAAGGCTGCCCAAGACACATGACAGGCAACATGAAAATAGTCAATAGCCTCATTTGTGCCAGGAGATCTTCAGCTGGCAATTCAAAAGCCTTCATGTAATTATTCCAGTTACCAATTATTCACATCTTCCTGTTGAGCACAATACGAGTTGAGAGATGTCAGTCTCACCATAGATTTTTACAAGTCTACCTGACATAAATCATTACTGTAGAAAAAAATGATTGTTTAAAATATATAAGACTTCTATTTTAGTTAGGGTTTTACTGCTGTGAACAGACACCTTGACCAACAAAACTCTTAAAAGAACAACATTTAACTGGGGCTAGTTTACAGGTCAGGAGGTTCAGTCAGTTATCATCAAAGTGGGAACATGGCAGCATCCAGGCAAGCATGATGTAAGAGGAGCTGAGCATCCTATATCTTGTTAAAGGCAAAAAGGAGAAGACTGACTTCCAGGCACCTAGAATGAGTATCTTAAAACCCATGCCAGCAGTGATCCACCTACTCCATGGCCACACCTAATTCTACAAAGTTACACCTCCTAATAGTGCCACTCTCTGGACCAATCATATACAAACCATCACAACTTCAGAGCAGCTCCAGCAAGAGACAACTAGAATGCGCACTCCCTACATGAATTTGGTAACTAAACACAGTCCAGTCTGAGATTCTCATCCATACCTGTCACAGGAAGCTACCCAATGCCTTGAAGTTGATTTGCCTGTACTGTCAATTCTGAATTTCTAAGTCACAGACTAAGTGTTATCTCAGTGTTTTATGATTTCTCAAAAATTATCCATCAATATTTCTTTATTAAATGGAGAAAAAGTTGAAAAGGATACTCAACAAATTACTCAAGAGAGACCTACAATTCAACCTGAGCCTCTTTTTCCAAATTTCTCCCTCATTATTTTCCATCTGGGCACATTTCTTTCTAAACCATTGTCCACTCTTTGCTGAGATATGTCTCATGTTTTATCTGGTTTCTCTTCTTTTGTCCTCTTGTCATTTAAATACATCAGACACCTATTCTCTGCATCCCTCCCTCCTTCCCTCCCTCCTTCCTTCCCTTCCTCCCTCCTTTTTCTCCTTTTCTCCCTCCTCTCTCTCTCTCTCTCTCTCTCTCTCTCTCTCTCTCTCTCTCTCTCTCTCCCTCTCTCTTTCTCTCCACATATGTAAGTGTGTGTGTGTGTGTGTGTGTGTGTGTGTGTGTGTGTGTGTGTGTGTCTGTCTGTCTGTCTGTCTTTCTCTCTTTCCTTTAAGGCCCTTGTTAAAGTAAATTCTGTTTCTTTTACAACTAAATATACCATTGATCTCACATAAGAGAATAGACCATCCTGTCTTTCATCAGAGAGAGTCTTATAGTTATTTCTTACTCTCCTCTTCATTATTTCCTTTAAAAAGAAGGCCATATTTCTTTAACCATACATTTGGCAGAGGTAAGAGTGAATTTATTTCAACTTAAAGGTCCAGACTGTACTCCATAATTAAAGGAAGTCAGGTCAAGAACACAAACAGGGCAAGGACCTGGAGGCACGAACTAAAGCAAAGCCATGGTAGAGTGTTATTTACTGAATTTATCTTCTTGACTTGCTCAGCCTGCCTTATTTATTTATTTATTTATTTATTTATTTATTTATTTCTTCAATTTCTTTTCCATCGTTATGTCTGTACATCTTGTAATGAGAACAAAGTGTGAGTCAAAGTTTTTATGGGTGGGTTTGCTTCACAACCCCTCCAAAGGATGTCTTTTCTACTTACAGGAGGTGGCCATTTTAGGTTCCATATTCCCTCTTTCTAGGAGTCTTACCTGAGCAGAGAGCTGTCAAATGGTCAAAAACAAACAAACAAAAACAAAACAAACAAACAAACAAAAAGCCTACATAGGCTTGAGGCTCAAAATAGCAATTTCTTTTGTTAAAGAGGGTTTCCTCTTACATTAATATGTTTCATATATTTATCTACTTTGACAGTGAAGCAAAACCAGAAACACATTTTCAGCATATTGATGTAGTAAGATCCAGTCAGGCCCATGAAGATTACAAACTAGTCAGTGGGAAATATTAGTTTCTGTTTTTTAACACTAAGCATATTAAATTTTACAGTAGTGAGTCATTGTATTTCCCTCATATACTTCTCTCATTCCTGTTCAATATGAACTATAATCTTCATTCTACAAATGATGACACTAGAAGTCTTTTCAAAAAGAATAACAGACCAAGACATATATGATAAAAGCCACCACTACAATCAAGTATAGGTCTTCTGCTTTAAATCTCATTTTATTTTTTTTCGTTCTCATATCTAATTGGGAATGAAACAATAAAAATAATATAAAAAATAAAAAATAAAAAGTTTCCAGCTTCCCAATTGTTGTCTTTATTTTTTCTTATTTATTTTTTATGTAATACATTCCAAACACAGTTTTTCCTCCCTTCATGCCTCCCAGTGACTCTATGCATCACTGTTGAACAGTTTTCATACAATTCCTTGCTTCCTCAGCTGATGCATAGAAAAGGCAATGTCATAAAGAAGAAAAATTTTCCATGTATTCTCTTTTCTTTTTTTTTTAAATCAATGTCTCACTGTAAATCCTTAGCTATCCTGGAAGACTCTGTAGACCAAGCTTTCTCCACACTCAATAGAGATCCACTTGCCTCTGCCACAGAGTCTGGGGATTAAAGGCACATGCACCATATTGATCAGAACCCGTCCTTTAAAAAAGAATGGCATCTTATCAATAAGGCTGTTATGAACATAGTAGAGCATATGTCCATGTTATATGTTGGAGCATCTTCTGGATATATACCCAGGAGTGGTATAGCTGGTTACTCAGGTAATGTTATGTCCAATTTTCTGAGAAACTGCAAGACTAATTTTCAAAGTGGTTGCATCATCTTACAATCCCACCAACAATGGAGGAGTGTTCCTCTTTCTCCACATCCTTGCCAGCATCTACTATCACCTGAGTTTTTGATCTTAGCCATTCTGACTAGTGTGAGGTGGAATGTCAGGATTGTTTTGACTCGCATTTCCTTGATGACTAAGGATGTTGAATATTTCTTTAGGTGCTTCTTGGCCATTCGAGTTTTCTCAGTTGAGAATTCTTTGTTTAGCTCTGTACCCCAGTTTTTAATAAGGTTATTTGTTTGTCTGAAATCTAATTTCTTGAGTTCTTTGTATATATTGAATATTAGCCCTCTATCAGATGTAGGATTGGTAAAGATATTTTCCCAATCTGTTGGTTGCCATTTTGACCTATTGACAGTGTCCTTTGCCTTACAGAAGCTTTGCAATTTTATAAGGTACCATTTGTCAATTGTTGATCTTAGAGCATAAGCCATTGGTGTTCTGTTCAGGAAATTTTCCCATGTGCCTAGGTATTTGAGGAAGAACTCATGAAATTAGACTCCAGACAACCAAAAAACCTGATCAAAAAAATGTGGCACAAAGCTGAACAAAGAATTCTCAACTGAGGAAACTTGAATGGCCGAGAAGCACCTAAAGAAATGTTCAACATCCTTAGTCATCAGGAAAATGTAAATCAAAACAACCCTGAGACACCACCTCACACCAGTTGGGATGGCTGAGATCAAAAACTCAGGTGAAAGCTGGAAAGAACTCAGATGTCCTTCAACAGAGGAATGAATACAAAACAATGTGGTACATTTACACAATGGAGTATTACTCAGCTATTAAAAAAATAAATTCGAGAAAATCTTAGGTAAATAGATGAAACTAGAAAATATTCTAAGTGAGGTAACTCAATCACAAAAGAACACACATGGTATTCACTCACTGATAATTGGATATTAGCCCAGAAGCTTGAAATACCCAAGATTTAATTCACAGGCCACATGAAGCTCATGAAGAAGGAAGACCAAGTGTGGTTGCTTTGGTCCTTCTTAGAAGGAGTAACAAAATATTCAAGGGAGCAAATATGAAGACAAAGTGTGAGACAGAAACTGAAGGAGGTGCCATCTGGAGACCAATGCACCTGGGTATCCATCCCATGTGCAGTTACCAAAGGTAGATGCTGATGTGGATGTCAGGAATTGCATGCTGACAGGAGCCTAATATAGCTGTTTCCTTAGAGGTCTGCAAGAGCCTGAAATACTCAGAAGCATATGCTCACAGCTAACCATTGAACTGATTAAGGGCTTTCCAATGGAGGAGAGAGAGAAAACTGAAAAAGCTGAAAGGGTTTGTGACCCCATGAAGAGTGCAACAATCCCAATCAACCAGAGCTCCCAGCATCTAAACCACTAGCCTGGGAGCACACTGGAAGGGATCCATGGCTCCAGCTGTATATGTAGAGGAGGATGGCCTTGTTGGGCATAGGTGGAAGAGGAGCTCCTTGGTCCCATGAAGGGCTGACGCTGAGTGTTGAGGAATTTGAGGGTGGGGTGGTGAGAGTGAGGGGATAGGTGGGGGCACATCCTCATAGAAGCAGGAAGAGAGAGATGGGATAAGTGGTTCTTGGTGGGGGAGAAATGGGGTAAGGGGATAACATCTGAAATGTAAATAAAATATCCAATAAAAAAAATCAACAAGGACAATATTTGTCTTAGTCACTCTTCTATTGCTGTGAAGAGATACTGTGACCAAGACAACTTTAACTCAAAAACAAAACCATGGCATCTAGAAGTACCAACCTTGCAACAATATGAAGAAGCCTGGATATTATATGTGGACTTGTTACTTCACAAAGAAGTTAAAGAAATAAGTTATAAGAATTATTAATATGCTGCTACTCTTTCATTTTAGCATTTGATCAAAAAGTTAATTTATTTATATCCCTATTTTGATTGTGTGGTTCCTATTCTACCTCTCTATACTGGTAGATGGTATCTCTTTTGTTCCCGTTACACCTTATGGATAAAAAATGAAGTTCTTATCTTCTTTATTCCAAAGGCTCCTAGTTATCACAGAAAGGGAAACATAGGTTAATACACCCCACATACTTAAATACTGTGAACAAAAAGATAATTGATCAAGATATTAAAGAGGACAGCCTGAATAACATGATTTCATAGGAGACAGTGATCCAGGAAAAATTTCCTCTAAGAAATGATACAGAAAATATACCTTATATACCTCCATAGCACGGAAGTAGAAAATAAATCTGTGCACAGACAGTGGAACTCAGTGCAGGAAACAAAGTTCAACTGAAGACTGGTGACTTGTGAATTTGGAAACAGGATGATCTAAGTTTTATAACTGCAGGACTTTATGTGTGGTTACCACCATGGTGGAACTCAAGCATTACATTAAAAGGTAAAACATTTCGTTGTCCATGAGGTTAGATTATAACACTGAATAGATCTTCCTATTATCTTTTGGAAGATTAATTTTTATTGTTTCATACTTTTGTAGGATGAATTTTAGTCATTTTCACCTTATTTCCTCTTTCCCAATGACATTGTTCTTCTTAAGATTTTTTTGTCTTACTTTCCTGTCTTCTTTTCATGTGGCCAACAGATTTAACTGGAGCTACCCACTTAGTTTGGGTGGGAAGTTATCAAGTTCAACAAGGGCAACTTATCTATGTTCACACCACAGCACTGAATAAAGTGACACTCTTTCCAAACAAACATTAATTGCTAATAGTACCACTAGGTGGAGTGCGTTGTGTTCCTTAACATGAAGTATGAGGCTTGCATTATGTTGGTTTTACATACTTTTTATTTGGGGTATACACACACACACACACACACACACACACACACACACACACACACAGATCACTGCAAGATTGTGTGGAAAATTGTATCACGCTGGATCATTTCTCCACTTGGTATGGTTTAATCTTTAACATAAGAAGATTCTATTAGCCTCAAATTTCTCTCTGTATTAAGTGTGCTAATCTTTTGTTAATTGCAAGACTGTGAAAGAATAGATTAAAGTTTATTCTTGCTTATGTAACTGGTGGAACAGACTTAGCACTAAATGCTAGAAACTTGATTGCACTTAGGAGTTGTATGTGACAAACCATGCAAACTTTAGAAACTAAAACCCAAGTCACTCATTTCCTTTGATGCTATTGGTTTGATATGCTTTTGGTAGTACATTAAGTGTAATTAATAGTAATCATATGTGCCTGAGTATAGAGCACCCACTGGTGCACTAAAAACCTACTAGTGGCCATACCTTCCAACAAGAATGATTCTCCATCTCATAGCAGCTATCAATCGTTAATTGCTAATTAGCCACAGGTGAAGTCTGGAGATCATCTCCTCTATTCATAAAGGGATATTGTCTGACTTCACCTTCTGTAGGTACCATGCTGGTAACCACAGTTGATATGGGCTGAGGAGAAAATATAGCCATGACATGTCCAGCAGATAGGAATTCACAGTCCTCCTCCCCATAAGGGTAGAAGAAGAGGTTAGAATACTGGGGGAGTTAAAGACTTCACTTCTTCACAAACAAATAGTAAGTCCCAAAGGGACAATGGCATGGGAATGAGCTCTATTTTATAATCCAGAGTACTAGGCACCTCTGGTGTCAGAGATCCCCATTTTACTATCTAAAGACAGGATTAAAACTTCCATACTCAAAGACTTTCAGTAGCATACTATAGCATAAGACAGCTAGCTGTCCTCTCTGATTTATACATCAGAACAGAGTGCACAATTGCATGTATGTACAGACTTATGCTTATTGAAACAACTCCAGGGAATCTTCTGAATTGAGGAAAAACATTTACATTGGAACAAATTACATTTTACTGAAAACCTAATTGTTACACTGAGAGCTGTACACTGTTGTAATTGCATACTCCTAATTACACACGCTGCATTATTTAAAAAAGAATGGCATTGTTTATTTGTGATATTCTCTGCTTATTTACACTTGCATATTTGAGCAAGAAACAAGGAGTTATTTCTACCATGTGGGAGGGATTGTTATCTGTTCACAAACACAAAATTAATTCAGGAGAGGGAAACCGGCTCTCAGACAGGAAGAGAGAAATTTCTCCTGAGGCAAGACATTCTACAATGGCTTCTAAATTTCTGTATAATTAACAAAGCACTTACCATCTGCAATGATTGACCTGTCAGAGCTGTTCCTCTGAGATAATTTTGGTGACATTAAAAAAATTGAATATCCAAAAGCCACATTTGACTTAAATGAGTTAGCCCATTCTTGTAAATAGAAGTAATACTCAAGACAGAATGTTCAATGAAACACTGCTTAACATGGGTCACCTTCACTATATTAAGTCCCCTCTGGCACTTGTCTGAGCCTCTCAGTGCCTGCTGTAATGGTAACCCTGTTCTTTTTGTCTCCTGATTTTGATTTTCTAAATGCCACTCGAACCTCAGAGCTGGTGGCCCAGTCAAACCACTTACTTAAGCATATAGTTAAGAGAATAATTCTTTGCTGAATTATAATCATATCCCCTGATTGATGTGTGGGTGAGGGATGGGAAAAACGAAGAGAGGGGTTCAGAAATTCATTTTCAAAACTCAAATGAAAAAGTTTCATTCTCCCTCCCTCCCATTTCCCATTCTTGGCCGACAATGAATATGCATAAGGTACAAATGAGTGCATCACAAAAGAAGGCGTTTTAATTTATTTAACTTTTTCTACCACAGAATCAGAAGAGTGTCTAATGAGTGTGATGAATGCCTGTATTCTTTGTATCTTAAAAATTACTAGCCCAACTGTTCATTGATGCGGTTTTCAGAAAGAAAACAACAAAACATACACCATACCCAGGTGGTGTTCTCCTTAGCCAGGTCTGGTCCATTAAAACTTATGTAGCACTTCTTTGCAATGATGCAAAAACAGCATCTCCTTCCCTTTTCTTTGTTTTGTTGATGCTAAGGCACAGGACTTGTAAGAAAGTAGACTGACTTCCACAGTGTCTCAGACCATCTGTATAGTATAGCTTCGATTTCAGTGACCTATTGGAAAGAGTTCCTTACTACATGGCTCACTAAAATTGTTCCTTTACTTTAATAGATGAAAGAAAGAGAGTCTAATATTTCATCCTATTTCAGAAGAGATTTCCCCCACAGACCAGTAATAAAGTATCCCTACAAGTCCAGTCTCTGCTCCTAGCAGAGAAACTTCTAAGTGTATAAGCTTATGACTGATCTTTTCTGTTTGATGTATTTGAAGTTCATTACCCAAGTAATAAGAACTAAAACACATAAGAGTGAGGCTCACATATGTCTAAAGAGTCTTACGGTGACTTTGTCTGTGCATTTCCAGGATTAAAGTCAAGTGTCAATATACCTCGTGGTAAATGAAAAAGGATCTTTTTCAATCAGGTAGCCTCAGGGTTATAAATCTCTACCATTATCAGATCTTTCTGATTTTCATTGGCTTGGGTTTCTTTTTCTGGAACTATGAAGCTGAGAGTCATTTTTATTTCTTATAGATTAAAAAAAAATGAATCCATCAAAGATCTTATACATATCAAAAGTTAAAAACCCATCTAGAAAGATGCCTGGATTTGCTTTCTGGGGAATAAATTGATTTCTTGGCTTTTGCATGATATGACAAATTTCCCTACTGAGTAATATAATTAAAGAGTCATTGTCCAATTAAGTAAAATAATAATCTATACTAAAACTGCACATGGTTGAGGCTTATTGAACATTGCTATTCTAACATATCTTTCTCCAACTGTGAGGTGGTATGTTCTTCCGCATATGTCCTTTCACTAGAGGATTCACTACGGCAAACATGTTTAACGACAAGGAGTAGTATAAACACCTATAGAGAACAGTATGATTATTTTGTATTTTTTTAATGCTTATCAGAATGAGGGAATAACTATGGTTTATGGCTCACCTGAAAGAGGAAATACATACCTACATTATAAATTTTGAAAATTTGTTTTGAAAAAGTGAGCAAGGAAATAAGTTGCATAGCTCTTTCTTGTTTGTTTGTTTATTTATTTGTTTTTCTGCTAATAGACAAGTCTGAAAGTAGGCTGCAGCTACTTCCTTCTTTCTGTATTTCAATTCAAAGAGTGTGAGCAAAGGATCTATTTACTGGTTTTCAGGGGAAATTTTGATTTCCTTACTGCTCATTTCTAATTTCATTTTATAGGAGACATAAATAAGTCTTTTTAATTTTTAGAAAACTCCTAGACATTGAAAAATACTTACTGTATTTATGGACTTACTCATTTCCTCCCAGTTACAAACTCATTGTAAAAGTTAATTAATTTTATGTAATAAGGGAAAAGAGTTTCTTTCATGTTTATATGAAAAACAGGGTACCCAAGGGAGGAGTTAGAGATAGGACTGAAAAAGCTGAATGGGTTTGCAACCCATAGGAAAACAAAGATATCCAACCAGACCCCCCAGAGCTCCCAGGGACTAAACCACCAACCAAGAAGTACATATGGAAGGACTCATGGCGCCAGCCACATATGTAACAGAGGATGGCCTTGTTGGGCATCAAAGGGAGGAGAGGTCCTTGGTCCTGTGCTTAGTTTCCCAGTGTAGGGTAATCTGAGGGTGAAGAGGTGGGAAGGAGGGAGTGGGTGAGTGGGTGAGTGGGTGGGTGGGTGGGGGAATACCCTCATAGAAGCAGGGGGAGGGGGGATGGGATAGGAGGTTTCCTGGGGAAAATCAGGAAAGGGGATAACATTTGAAATGTAAATAAAGAAAATATCCAGTAAAAAGATAAAAGCCATATACATCTTTAGTAGATAACAATGACTACCAATTTAAAATCAACTTTGTCTCCATTATTCTTACAGTTTATTCAGGAACATTCTATTTACAAATTAATAGCATAGTATATACTCATTATAAAACTTAGCACACAAAAAATAACAAAAATAGAAAATTGGAGTTTGGTTTTCATTAAAATTTTTATTTTTATGACAAATGAGCATATATATATACTCATATGTACTCATATTCAAAAGTAGAATGTAAATTAAGTAAATAAACATTACCTGGCTTAGAAAGCTGAAATACTATACTAATATATTATTGAAATATTTAATTCTGTAGTTCTCCTATCTATCAATTTATGTCACTGTTTTACTTGAATGGGCATCATATTGATCCTACAGAATACCGAACAGTTTCACTGAAACTGATCTAGAGAAGGGGAATGTAAAAAAAATGAGTTCAAAATTAAGACAGGAAAATTGAAGGCATGTGTGTCATTTTCTCTCCTTGTGACACCCAAGCTAAGATAAGAAGGCTACCTCTGAAGTTATTCTCATCCTTAATGCACACTTACACACTTGCCAAGGGAGGCCTGAAGAGAAGAAAGGAGCAAAACAAAGGTTTCGGCTGATGCCCACTCTGAGCTCTTAGGCTGCTTCTGGGAAGGTTTGGACACCCAGTCCAGATCCTGTCCCAACCAACCTTTGTACCCTGAAAAATCTGCTTCCCAGCTCACATTTCTACAAATACAAATGTGTCTCTGAAGAAAAAGGGTTTATCAGAATGAAAATAAAGATTGTTTAAAGTAGATTATTTCTGTTTCTTTGGAGACTCAGGACATAATGATGTATTGCTGCGGCAGACAGGTGAAAAAATGTTTTGCTAAAGCAGACACAGATGAGAGGATAGTTTGCTAAAGCGGACACATGAAAGGACACATGGTGTTGAGATATGACCACAGACAGTGGGAAAAGGCAAGTGCTTTGGTTCACCGTGCACCACTTCCTAGTCTCTGCTGATGATGCTCTGACACTGAACGACCTTAAACCATGTGACTAATCTTTACTTGTTGTGACTTCATAGAAAGTAACTCACCAAAGAACTTCTCTGCCACTTCCATGGACTCACACCGAGCTGTCCAGGCCTCGCATTTTATTCTGGATTGAGACGCCACTGCTGATTCATGTGTGGTGTCTGCCAGGTGGACTGGACTGAAGCTGCTGAGTTGTGTTTGGTTGTTTGCTAGTAGATTGAACTGCTGATATCCTGACAATAAAGATTGGAATTGCCCCCCAAAATCTATTTCTAAACAGGTCCACATCCCCCATGTTCTAATAACCTTTCTTTTCTACTACTTCTGGTGGATGGTAGGCTAAAAGGGAGGTTAAAGCACTTAAGAACCCTTGTTAAAGTAGGTTTTAAAAAATCAAGGCCTACAGTTGTTAGTGGAGATTGTATAAAAAGTTCTTTATAAGTTCAAATTAAATGCGCTGAAAGAAAATATAGCAGGCAACTCACTTCTAAAGTTATCCTAAGATGTTATAAAAGAGCTCCTCACAATATCTATGGATAAGCAAACAGAAAGAAAAATATCAAATACAAACAAGGCTGTCATGACCCTACTACCTATTAGAATGGAACCCACTGACTCACCTTACATGGAGACTGCCAATTCTGCTGGTAATGTTATTAATTTAAATTTCATGCTAACAGTTGTGATTAAAAATATATAGAATTAGCCATTGTCTCTGCTCATTAATTCTACTTCCTAGTGGCTAGCTCTCTGCCTATCTTTCATGCTCACAGCTTGCCAGGTGAATGAGGACAGAGTTAACAACGTTTTATAAGGTGGATCATTATCGTTCTTTCCAATTAATACTTTAAGGGCATATGGGGTGAATGGTGGCATGCCGAGTCCCTTAAGAAGCATGGTAGAAATTAATTAAAGTCCTTAAAGGGATATTAGCTATAAAGGGAAAGTAACTACTCAAGGAAGGAATTACAGAGTAAATAAATAATTTTAAAGACTTTTGTTCCTCTGAGCTGGTTTTCACAGTTTCACTGGAGGAGGTAGAAAGAAGACAATCCAAGAGCTAAAACGCGGAGGGAGGGGAAGATAAACAAAAAGACTTGGAAAAGAAGTTCTGGCAATCACTATTCACACAAGGAACTTGGAGGTAGGGAGATGTCAGTTAAGATCATTTATGTAATGAAATTCCAGCAATACAACTAAAGTGGACATAGAGAAAACTAAAGGGAGCTGAGAGACTGACATAAACATGGATCTGAACAGTCTCATCTACACCTTGAGCTAGGACTTTCAGCAATGGCTTTGGTTTGACTTCTACTTTCTTTCCTGGTTAATCTTCCTTGTTATTCCCTTGTTCCAGGATAGCAAAGCTCCCTTACATTCCCAACCTCCTACTTTCTGAGATCTCATAGCGAGAATAAGTATTACATCGAGAGAAACAAGGCTGATTGTACACACTACCTTCTTTCCCCACAACCCAGCCATTGGATTATAAATTCAATGAGTGACAACAAGAAATTGACTGCTGTGGTTACTGCATTGGGATTCCTGCATGTTCATCAAATAGAATGCCATGTTTTGAAAGTCTCGCAAATAGGTAGAATTGAAAGCATCCAAATTATATCAGTCGGGGTGAAAAAAAAAGTGATTCCCTGCAAGGAAAACTGGAGTAGGTAGTTTGTGTGTGTGTGTGTGTGTGTGTGTGTGTGTGTGTGTGTGTGTGTGT
>JANHMN010000002.1:72255183-72285583 GCA_030674055.1 Rhabdomys pumilio | reverse complement strand
TGTGTGTGTGTGTGTGTGTGTGTGTGTGTGTGTGTGTGTGTGTGTGTAAGGGAAATGGACATTTATAAAGAAATAAAACTCCAAATAGAAAAAAATAGCTCTTGAGTATTTTCAACCTGTAGGGTGCCAATAGCTAACAATATTACAGTCCATCTTTCAAAACAACTAGAAAAGAGAATTGTGAATATTGTCTGTAAAATTAAAATTTTTTAAAAGCTTGAAATTATATGTATGCTTGTATCATTACTGGACCACTGCATAGTTACTTTGTTCCTCATAAATATGCACATTGGCCATGTAAGAACAAATTACAACAAAAAGCGCAAAATAATAGAGAAACAGAAGTGTAAACTGAAGATTTTTGGTAGAAAACCAGTTCTATGTTAATGCCTGACTGATTAGATAGACTATGAGCATGGAGTTGAAAGGTTTCAGGTTCTGAGACAAATTATCATGGTTTATCTATCATTACCACACTGTGTTTCAGTCAGTGTTCCAGAGGAATAGATCCCTTGCCTCTAAATGGGCCACCTCGCCTGGCCTCAGCATGAGAGGCTGCTGGGCCTAGTCATGCAGGAACATATGGCAGGGGATGGGAGTAAGAGGAAAAGTGAAACCCAGAGTGGGGATTCCCTTTCTCAAAAGAGAAGATGGTGGAATGGGGAGAGGACTTCCATGAGAGGATACTGGGAGGAGAGGAAGGGCTGATATTGGCTTGTAAAGGAAATAAGTATTTTTTAATAAAGAACTTATGGGATTTAATTAGATGATCATATGTAGGTAGATAGATGATAGACAGACAGACAGACAGACAGACAGACAGACAGATGCACAGACAGACAGATAAACGGATTTATTAGAGTTGTTTACATTTTGTGGTCCAGCTATTCCAACAACTACTATCTACCAATAGGAAATACAAGAATTCAATTAGTTGTTCAATCCCTGAGCCAGAATGTTTCAGCTTATTTTCAGTATATGCCAGAATTTTAAAGAAGTAGGCTCTAACGCCAGTGAAGGAATGAATTTCACAGTTAGAGTGAGGGCAAACAGGAAAAAAAGATCAAGCATTTTCTTCCATGTCCTTTATATAAGGCACCAAAAGAAAGTGTGTCACAAACTAAATATGTTATTTTATCACCTCAAAATGTTAACCTAAATATGTTATTTTATCTAGATAAAAGTGGGCCTTCTGATTTCAAATGATTCAATTAAAAAAACTCCTCATAGGTGTACCCAGCCTCATAGGTTTGAGTTAAATCCAGACATGATCAGATGGACAGCAGAAAATAATCATCACACCTTTCAAGACCATTCATCACCTGATTCTGAATTTGACCGTAATGTTTTATAAAAATCCTTCAGCAATGTACTAACCAGCAACTGGCTTCCACTGACTGAGAGAATTAGAACGCTCCCAAAAAACACTTGAGTCTACAGATGGGATTCTACATTTTGATTTGATATGTCTATCTAATGTTTCCATCAGACTTGAAAAATGTAGATGTATGTGGGTTTCTCTCACATACATGAGCATGATGATAACGGACTCACCTTCTGAAACCGTAAGCCACTCCTAATTTAATGCTTTATTTTATAAGAGTTGTCTTGATCATGGAGTCACTTCACAGCAATGGGAACACTAAGACAGATTGCCATGATCATCGACAGCATCCAGGGTGATCAGAATCTGGGTTCCCAGTTCAGTCTCCCTCATATTTGCTTTGAAAATTAATAGTTTCTTATGCCCTTGGAAATGAGAGTCATGTTTTCTTGATTGTAAATGATAGAACGAGCTCTTTCATTTGTTTTTGACTTTACTTTCATGAGGGCTCAAGAGACCCCCAACTCCCACTGTAGGAGAGGTTTACTCAGATCTCAGCAGTAAAAGGGCTCAGTAAACACCTGAAGAAGGACTAGGAAATAACTCACTTTAGGATATAAAGAGGTCTGCTTCTTGCAGTGGACATAGGAAAGAAATGTTTATTGAAAATAAATGTGTAGATTACCTGCCTTATCTCATTTAATCTCATAGTATTCCTACCAAATAAGGTTTTTAATTTCTCTTTTTGTAACTAAGAAGGAAAAGACTGAGACCTGTTTTTTTAAAAAGGTTTTTAAACATCTTCTTGTTAACAGGGCTAGGATCTGAACCCTTCTCTGTATCTCTATGAGATTTAAATTTACAGACACCACCAAACCCTGCATTCCATTACTCTCTGTGTGTGAACCTGAGAGATTTTAACTCCCCTGCTCTACCCTGCCCCCACACTCTACAATAGCAAAGAGGAGGCAAGAGATGAGATGGTTTTGAGCAAAGAAACTCTGGATGGTAGGAGGAGAATATAGAAGTTTAAAGAGGAATTTAAGAGGTTTGCCTAAGGGATGATTCTACCTACCTTTCATTCGTCAGTAAAATATTGATGTCTTTTCAATACATTGTGGGATTGAATCTGGATTAAGGTTGTTTAAAGTATGGCTTCCAATGAAGCCAAGAAAAAGAAGGACTCTTGTAGGAAGAGAATCTGTGTTCTGCTTAAAATAGTAGATCAGTGGTATAGAGTAATTTTAAAAAATAACCTCACAAATTATATTCAGTAAAATGTATTTTAACTGTTTAATTATTAATACCTGCTATGTGACATTGATGCTACCTAAATGAATATCTGGGACAAATAATATGGGAAACTTAGAGCTAGGAATGGGTGTGCACACCTTTAAACCCAGCACTCAGGGGGCAGAGGCAGGAGGAACTCTGTGAACCCAAGGCCAGTCTAGATGACATAAAAAGTTCTAGACAAGCCATGGCTACACTCTGAGACCATGTCTTAAAAGAAAAAAACTAAAATAGAAAAGTAAAGAAAATTCTGAGTACCACTTAAATGTTATAAAAATTGTTCAGCTTCTACTTAAAAACAAAACAAAACAAACAAACAAAAAAACCCAAGAACATGTATGAACCTTTTAGTCCACAAGAGAGAAGTTATTTTATTGCTCATATTTCCAGATGAGTGACTTCATTCCTACCCTTTAAAAGACAAATCACCCATCCATATTCTCTTTTACCCACAACTATTTATTGTTGGCACAATCCTAGCCATGTTCTGTGGAAAATATATAGTCAATAACAAAAGCTAAAAGTAGTTACCATGGCTGAGTGCAATCAGTGCTGTAGTACATAGTATGTAGTAAGTGTTCAAAGTTAGAACTTGTTCACTACCAATGTAAGAAGGGTTTTCCCTCATAACAGGTTTTCTGTCTTCTGTACCATGCCTGTTTATTTTTTGGATATCCTTGTCTTCCCTTAACTCTGAATGGCTTATCTCATTTCATTACAGTTTTATGGTGCTTTCCTCGAATTTTATGGGATTCTTAATACATAATAAGAGCTGTACAGAGAGGCTAGTTAAATGTGCACTTAAATTTGTACTATATATAAAATACAAAATAAAGAATATCCTACAAATATTTTGTACAGCACAATGCCAAGTCCCAGATAATCTTACACAGAGAATGTGGTTTTGTCTTCTGTTCAGATGAGCCAGGCACAGTTCCACTATTACACAAATAATAAATTATCGCTCAATCAACATTAAATGTCTTACATAAATCATCTTAAGTTTAAAGGCTTTGGATAAAGGTGACTTGATTTGTCAGCTCTACTTTGTAGCCAATACATGATGCTTTTGTATATTTTAGTTGGTTTTTTGTTTTAAAGCACGATTCAGGACCTTACTGTTTAAGACCACAGTGAAATTCTTCCTTGTTTAGCTTTTATAAAATTGAGCACATTACACATCAACCACTGGCTACAGTTAGGTCAACGATTCAAAGAGTGTCCGTGGCACCAATACACTGAATACAACAGATATGTTCAAATGAGAGTCAAGTGGCCTTCCAGTAGTGAAGAAATTCTTGATAGAGCAATTGGCGTTAGTAACCTTGAGTTTTTAACACCATGTCTCACATCATTGGTATATTAAGTAGAAATGTGTGACCACTTAGCAATTACGTAGATCAGAAAGAGTTGGAAGCAGTAGAATAATAGAAACAGAAAATAAGCAACAACAAATGAGGAAGATTTAAAACCACAAATAAAACCTGTCAGTACCATCAAAAACATCATTGGAAAACATGTTATTCTGAGTTTTTAACAATAGCTCTTATCTCATATCCCCTTTCCTTGCTGTCTAATTTTAATAACAAATCCCAAAAGATGGAGCTTTCATTGATTGAATATTCTAGAATTATTGCAAAGAAAATTAGCTGTTGTATTTCTGGTAATGGCCAGTCATGATAATTTTTGTATTATATATTCAGAGAATATTTATGTAAATTTTTAAATTTTATTTTTATTTAAGAAACAAACTGAAACAGTGACAGAGAGAGTGTATATGTACATACATACAGGTGCCTGTGGGGGTCAAAAGAAGGCATAAAACTCCTGTATTTCATAGCTAAGAGTTGTCTACTGTGGGTACAGGGAACTGAACTCTGGTCCTCTGAAAGAGCAGCACGTGTTCTTTTAACCCCTAAGTGACTTCTCCAGCCTATAAATGTATTTTTTCCTATCGTCTTCTACAACAGCTACCAAAATGATTGAAGTATTTTAAAAGTATTTCCTATAATTTATGGATCCCAGACTTTAATATTTTCTTAACATTGCTTTTCAGCACTATAAAACTTTCGCACCGTTTTAAAATTTGATTTGCCTAAAGGATATTACATATATAACATTATTTTATCAGAACATGCATTATACTCAAGATTTTTCAATTTTCAGTTGCTTAGCAAAATAAAACAACATAATGTCATAGTAGCTTGGCAGTATTAAGTGGAAAGAGATTTCTAAAATAAAACACTATCTTTTCTTCTTATTTGCAATTCATTTTCATTGAATTTCATGATAAACATGTAATATGAGTAGCTGTTCCTATATCAACAGAATTAACTGAATAGCAACTTAATCTCACTCAGTAATATAAACAAGGCTCTTTACAAACCTTAGGTTAATGCAGCATCTTCCCACACTTCTTGGCTTTCTCTTATAATCTTCTATTTGCAAATGAGCTCATTAATCTAGATCTAAATCAGAAAATCTCTTGGTTAAAAAATTAACTTTTGAAATCTATGACCGCAGTTGAATTTGAATCTTTCCTGACAGTCTAAGTTTTTCTAAGATATTTCACAGTCACTGTATAAAATTATTCTTCTCTACTTTGTAGTAGATAGAGTTCTGGGCATCCTGTCAGGATGAAAGAGAATATTTACCACTCGTATTTTCAAAAGTGTACATGTGAATTTTCTTTCACTTTAAATAACAGTCTGTTCCAAAATGGCTAAGGGCAAAAATGCAGAACACTGTCAGACCGGAGCATGATGCTAGCTGATACCTGCAATATAGTAATGCTAACAGTTACAGCAGGAGTTAGCAAAAGGGTTAAGCAAAATAAGCCAATGTAAGCTGAGAAATTTGAAAATCTAATATTAAATACTCCTTGCCATTCCCATCTGTGTAAAAGATTGAAGGAAAAAAAAATCAGTAGATATATAAATGGTAGCTCTTGCCACTATTCATTTAAAAGACCGAAAGTTGATTCTGGACTTGACACAGTGTCTCCCTTGTAATCTCAATCTCAGTATTTAGGAAGCAGAGGCAGGTTAATCTTGAGTTTGAGGTCAGCTTGATGCACAGAGAAACCCCATCTCAACAATCAAACAAAGTCTGGGGATCAGCTGAGCCATATAGTGCTCAACCTGCAAGAACACAATCCTGGAGGAAGATTGGAAGTTGTAAAGCCCTGATTTTCCTGCTAAGTAGCAATCTGTTTTGTGGTAATGCCTACCAATCTTTCCTTTGGTGACACAGTCCACATCTGACTTTAATCCCTATGGCAGACACTAAGCTGCTGCCATGAATTGATTGAATGTAGAAGAAAGCCCACGGTCAATCAGGGTGGATCTTAGGGCTACCTGAGAAAAACGGGAGAAGTAGACTCTTGATTCTCCCTTATGTAGGTGATGGAACATCAGCTGGTATTTTAGATCCAGTTTCACCTTTTAAAAAAGTCACACAAATGGGTATTTCTCAGAATTACATTTTTTAGATTTGACATTTAAAGTTGTGAAGGTTTATTTTCATTAAACAGGATAAAACAATGGAAGTAATACTGTTGTGTGAGAAATCTCACTTAATGCCTCGAGTGTATCATATTACTTAATACAAAGTCTGTCTCTCCCAGAGATACATTGTTGTATATAAAAGAGGAAAGTGTAATAAAGTAAATCCTGTGTCTTTTTTTAAAATGTTTATATAATCCAGGCATCCCATGGAATTCACTATATAACTGAAGATGAGTTGAGCTTCTAATCCGCCCACCTTTATAGCCCTGTGAGATTATAAAAAGGTGATACCATCACAATGGTTTTAGGTGGTGCTGGGGAACACACTATTGGACTCCACAAATACTCATAAGATCTCTAGAAACTGGGCCGCATTACCAACCATCCGTATTTATTATTTATTAATATTTATTATTTATTATTATATTTTTAATAAACCATCCCTATTTATTATTTTATTATTTAATACTTATTATGATATTATTATTATCAAAAGAGTGAAATACGTATGTTTATGCAATTGCTTTTATTAGTATAAAATCCGGTGGATCAAATGGTGTTTCCTTTTAAGAGTAATATTTAACTTTTCTAATATGACTATTAATTTAATAAATGTCCTTCAGATTTAGATTTTTAAAAAGATAAATGAGTATTATGATGTATTATGTATTATAATTTATTAGGTATCAAATAAAAACAAATCAAATATATTTTACTAGCTTCATTACCAGTGTCCTTCTCCTAGGTTGGGTACTGTGTTAGTGTTGTCCTCTTTTCTATACTAATAAGTGGGAAACATGTAAAGGCACCTCTGCTCAAAAGAGTTGCTCAAAGACAACTTACCACATGCAAATAGCCCAAAATATTTTTACAGTATCTGACATTTTCCAGTATCAAACACATGGTGAAACCATGCAAGTTAACTAACATGTGTGAAGAGAGTGGATAGAACTAACTAAGCACATGTTAGAATGTGATTTTCGTTCTTCAGGATAAACTGTAAATGAGAGAAAAGTTTTCTGAAAGGAAGCAAATGTTTTGTGTTCTTTCAAAGCAAGATAATTATACAAAGGGAATTTTGATTCTCAAAGATAGTCACAACTTGGTACTTGCAGTATCCTACACCAGTATTGCTAGCCTGTCTTTCCTTTGAGTCTACAGACTGATTTTGAAGAGGATTATAACCAGTGTTCTAATATGCTAACTATTAAAAATTAAGAACACAAGTATACGGTGCCATATGGTCTTATTTCTACAATAGGGAAGTGGCTAGACTACCTTCACCTTCTTAGAGTGTGGCAAAGGGTAGAGCTAAACTAATACTTCCCAAATAACATGACAAGCACATGACCTAGAAGATGCGACTCAAAGTCAGCTCCTTTGATGACACAAGCCTACAGGGGACCAGCCAGGGTTGAGAACTGGGCTCAAAATTCCAAACTCGATGGTAAATGTATTTTACTCATCTGTCTCAATTTTACTAGTACACAAACCATCCTTTCTCCACTAATAGTCAAAATGAAATGTTTTAACGAAAGCCAACAGAAAGGAAAAATGGACACTGTTACAGTGTAAAAATACTCATCTATGAATAGACTAGGCAACTTTATATGGCAGGTGAGGGTACCATTGTTTGTGAAAAATTGAGAACCAGAATGCTGGCAATGCTTACTGGGTGGGCTTTCCAGAATCCACTGTGATACAAAAATAAATAAATAAAAGTTTAATTCTTGAAAAATACAACTGAAATTATTAAATTTGCAGCCAAGGCTACACACATATGTAAAAAAAAAAAAGTCTCACTAAAAGTTATAAAATAGAGGCAAACCAAATAAGATTATGATGTATACAGTGATTTCTTAGTCATAGTGTATAAAATGTCTTATCAGAATCAGTCTAAGTACTTGTCTCCCTTTTTTTAACTATACAGGGCCCTGGTGATTTTTTCTTGTGTTCATCATAACCAGCCCTGACATCTTTTCTACATGATAAGACTTCACTCAACTTTGTGAATTTTAAAACCAATATTACAAAAAAATTCTAATGTACTTTTAAAAAATACATGTATTGAGACCAGTGGATGGCGCCATTACAGGAAAGGTGGCCATAAAACCACTAGCACTAACCACAGGTAATGATTAGACAACCTCCAGTACTGGGAACAGGGTTGTGGAGAGAAGAGGAGGGTCCATTCTCTACTCTTGTGCAGTTTGAGTGCCTCAGAAAAGCGGTTATTCCAGTGAGTTGGGAGAAAATGTATTCTCTCCCAGAGCTTAAACTGGTTCAGTTAAACCAGAAAAGGGATAAGTGTGCAAAACTGAGCTGTTACCACCTTCTGTGGTGGTTTGGATGAGAGGTTCAGGCATTTGAATTGAATATTTGTTTCTGAGTTGGTGGTGTTATTTGGAGATGTTAAGAGATCTTGCAAGAGGAGTTGAGTCAAGGGCAGGGGTGGGGTTCTAAGAGCTTAAATGCCCATTGTGCTTCCAATTCACTCTGCTCTGCATTTTCTATTGAAGATGTGAGCTCTCAACTTTCTTCTCTCTCTATCATGCCTGTCTCTGGCTTCCACCCTTTCCCATCCATCCCTAAATCAATTCCTCCTTCCATATATTGCTTTTAGTTGTGATGTTTTAACACAGCACCAGAAAAGTAACCAACGTACTAGTTGAAAATGAAACTCTGTCAGCATGAGACACGGGAAGATCACATGAGCCAGCCAAGAGCAGAACCAGTAACATGAGAGGCCAGTGGACTCAGAATGCTTCATTCACACTCCGAAGGTATGACTACTAGAAGGTTTATCTGTGAAGGCATCCAATTTTATATTAACTGATGTTCCATGATGATAAACATAAAACCAATCTCTGATGAAGGAAATGGTTTACTTATGCAAAAATGGGTGTTTTAGCTTATTAGATTATTTTTATTTCAGTTGCCTAAGGTGGTCACAGTAGCTCCATCCTGGAATAATGGATGACCACAGGAGTATAGAGAATATAAATATATGGTTTACAACTGTCTTATGCTGTTCTGCAATTCATAGCAAAAAGTAGCAGGGTTTGCCTTTCCAGGCTGGAATGGATGAAGGTACGTATAAACTCTGAGCATTCTTTGTGGGCAAAGAACCTTCATAGCACTAAGCTACATCCCCAGCCCCATGTAATTCTGGACACACCGCACAAGACCTGCTGCTGGGTATTTGTCTCCTTGAGTGACACCCACCTTTCACTATTGGTCAGGGTGGTTTGTAGTCCCTTTTATTCACTAGCAGATGCTGTGATTCTTTAACTTTGGCATCCAGCCTCCTGGTTGTGCTTGCCTCCATGCTAGGGTCTCAGAGAAGTTGAGTGCACTTGTGTCTTTAGAAGAATTGTAATTATCACATTTAACTATAAATGAAAGGGCATGCCATATATTACACTGTCACAGATGAAGAGATATCCCCAAAATGTTGTTTTACATGTACTTTGATAGTTGCAGCCCTGGGGGTTAGTATTTTATTCATTTCGACACACAGATTCTAAAAATGATGTCAGCACAGTACTTCACTTAAAGGACAGAAGCCAAAAAGAAAGGCTGATAAATACTTACTTGTCAATTGTGGAGCCTAGCTATTATTCTTTCATTTTGTTGAAACAATCTAGGTGGCCAGGGATGACCTTGGACTCCTATCTCCACTTCTGATATTAACAGGCATGTACTATCGAGCTCAGCTTTGAAAATGAAATGTTATAGCTACGATTTCCTTTGTAGTTTCATTCTGACATCAGATTATATTATATACACTATTGCTGAATATAACAACATTTATTAGATCCATGTCTCAAGAACTTCATTGAATATTCACATAAGAACGATTGTTGAAGAATGTAAAGAAAACAAAATGAATATGAAATGGAACCTTGACAGCTAAAATAATATTTTCGTGAGACTGTGTTTTGTAATGGGTCTTACAACATTAATCTGGAAGGCAAGACAAGCCTTACTCTGTTGCAAGTTTGTACCAGATTCACTTTTGCTTGAATTTTTACACTATACCAAATATGTTGGGGGTAATCTTTTACAATATGTGAAGGTGTGTCTCTGCATTTTCAATTGTTAATGCTGTACCTACAGGACCTAAATACTGGCAGAATATTGGTATTGTCATCTCTATGGCCCATCATAGGCTTTATGTTTATAAATACTTGTCCTTATACAGATGATCAGATGATTGAAGGTCAGACAGTCCTCTGTGCCTAGAGGAAATCTAGAATTATATCACAATCTGGTTGTCTCACTTAACCAGATTGCTGATTGGTTGAAATGAACTTCTGAGGGCCAAAAGCTGGGGTAGGAAGGAGGAGGGTTGTTCTTCCAGAGAGACAGACAGAGAGAGAGAGAGAGAGAGAGAGAGAGAGAGAGAGAGAGAGAGAGAGACAGACAGACAGACAGAGACAGAGAGACAGAGACAGAGACAGAGACAGAGACAGAGACAGAGACAGAGACAGAGACAGAGACAGAGACAGAGACAGAGACAGATCTAAAGAGAAGAAAGCAGAGGTAGGAGAATTAAGGCAGTCACAAAAAGGGACAGACACCAACAGAACCAGAAAAAGGTCTAGAGCTAGCCACATGGTGGGTCATAGACTAGAATAATCAGGTTAAGTTTAAACAGTAGCTGGGAGGACTGCCCAGCAAAAGGTCTAAGCTTTAAGCTATAAGAGAAGTCTTGTGTCGTTATTTATACCCCAGGTGGGTTTACAAAAGTGCCACAGTAAAATTAATGGTGTGCTGCCTGTGTAGATACTTAAACAGCAAAGGAACGTGTGTTCTGTCATCTTCACATGGCTTCTTGTACAGTGGCAAAGGGTGCACAGCTTCTGGAAGGCCTTAAAACTGCTTAGCCTGCCTCCATATGTCCCTGCCAAGGTGGGAACATTGCAGATCCCCTGTGCTTACCTTTTTCTGCCATAGGATCTAGATCTTGCCTCACCTGCCTTTTCAAATCATTCTTTGCATGCTCCAACTCCCTTCTAGAACGCATGTCAAGCCATATATTAAATTTAGTTATGTAAACTCCTTCAAGATTTTTAGAAGTTTGACACAAGTCAAGAAAATAGTTTGAGAAGAAACAAAAGAAAGTTATGTGCTGGATAACTCAGTACAGGCTTTCTCTAAAGTTCTGAAAGTAAATGTTTCATGGCTTAGTGAGTTGGCTTAGCTCATGATGGTATTTGCCACCACACATGATAACATAAGTTTGTCTTGAGAACCTACACGGAAGAAACAGAAAACCACCACCCACAGCCTGTCTGCTAAGTTCCCTAAAGTGTGCACGTGGCCACATAAATGCACACAGAATACATTAAACATGGTTAATTTTTTTTAATTCTTGATGAAAACGTGAAAATGATTGGCTGGTACTGTAGCATGTTCGTGTTTATGGCGTGTTCATTTGGCAAAAACAAAGTACTTGGTAGTGACACACAGAGAAGGGGGCAGACAGACAGACAGACAGAGACAGAAAGGGAGACAGAGAGATAGAGAGCGGGGAGAGGAGAGAGCGAGTAGAGAGCAAGCTCTGAGCTCTGGATCGTTCTTCATGAACTCTTGGAGACAAATTCGCTTCCACATGCTTTCCTTTTGTTTCCTGTTTTCCTCTACTATTGTGCATGTGCAAGGCTAGTATGAGGGGTTCATACAGGCAGAAGATGCTTTTCAAAGAAAGATGACGATGCTTTTGGGAGCTTTCGCCAAGTGGTTGAAATGATCTTAAAGAAAGGCAGAATCATTCTTGAACCGCCTGAGTTTGAAAGACGTGACTAACAGGAGAATCATAAAAATTCAGTTCTTCAGATTGCCACTGGTTTGCTAAATTGGAGAGGAAGGCGAGATGGAGAATTAAGCAAAGAGAAGGGGTTATTAGAAAAAAGTCAAAGAAGGGCTGAACTGAAAGGAAAAGCAGAAAAGGA
This sequence comes from Rhabdomys pumilio, assembly GCA_030674055.1. Lineage (NCBI taxonomy): Eukaryota > Metazoa > Chordata > Mammalia > Rodentia > Muridae > Rhabdomys > Rhabdomys pumilio. The sequence continues at coordinate 72,273,503 of JANHMN010000002.1, read as the reverse complement.
TTTTGCCAGAGGCAGCTGACACTGCGCGGGAACAGCAGGGGGAGCTAAGGTACTGCAGTTGTCAAGTCTCAGCGCCTGCAGACTTTCAGATTTATGATTCTAGCAAAGAGGACATGTTAGTGGTTCTTACTTTTGTAATAAACAACCTAGCTACAGACACTGCAATGAGATTTAATGATCTGTATCTTCTTCTCAGCCCAGGCCCGCGATCAGCACATCTTGACTTTGGCCAGACTTGGTCTGCATCACATAGCCGTTTGAATGAATTTATGCTCTGGCTATTTAGTTGCTTTTTCTCATAAATTTATGGGTTTAGATTTTGAAAGAAACCACCGTTATCTTTGGTTAATTGAGAGTAAAAGTTTGAGACTCAGATAGAGAATTTTTATGCAAAATATTAAGTGCAAAGCAACAAAGAGTTTTCTAAACAACAAGATGATGGATTTAGTCATAAACAAAAGATGTTTTGACTTTTCTTTTTAATATATAAATTGCTTACCTGGAAAAAAAGGTGAATGAAAGCTGTCAAAATATAGAAATATGAACCTACAAATTCTGCCTTTCTACCTCTGCAAAGAGCTAATTTCTTACACTTTGGCTTCCTGCCCTTCTTGTGCTCCTACATAAAATACATGCCCAGGTTTAGATACAATAAACCAAACTATTCTCTCTTATGTCCATCATCATGACCCAAAAAGGCCCTGAATACCAAAAAAACTGTCCATCTTCTTTTAAAAGTTTTGAAATATTGCCTTTGAGGTTACCAGAGCTGGGAGCGTGTGGGTCACCGCATCTATAAAGCATGTCTTCCCTGAATTCTGTCTAAGCTAAAATGAGTAATTTCATTAAGAGTACTAAATTGTTTGTGTTTTTTTTTATACTGGGGGAAGGGGCTTAAAATAGTAAGGAATTCTTTTGTCCCAGATCTGGAGGCTGCACTATACTTCCAAAGTCAAGTTATAACTGGAGTAGGGTCTCTGAAAACTTTGGGGAGGAGGCATTCTTTCTGGCTCACAATGAGGAGGCAATGCTTGGTTCTCTCTCATCCCACTCACCCCTCAAAGGAAGCTGACTCTTGGCTGCTGGGATCTCTCAGTTGTATAACAACAGTCACTGGACTTAGGGATCCCCTAATCTTTATAGTATCTCCTTGGTTCTTAACTATCACATCTGCAAAGGTCCTGTTTGTCAATGAAGGTCACAATCTAAAGTAACAGGTAAACATGAATTTAGAGAGGACACTATTTAACTCACTATAAGCACGTGTCAATGATAAATAAGATTATTTTTATTTCTTAAGACAGTGGCAGCTTAGTAAATTGTAATTATCTGAAGTGAAAGTGAGCACTTGGAAAAACAAAATGCTCCCAGCAAGGGTTTACTTATTCCTGACCAAAATAGTTAAAATAGAACTGAAAATAGTAGCTGGACCATGAACTGACAGACTTGACAGCCAATGATTAGATTCTGAGTAAGTATATTGCTAACCATCAAATTCAAATTTTATCTGAGGACGATATTCTTGAAAACTTGTATGTAACATAATTATCTACTTTCTTGGACTGTTTTGCTACTTTCAATCAAACAGCCTGGGGTATTTGAGATCACCAGGTGTGGAGGGACAAAGGGCGGACCAGGGATACCACAAATATTAACTTGTTCACTACTTTTAAAAAGCACAGCCTTTCACAACAGAAACTAACACATATTTAAAAGGAATGCAACACCTACTGACTTAGTACTTGTAATAACAATCCTAGCTGGTGCTGGCTTAATTCTACTTCATTCTAACACAACTCACTGATATGCTTTATAAATCCAAGGATGTATTTTGTAGAGCATGGCATGGTGCAATAGGAAGAGGTACCTCAGTGAGCCACACGCTGAGGTACCAGCCATACGAAAGTCTATGTAATAGAGTATATTTGGGGGCATAAAGAATGGGAGTTGAGAAGGGAGTAGATGCAGAGGAAGAGAGAGAAAGAGAGAGAGAGAGAGAGAGAGAGAGAGAGAGAGAGAGAAGAGAAACAAAACAGAGGCCAGCCAGGGGAGGTTGAAGGGGATAGAGGGACAGAGAGGAGTCAGAAAAGGAAAAGAGGACAGCAAAGAGATGCCAAACAGTCCCTTTTAGAGCAAGCCAGGCCTACTACTAGGTAACTGTTGGGCAGAGCCTAGAAGAAATGCTAATACCCATGGTAACAGATTTTCTTAGAAAAAATTTAGGTTTATTTTCCACATTATCAAACACTGAGCTCCCTGAGTACTTCTTTAGACACACATGTGTTGAGCTACAACTTTTAGCACAGCACTCAGACTATATTGTAAAGGACAGGACAGTGCAGAGTTTCCTCCATCTTGTATTCTTGCTGACATCATCTTTTGTTTAACTAGAACCAGATCTTCTGGACTGAGAATCTCACGGAAAATCGGCAGATTCTAGGAACCCAACGTCAAGATGCCTGGGATGACTGCTTCTGCTAAACTGCCTTCTTGTGAGGAACCTCCTCCAGCATCTCAGCTTTTACTAAACTGCATGCTTCTATGAGGCCATTCACAACTCCTGGTAGATGCTAATTTGCATGCCAGAACATGATTTTTGCCTTTACAAACCCTGTGCTCAGGACACTTGCAGGTAAACCTGGGTCCTCAAATAACTGAGTATAGTCCCAGTCAACTGGTCTAAAGACATTTAATTGGCTGTAAACTTGGTAAGAGTAGTCATCTCTTGTGGGCTCTGCATAACATTTTGACTCTTTAATTTTCTTCAACAGACACAGACTAGGCAGGATTGCTCACTACCTGGCAACACAATGCGAAATACTAGCACTGCTCTCCTGTAATCCAGTAGGATCAAAAAAACAGATTCTGTTAGAAGCAGGGCCCAGAGAGACAGCTTAGCAGATGATAAAGTGTTTGTGCCATAAGTATAAGAACTGAAGCCCAGATCCCCAGAGACTGTGTAAAAAGTTGTGCTGGTGTGGCAGGGGCCATCTGTCATCATAGCACCTTGGAGGCAGACACAGGGAAATCCCTGGGACAAGCTAGCTAGTGAGACTAGCAGAAACTGGCAAGTTTTTTTGTTTATTTGTTTCTGTTTTGGTTTGGGGTTTTTTTGGGTTTTGGGGTGTTTTTGTTTTTGTGTTTGTTTTTGGTTTGTTTGCTTTTATTTTTCTTTTTTGGGCTTTTGTTTTGTTAGTTTGATTTTTTTCTATTTGCTTGTGTTTTTGTTTTCTTTTCTTTTGTTTTTGTTGCTGTTGTTGCTGCTGCTGTTTTGGGTTGCTTGCTTGTTGTTCAAGGAGAGGTATCAAGAATCTGCATGCACTCCACCCTTTATGTGTGTCAAAGTATCACAAAAGTATGCACTTGTAGACATTACAGGGAATGTTATCAGAGAATCACAACTATTCTAGGAGCCAAACATTCAGTCTACTCAGAGACAACATAAGTTTTCGTTGAAAACAAAATAAAACAAAACCCTGAAAATCAGAAGACTGATAGGAAAAAAGAGAGTAAAGGAATCGTGATATGTGTCGAAGGAATGGAAGGTAAGAAGAGGACTTGGGGGATAGAGCATTTGCTACATATGATTAAGGGTCCAAATGGAAATTTCTAGCATTCATATAAGCAAACAGGATGCTGTGGTAGCTCACTCTAATCCTAGCACTCACCTGGTGGAGACAGTGCAAGTGTAACTCATTGACAAGCACTGGATTCAGGGAGAGACTTTGACTCAATAAAGAAATGGATGACATTTAAATTTAGATAAGTTAATGTCAATAGCTGTCCTTTACTTCTATTGCACTCATGTGCACCCACATGCACACACACACACAAATTCGCACATATACATATCTACACATACACCCACACCCACATATGCACATGCATACACACAAATACATACACACACGCACACACACACACAAATTCACACACACATACACACACACACACATATGCACATGCACACACACAAATAATACACACATGCATGCACACATATGCACAGACACACAGGAACACACACATATGTTCACATGTTCTTACACACACACACACACAGCCATAGTCATTCAAACAAACATATGCACACTCATCACAGGCTATACAGATAATCACACAAAAACATAGAAGGAACAGAACTATTAAAGCAGTATAGTAAAAGAGAATCTATAGCAGGTGGGGAAATGTTTTGCTTTTAATACAAAATGGCTCCTCAGTCTACAGTGTTTGCCTCCTGATCGCTGGGTTATTATAGTATTTTGTGAAGCTCCAGTAACTTGGAAACATAGGCCTAAAGTGGAAGTGGATCAGTGGGGACCTACCTTTGTGGGCTGTGTTTTGTCCTTCTTTCTCCCTCCTTCTCCTTCCTGTGGATAGCCTTTGTCACATGTTCCTGTCAGAACCCCAGTGCCAGAATAGCTGGAACCATGGATGGAGAGCTGAAGCCTCTGAAAACTCTGAATGAAAGCAAATCCTTTCTCCGAAAATTGTCTATCATGCATTTTGGTCACAGCATCCTAAATGTAACACACAAGGATTTGTTTGAGTCCGTGGCTAAAGCAGGCAGGGACAGTGAAAGTGGCAGATCATAAGGCTGGAGGTGGGGGTGATTTGGATAGATAGATGAGATGACCTGGAATCATGCAGGTGAGGTTCATGAGCTGCATTTTAGGTTCTTCTTAACCTAAAAGGAATGGGCTGGCACAAAGACTTTTAAGCAATAAGATGCTCCAGTTCTGACATAGAAAGTCCACCTGTTTTGTGTGACTGAGTTGAAGCAGTCAGAGATGGAAATAAAGGAGGCTACTGGATGTAGTAGGTGAAACAAGCAGCTTGAAGCAGGAGATGTGTGTGGAGGGTAAGATCCAGCGTTGGACATGAACAAAGCAGTAGAGAGCTTCAAAACCTGTGCTTAATCCAAATGGGTGGATGAAATTGGTATTTCCCTGGGAGAAAGGCACACATTTGGGAGGTTAGTTATATCACGTTGATTGTGAAGTTTTTCAGACCTCCTAAAGGGAGATATCCCACATGCAGTTGAAAAGTGTGCCTGAGGTTCAAAAGAGTCTAGGTTAAAGTTATTAATTTTACTAAGATTTTAGTATCTATATAAAGGAGGGAAGAGTTTCAGGTATTAAAAAGATGCCAATATGGGAGACGTCTTAATAAGGGTTGCACATATATGTATTTTAATGTCATTATTCACAAATATAACAGCGATTTATTAAACCTTAATGAAATCAAAACTTGAAATCATTTTTAAGTAAATCCCAAAGTGGACAGAAATGTCACCTTGTGTGTTTGACTTTTCCAACATAAACAAATAATGATTTCATTTACCTCTGGTCAATGTCTTCTATTCATATGCATCTAGTCCTTCTGCCAAGCTCTGTGCTGGGAAACAACTGGGCAAATGGTGAAAGAGAAAGGCTCCTACCAGCTTCCAGCACTTTTAGTTCAATTCCACCAGTAGAAGACTAGCCAAGATGAGAGAAGGGTTGCAGGGTGTATATAAATGAGTCTCTCTTCTTCACAGCATGGAGGCAGCTATGTGTATTAAATCTGTCAGAACAGAATAGGGCAGATGTATAGAGTGGGTAACATTGAGTCCTAAAAACCAAATGGTAAGAACCCATACTCATGGAGGCAGGAGAGATACTGAGAGCACAGCAAAGATGAGAGTCCTGGATATGGTACCCTGTGCAAATAAAATAAAAAGACATGACCAGAGTATAAAGAAAATCCCACCTTTAGAACTGTGCAGCTACTAAATTATATGTGTCTAAAGGTAGTCTTGCTTCACCTCTGTGGAATAAGAGAATTTCTGGAAAAATTTGTAATTGAATAGCACACGTAAAATGAGAAGAAAAACAAAAACAACTTTAAGATGGCTGAATATTCTTGGAGTTTGGCATACAGAAGGAAATGTACTTCTCTGAATGAAGAATTTTGTTTTAGACATTGACAACACATCTTAATGTTGCCTTATTTGTATGTTGCTCAGTGAAAACATGACTGTTTCCACGAGGACGATTATTTCTTTCGATGTTTGGGACAGGGACTCTGTGACTTTGTTGACTCATCCTTTTCAATGATATGATTTGTTCTCAAAGTGAGGTTCTGTCTTACTGGTGATGAGGACCAGCTCAAGATGGAACATTTTAGTACAATACTAATCTGTACTTCTCTGGATATGAGCAATTAAGGATACAGATAACCCACGTGATGTGTTCCCACTCCTCAGCGTTATCCATGCAAACACCAGCCTGTTGGTCTGATGAGGACTGTGATGGGAGATGAGGGCTTAGCCTGAGAAGTATCTAGTTATATCATTTGAAAACCACTGTGTGGAAATTAGTTCTTTCTTGTCTTGATCAATATCGCTGAAACCAGATTTCCCAGCCTATTACATTCTTCTCCGGAGCAGAGATCAGCCATTTCTGCTTGTTAGGTGTACCTAAGGCCATTAGCATTGATAATTAAATAACCGTGATATTTGTGAGAAACGATAAGACAAACACACTTAAAGGAAATGAACAGTTGCAAGACGAAATATATGTATGTATAAACTAGCGAGTTCCACTGCTGATTTTCCCTTTCCTTAAAATTAAATGAATTCTTCATTCGCTATTATAAACTAAATATTTCCTTTGAGTCCAATTAGCATTGCTGAAAGAAAAAGCAAATCAAGTCTCTGTTCCGCATGCATCAATGTAATGGAAAATCAGGTCTTTTGTTCTGGCTTTAATAACTGCAGCTTGATTAGAGGCGAAGAAAAGACTGTGGAGGGAAAAGGGGGAAAAGGAGAAGGACTGCCAAATTAGTTCTAGGAGAATTCTCAACCTGTCTGCTCTCGGGCTCACTATTCAAATGCTAATTGAGCCTTTTGGTAAACAGAATGGGTAATCATGAAAGACAAAAACAGACACAGAAAACAAATGAAATATCACACCTTATCCAAAGCAGCATGGCATTTTTCTGATAAGCTTCTGAAGCCTAAAAATTTTTAAGTCTTTGGCTCCTCTTTTTTTTTCCCCTCGACCAATTATAATTAATATAATAAAATAAATATTACATAATCAAATAAAAAATGACAAAGAACTGCTTTGTTTCAACAATGAAACCAGTCATGTTATAATTAGATAAGAGGATTTATATTCACAGTTATAAACATGAAAGTAGACCATGAGGCTGGATAAAGGCAAGTTTTTAATTCTTAAAAATTAATTACATGGCATTATTCTTATCAGTACACAGAATGCATTAATTATACAATTAATAAAATGATGAAAGGGATTTTTTTTTCTTTTTGGCAATTGTAATGCACACGGGGACATTTGGTTTTATACCCAGGATTGTCCTTCAGGCACTTCTATAATCTTCTTACTAGGCAATGTCAAGACCTTAAACCAGTTAGTAGGCATACTGAATGGAGTGGGTCTTTATGTCGGTGCTTAGACTCATTTCGGAAAGGTTGTGGATTTCCATGTAATTGGGATCTAAGGTGTAATAGGTTTAATTTGAGGTCCTCCTTGAAAGAATAGCAGGAAAAGGCATTGTCAGCAATGTGAACTATTTGTAAGAAGTGTAGACTCACTCCTTCGCAATGGGCTTCCATAAGGATGAAAACCTCTTGCTCTGAGCATGCCCGGCATCAGTGTAGGATGGATGAAGCCTTGTGGGTACAACCGCTTTATTCTTAACAACTCTTTAAAGTTATAAGTAATGTGCAAGAAGAGGAAAATGTGGGAGTGAAAAGAAAGCTTGCTATCAGGAACAGAGAAAACACAGGACATATCCTTTCACCAAGCAAGTACAAGGGGCTATCCAGATTCTCTTGCTGGCCCGCAATTGTGTTTTATCAACAAGTACCAGGAGTAATGAGTTATTGGCTGAGACGAAGAAATTTGGTTTTGTTATATACAAATTGTTGGTGTTAGGTGTGACAGGACACGAGTTACAGTGGTGTTGGCTCACTGGCTAAAAACAAACACTCCAACCGCTCACGTGGAAAGACACTGTGTTGAACATGCTCAGTTATGAAGGCAGGAATGGTCTCTGCGTGTATGAAACCCAGATGCTGTAGAGAAAAGTAGGAGCCACATCTCGACTTTAGTGACAAGGACAATTTGAATTGTTTTAGGATCAAAAAAGGGAAAGCTACTAAAATTAGAAACTGTGAGTCCACCACCAGCATTGGTGCCTAAGCAGAGCCCGTGTGGTAGCTGTACTGTGCTTTTTCTCATGCTCACCTGTCCAGTCTTCATGGTTCCTTTCAATAGTTAGAATAAAGTGAGATAAAAATATAACTTTCGGTTTCTACAGGTTTAAACTCAATTTCATGTGCCAGGACTCCTACGTGTAGTGAAAGTGTGGAGTGCATCATTCTCTATCTCTGCGATAACGTCACGTTACACACACACACACACACACACACACACACACACACACACTCCACCCCATTAGTATATGCTGTATCTTTTCTTTCTAGCCTGTCATCTTCCTTTCTGTTTTTTTGTCCCTGGGCATATCAATATTCCAAGGTTAATGATAAAGCACCTTGGAACGTGGTGTTTATTTAGCTTAGGGTAATGTTTTAAATGCTTTTCTCTGTGTGGCAATCTCATTGCTTCTAAAACAAAACCTGTCCGCAATCTGAACCTGAATTCCATATTAACACCTCACACACATTTCTGCAGGTTTTTCTTTCTTTCTTTTCTTTTTTTTTTCATCCTGTCCCGGTTGAAAAATTATCTGTGAAACAGGAGCTGGCAAACACTAGAATCAGTCTGATAGGTTCGAGCTTTGAAAATCACATTTCGCTAGCCTTATTATCAAATTGATGTGCTGTGGCACCCTGTCTTTTCTGAGTTCCCCGAATCCCTGGCAGACAGGCGAGAAGAACTGTGTCTTTAGCCACAGCTTGTTTAGGATTCCTTTGAGATTTTAAGTTTGGGCTTTCTACATATTTATTCATGATAGATTTTTCAATTCTTAACCAGAGTAGTTTAACTTTTTCTAAATATTGACTCCCCTAGTAGTAGGAACTCATTGGCTCATAAAATATCATTCATTTACCAATTATATATTTTATGATTAATTGAAAGGGAAGGGGGATTCACGTTGTCACTAGGGCACAAAAGTTTTGTAATATCTGATTCCAAGGGGAGGCGAATGTGAATGACCTGTGATTGATTGTAGTTACTGAGTTAGAGTAATGTTTGTGTTGCTTTCTTGCTTGAATGTGACAATCCAGGGATCAAATCACCTCAGCGTTTTCCTCTAACAAAAAAGAAGAAATGAGGGAGGGAGGGAGGGGGGGGGGGAGGGGGGGGGGGGGGGAAGAGGGGGGGGGGGGGGATGTAAGAGAGGGAGGACAGAAAGAAAAGAAAGAAGGAAAGAACAAGAGAGGACAGAGAAAGAGAGAAAAAGAAAGAAAAGTGAATCACATTCAAGATAGGACTATTAATAGCCCTAGTCGCTGGGTAACTATGTGTAGTAAAATTTCCTACTAGCTTTATAAAAATTGAGAAATATATATATATATATATCCTAAGGGATGGAACCACTGTAATTTGATGACTTTTTTTGTATCAATCAGAACACACCGACAAACAGGCCATCAATAGCCAACTTTATGTTATAAAAATATCAGTCTCAAAAGTCTTCTAAAATACTCTTGAAGACTGGAAAAACAGCTTAAGTCTTCATACATGCAGGTTAGGTCAGAAAAACAATAAATTTCACAAGTACCAAGAAGTATGCCAACAGTTTTTAATCTAAATTATCATATTTCTTCTTTACAGCAAGAAAAAAAAGTTAAAAGTTTTCTGATACAAGACAATCTCTGTCTTATGTTTTTTAGTTTAAATGGTTCATTTGTTCCAAAAACATATTTTTTTAAGAAAAATAGAAATGTTCACTGTTATTGCATATAACCACTTAGCACTGTCATCTTTGCCATTCTGAACTCAGAATCAGAAGCCATTGTTATTCAGCCATGTGTATCAAAAGGAGGATTAGGAGCAAGAAAAGCCAAGTTATGTTTTCAGTAATAGGAGAAACTCCATGTTCTCACATTTATGCTTGTTTAATATCAATATAAAAAAATCTGTGTTCTTCTTTCATACATGTTTTGAAAAAAAGATGTGTCTATTATATTTGTGTACATTAAGATGGCTCTGTGTAAAGATCAAGTGGTTAGTCTTTTTGAAATTTGTGGATGCCGCATCCCATTACCGCACCATCTAATTTTGAAAATAAGCTTTCCTTGTCATACCTTGACTCTGACTTTTTTCCGTATGTGTCCATGTATTTGAGTATGTAAATGTGCATGTATATAAAAGACACAAATGTTTTTCCTTGCTTCCAGAAACTTTTTCAGAAAATATAAATTTTCAAACAATGAAACTAGAATGAAATTGTTTCCCAAGTTATCTAATATTAGATATACTCTAATCTAATGTTAGTCATATCTTGCGTGAACAAGCAATTGCAGAAAATCACTTATATCTCTATTAGAGGATATGTACATAAGCAAAGGTAGGTCAAGAGTTGAATGTGATCAGGATTGATTTCCGAATCTTTGTCTAGAAAAGATAATAGTCTTATTTTTACTCAGAACAAACGGGAAGCATATTACCATGAGATGGAATATTGGTATAGGAGGATTTTAACATAAACCATTTCATTCAGATTGTGGATACAATTTAAATTAAGCTTGATTCTTTTTTTTTTTTATTCGAGCCATGGAAAACTTGAGATTTAAATGAGGTCCACTAAGACATTTTCTCATCCTTTGGATAAAGAGTTTATAACTCTCTGTTGAATCCACTTCTTCAGCTTATACATTGCCTGTAAAATTACTTCCATTTATTATGTTTTGCCAGTGTGTGATGACAGGCTTTGTCCATATGCCAAGGAGCCTGAAAAAGACCTCTGCAAAAAATGAAGGAAATCACAGAAGATGCTCATATCAGTGAACATCTCTGTGTGATACTATAATAATATATACATCACCATCACCACTGCAAAAGATATCACCATCACCAGAACAACAACAACGACAACAACCACACCACCGTAGCTACCACCATCACCACAACCACTGCCACTATCACAACAACCACCACCACAGCAATAACAATTATTGCCACCAACATTATCACCAACACCAACACCAACATCATAATCACCACCTTAACCACCACAACCACAATTACACCCACCATAGCACCACCACCACAACAACAACCACCACTACTATTATTGTGTTTGTCCATGAGATAGAATATTCATTAAGGATAAAACCTAATGTGAACTGTAGATACTGATTTTGTCAATGGAGACATGTATGCCAACCTAGTAGGAAATATTGACAATGGCAGAGGCTAAGATGAGAAGAGCAGAACATACATAGAAAAGTACTTTCTTCTTAACTCATTGTGCATCATAAGGGCTCTAAGAATAGTCCTTTAAATTATATAGACAATATATGTGAGACAAACATATGAGTATGTAGAGAAAAACAGAAATACTTATGTATATGTCTTTGTATCCTTTTCCCTTCCTCTCCAAACTCCTGAGACTATTCTTTGTCTTCTAACTGATCCTCCATGCCATGCAAATTGGAAATGTTCTGGATTCACTATAGGCTTTGGGATACCTGGAAAAACTCTAGCCCTTTCTTACACAAATCTGGGGAAATCTAGAATGATCTAGAAAAGACTCTACTTTCTATATAGAACTTTTCACTCTAATTCAACACCTACTGCTTGGTCCTGATAACAATGGATGCTAGCACTTTGCTAGTAAATTTATGTTCCTTGTATACTTGTCTATGGGTAAATTTTATAAGTGTTTATCTCATAAGCTAGATCTGGGTGTTTCCTTAAGTTTTTCAAGAACTTACTCCTTATCATCTGGCATAGCTATGCTACAGACGCTATATAATATATACAATTTTAGATAATAAATATATAACTTTAGATAATAAAAATGAAGCGCAGGGAGATTAATTAACTTGCTTTTGGTAGCACAGTTGTCAAGTCATGCAGCCTGCATTCTAATTTAAGAAATCTAACTTTCAGTATCTAGCTAATAATCACTATCCCACACCGCCTCTTCTATGTGTTTGCTAGCTTTGAGCTGACAGTCCAGTAGTCTCAATTACACACATTCTAACTTCTTAACCTTTTCTCAACCTTGCTGAGCACCTCTTCCTTTATAAAATGCTGATCTTTACCCCGCAATTAATATCCCATTCTCATTTACAGTGTCAGCAGCCAACTATTTTATAATCCTTTACCCAACTGCTGAATCTTTTCAATGTGTCTTTAAATATTAGTAGCCTTGCTGAGTTTTCAGCCAACCCTGTTTGGCTCTTAAGAGACACTGATGCTTAACCTCTTGGAATGAGCCACTCTTGGCCCTGGAGTCCTCTTTAGAGAGTCTTTGGGTTAAGCATTCCTACATAACCTTTCTATTAAATTTACTGGCTCATGCCCAAGGTCTATCCACTGCTGTGACCAGGTGGCTCTAATCAGTGTCCCTGCCCCTAGCCTCCACTTTTCATCCTACCTAGAGTTGTTGGCTCTTCTCATCAGAATTTATTCTCAAGTGTGAGAATTGCTTTCCATTGTCTGTGTCCTTTTAATAAGCAACATCTTTCAGCTACGGATTCAGATGATGTTTAAGTTTGGCTACACAGTTACTTTATTTAATTAGCTGTCACCATTTTCATGTCACTTGAAGTTTTAGTGTTTTAGTTTCTCTTCTTCCTCCTTCTTCTCCTTCTCCTCTCTCTCTCTCTCTCTCTCTCTCTCTCTCTCTCTCTCTCTCTCTCTCTCTCTGTGTGTGTCTCTCTATCTCCTTTCTCTCTCTGTCTCTCCCCTCTTTCCTCTAATTTTTGTGGGTCCTAAATTAATATTGGTTCTATGTTTATTCTTGCTTGTATATTTATGGTTTGGCTATGAAATTTTAATGTAATAATTAAGATTTTGTGCACCTCTGTATCTTAATTTCTTCTTCTTCTTTTTTTTTTTTAAATGAACTTTGCTAGTCTCTAGTATTAACTCTGACTAAGGTACTTCTTGCTGTTTTTTTTTTTTTCTTTTTTTTTTAAATTGGGTATTATATTTATATTTCAGATTTTATCCCCTTACACCACTTCCTCCCACCACCGAGAAACCTTCTATCCCATCCCCCCTCCTCATGCTTCTGTGAGGCTGTGTTCCCACGTACCCCCCCATGCCCATTACCCCCTCCCTATCCTTATATTCCCCCCACACTCTGTGTTCGTTTTTCATTCAAGAATCTCCTCTCCCACCTATGCCCAACAAAGCCATCCTCCCCTACATATACAGCTGGAGTCATGGGTCCCTCCTTATGTGCTCCTGGGCTGGTGGTTTAGACCCTTGGGAGCTCTGGTTGGTTGGTATTGTTGCTTTCCTCATGGGGTCACAAACCCTTTCTGCTCCTTCAGTCTTCTCTCTAACTTCTCCATTGGGAAACCCTTGATCATATCAGTGGTCAGTTGTGAGCATCGTCCTCTGAATGTTGTCATGGCGCACGCTGGTAGGATTTGCTGAAGATATCTTAATTTCTGATCTCCGTCTTACCATGAAAGTTTAATAAACACCAAAGGACTCAATGGACTGCAAACCTGATTTCAGATGTTTAAGAGATAACTTAGAGTACAATTTAGAATCAGAATCATCTAGACAATTAGTTAAGCTTTTTATTTTAACAAGTCTATATTACAGTGTAAAAATGCATTTTGTTTATTTGTCTTAGTTTTTTAACATTATAAGTAACAATGATTGTAATACGCATTTAATCTCAGAATAGACCGCCAAACCCTCAGGGCAAGTTAGCTATTACTAAAAACTGAAGCTTTATTTGACAAGTATTAAGAAAACTAGTATACCCAAGAGAAATGCTTTTCAGGGCACTGGAAGTACTTTATGAACTATTAATATTGTTATGTTAGGGGTTGAGACTACAGACAGATGGGCCACAGACAAAACAGTAAACAAACTCACCTCATCTTCATGGTTTCTCTTCTTTCTTCTTTATGTTTTTACACCTCCTAGACAACCTTGGTGATACTAATTACCTAATTCATATTGCTTGCCTAGCTCACATGGGTCTTACCTGAGTCTCTGTAAACCTGATCTAGACATTGCCCTTTACTATATCCCTAGAAGACACTGAACCAACATAAAATATAGTAGCTTTATAGTTTTTTTAATCTTAAGTTTTAGACAGTGTTCCTATTTTTTTTATATCCTTGGTAAGTTAGTTTCTAATACATCTTCATATCGAGAGTATAAATAATTATAATATATACTGGGCAGGATTATTGGGTGGGTGAGTTTAGTACCCAAAGCTGTTAAGCATAAGTTGCTGAGTAAGTGTTCCAATGTGAGCTGCTCTGTCTGGTATGTGATCGTTTATCTCTGATCATCTACGAATTGGCATCAGAAATTGCTGTTCAAATGGCTTCTCGGATGTATAATAAAACAACCTGATTTACATGTCCAGCATGGTCATTTGAATAATGCATTATCTTATGGAAATATACTTCTTCAATTTTTCAAAAATGTTTTCCATCATAATAATTTGGGTGTTAAAATTAGTTGAGCAGGCTAATTAAGTGACAGGGTTTCATTTCTATTTTTGAAGTCACAGAGGAAGGAAAGGCATGAAGTAGAGTAGTTTCTAATCAGAGTGATTATGAGTTAAGGGGAAGGCATGAATCAATCACGTGGGAAATTATGGAAGGACTGAGCACTATAGAAGAAAACAAGTATCAGAAAGGACCAGAGCAGGATAGAAGGAACTCACAGAAAGGTATAGGGTATGTGGTGCCTTGGAAATTAAGTGAGGATATGAGACAAAGGAAAGATCAGTTATCTCTACCACCTCTACTAGTTGGTACATCCTGCTAGCCCATCACAATGTGGAGATGATATTTGTTTTCAAGATCCTGAACCATTTTCTCCATCTGTGATCATTATTTTGTACCTACACGCTATGGCAAAGCTAATGCCCTCCATTCTGGTGTCAAGCACAGTCTCCCTAGTAAAAGTCATACAAGGCATGGTTTTTCCACACTTTAAAATTGGTCTTTCTGTCCACCTGCCTTTTCCTCTTGATCCTAATTGCTGACATTTCCTTCTCAATAAGATAGTATGAAATTGTTCCGTTTTAGCCAATCACAGTTTGTGGGGAAGCCAGGTTTTAGACCTGTCCTTAGCCCCATCATTCACAGCAAGTGAAAGTTTTGCACCAAAATTGTCAGTTTGGATAAACACTCAAGAACAACCTATCTTTCAGGGCTGCCTAAAACTGGAAACTTGTCAGCCGGTGGGAAAACATTTCATTTTAAAGTTCGGAGATATTGATAAACACCTTCAACACTACATAAACTTCAGGTCTGATGTAAGTTTCAGGTTGTTAGGTGGAAGGTGGTTAATACGATGATGCTTTTGACAGGAATCTTCACTTAGCTCTTAGTAGGTTCATGCTCTGAAGGGACAAATAGAAGACCCTTTCCTATTAAGTGGATGGGGCTTTCGAATATGGATGGCAGATAACCACATCCATTTCCTATTATCCATATAAACTTAAGAAATTAAATCTGTAGGGAAGGAATAATTTTTTTTAATACTCTAAAGCCTACAAATCTATTTTTCCAAATGGTTTTGAAGCTTCCCCAGAGCAGATCAAAAAAGAAAAATTAGAATATTAAAAAACTAATTTAGTTTATTATGTATGAACCATTCATAGAATGAGATGCCAAAGAAAAGCTGCAGGCTCATTGGTAGGATATTTCTCTGAAGTGTGTAAGGCCTTGGATTTAGTACTTGGCACTGTTAAAAATACACAAACAAAAGAAACTTTCTAAACTCTGTCAGCTAGACTTTGTCTCTGATTATAGGCCATCAAACTGTTCACCATTATTCATTTACTAAATGTCATGCTTACAAATGTGGTTATATTTATTTGTGGGCAGATAGTTATGATTTCTTTGAGGATGTCTCCTTTTATTGAAAATTTTAGTTATCTTAGCTACTAAGAATTTTGCCATACTGTAAAATACAAAAATTTTATTTTTGCACAGTCATAATGCTTTTTAACTCATTTTTGAAATATTTAAAAATTGATGAACTATTAAACTATTAAACCAGTGTTTTCTATTTAAAATGGGGCAGAGAAACAGAAACTGAGCTAATTGCAGATACTCTGAAGAAAGGTGTTTTGTTTGAATTTCTTCTCATGTCCCTAACAGCTGTGGCATCTGGACAACATACTGACCATCTCTGTATCTTTATTTTTGTTTAGATTAAAGGGAATTAATAATACTGTCAGTGATAACATGTTTTAGGCACACTTCACTGTATTAGTTATGTCTCTATGCCCAGTAACTAACAAAACAAAAGTCAGTAGATGAGGTTTTTGTATTTGTGTTGTTTGCTTGTTTTGTTTTCTTTGTTTGTTTGTTTGTTTGTTTTTGTGATGTTCTGAGCAACACATATCTGTCATGCTAGGAAAAGGAACGGCTATAGGAATGAGATATAGCTGGTTCCATGAAGTCTACAGTCAGGGAATAGAGAGGAAAAATTTCTGGATCGTCATGGTTTTTTGTTTTGTTTTCTTTTTGTTTTTGGGTTTTTTTTTCCCCCTTTTTTATGTGGTCTGGACTCTCAGCCACCTGCAAAGCAGATCTTTTCTAAACCCTAAAACCTATCTGAAAATGCCTTCACAAATACACAAAGATGTTTGTCTTCTGGATGATTCTAAGTCCAGCCAAGTTGACAATCAACATTAAACCCTATAATTTCAATCAAGCTGTTGAAAGAACACAGCACAGATTAAACATCACAGAGCTGTTTGAAAACTAAGAGACTTTAAGTTAATTTAATATAAACAATGCTACACTATAGATGTCAGCAATGCCTTACTATGACCTTCTCCTTTGGGTCTCAGGATCCAAGGAAAAAGCCATGTAGCAGTGTTTATTCTGTTTATAGCTGGAGAGTGAGACATGCTATTTTCCATCAAACACTGCCAGCCCCATGACTTTGCATGTGTCTCTCTGATTGACAGTACAGACTATTGAGCTGAAAGGGGTCCTGAAACGTGTTTGAAATAAAAGGAATATCGAGAAACATGTCAACTATTGATTTCTTTAAAAGAATAACTCAGACTCATTAAAAGTTAATAATTGTAAATCGTCTAGACTACTTAAGATGTGCTGAAAATTGCAGTTTAAATAATGAATTACTATAATAAAAGTAAATCCTTAAAGTAATAAATATTTTTTAAATAACCATGTTTATTAAATATAATGAAATTTAAAAGGTATACAGAAATATAGCACATATGTTTACATATACATGTTTGCATATATGTGTATATTATACACACATATATATATATATATATGTATAGATAGATAAATAGATAGATAGATAGATAGATAGATAGATAGATAGATAGATATGGTTATTTAGAGAGCATTTTGAGATTTCTATTTCTATGGTCTTAAGATATACTAAATGAATTATACTTGTTGCTCATACCATTAGTAATTCTTTTGATTATGAGAATATCTTGAGAATAACTGTTCTCACTGGCATAGTACTGGCTATTTATTTTCACTCATCCCTATATATCTATATATCTATATATCTATATATCTATATATCTATATATCTATATATCTATATATCTATATATCTATATATCTATATATCTATATCTATATCTATATCTATATCTATCTATCTATCTATCTATATATATATATATATATATATATATATATATATGAAAGTCCTATGATACAATCAAGGCTCTATTTATTATTAAAAGCTTATTTCCTACACTAAATAGTATTACTGTAACAAGCGCTTTTAGAAAATATTTAGTTGAAAACTTTCCACAAAAGCATAGTTATCCATTATCTCATATGGAATATATGTTACATGGCTGGTTCTGTGATAGGGATTCAAAACTAAACATAACTGAAAAGACCTCATCTCATGAATAAGTCCTGACATAAATACATAAATATAATTACCTCTCTCTCTCTTTCTCCTCTCTCTTTCTCCTCTCTCTCTCTCCCTCTCTCTCTCTCTCTCTCTCTCTCTCTTTCTCTCTCTCTCTCTCTCTCTCTCTCTCTCTCTGTGTGTGTGTGTGTGTGTGTGTGTGTGTGTGTGTGTGTGTGTGTGTGTGTTTAGGAACTTTCAGGTGTCGATTCTTACTTTGATTAAGGTCTCATAGATATTGCATCATTAAAGCTAGTTGTC
>JANHMN010000002.1:72231123-72255083 GCA_030674055.1 Rhabdomys pumilio | reverse complement strand
ACTTTGATTAAGGTCTCATAGATATTGCATCATTAAAGCTAGTTGTCCTGGGAGCTCCTGGGCATTCCCTGCTCTCTCCTGTTTTTCTGAAAGTGCACATTGGGATTATAGATACTTAGACTTCTTTTGCCAGTCTCTGTGATTTCTAGACAACCAAACTATGGCCAGCAAACTTGCAGCAGAAGTACTTTAACCCAGCTGGCTGTCTCCCTAGCCAACTTCTCAATCTTAGTCACACGGGCTATTCTGTAATTCAGTACTCCTTATATTGGGCTGGAAGAACTGGCTAACTTAGAGATGATCTACTTCCACAGCTACAATTTCTGTTTGATAGATCTGGAGACTCTGCATAGCTACAAAGCTGCTTGGTGACTCCAGCACTAATGGCTGAGGATCAGATATTTTTTTTTTAATAAAGACTCACTAAAATGTCCTTTGTTTAATTGTTTGTATTGGCTGGAACTAAACCCGCATCCAGTCTTTGACTCTTTTAGAAAGCTAATAGACTTCACATATGAAGACTACTTACGTATTAAGTTCTCTATTTTTGATCTTGATATTTGATATTTCATCTAAAACTGTATGTTTACATTCTAAAGTACTTTAGTTTTACTTTCCAGTGGTTCTCTGTGAATTTCATATCATTCACCACAATCCCATCCTTCATATCTGCCCTCTACCTTTGCAACTCCCTGCCAAAAGAAAACAAAAAATAAAGTAATAAAAATTTAAAATAAAATAGTAAATAAAAATAAAAACAAAGCAAACAAAACAAACAAAAAACCACATCTTATCAGGAAGATAAGATGTGTCACGATGTATCACACAGTATACCTTTGTACCCAAACAGCATTACTTGGAAATGTTCATTGCAGTGCGTCATTGGTCTGGGTCAAGGACTCTGGCTTCTCCGATACTATTAACACTGTTTTTCAACCTGGACTTCCCTCAGGTATCCTGTTGTTGTTCTGTGTCATACAGCTCCTGCTACTGTGGATCTTCAGGATTGCCCTCTTCACATACTCCAACGGGTCATAGATGAGGTGGGTGTAGGGATGGGCCAACTCACGGCCTTGTATTTGGGCCTGGGTAGAAGCTGAATTGATCACCCTGCCAGTTGTCCTGCACCTACACCAGTTTTTCCCTGTTGTATACTTGCTCATCATTGTGGTGACAGGTCTCTAAGGTGAGTACATGGGTGTCTTTCATCAGGCCACTATGGGCCAGAAGGCCAAGTTCTAAAGTATTCGAAAATACTTTCAGGGATGGTCATGTGTTTAGACATGAAGAGAAAGATGGATGGGCAGAGAAAAAAGGTTACGTACACCTACAACAAGCAACTTAAATGACCTTTCCACCTGCTTTCAATGGGAATTATGTCAGTGCTTCCTAATTACTAGAATGTTTTAGATATAATGAGATAATATTATCATCTTCCTGCAATTCAAAATTAACAACTCTAAAACCCTCCACAATCCAATAGATGATATCAAACCCAATTGCACAATGATTATCCTATATGTATGTACATACAATAAATCTTAATGTATACATTGGGTGCATTAAGAGATTATATAACCAAAAACAGAATAAAAATTGAGGAAGTATAACAATGTCATAATACAGTTAGAAGGACTAATTGCTTTAATTCCAGAATGCTAATTTAATATTTTCAGACTATAACTAAGAACAACTAACTTTGAGGTGAAGAGATATGAAAACTCAGTTGCTTAGTACATTTCACAGCCTGTTTTTAAGTTACTTTGCATTACTATGATAGAACACCTGACAAAATTCGATTTGGGAAAGAAAAGGTTTCTTTTAACTTAAAGTTCCAGAGAACAGGGTCTATTACTGAGAGGAAGGCATGGCAAGGAGCAGAGAGCTGGCTGATCACAGGGTCTTCTATGCTTACTGGAAAGAGAACAGGAAGTGGGGCCAACCTATAAAAACTTGAAGCCCGCCCCTATAGACATATTTCTGCAAGCAAGTCTCCACTTCCTAAAAGGCACATACCTGCCCAAACAGCACATCAGTTAAAGAAAAAGTCAGCACCTGTCAGAATATTTCTCACTCAAACCAGAGCAGCTTTTCTTAGTTTCCTAGAAGAAAACCATGGAATTTTCTTTCTCAACCAACTAAAAGACTATTGGTTCTTACTATAATAAATACATCAAATGTAGCCTCTACTCTTTCTAATACATAAACACACACACACACACACAGAGTATAAACATATATTAGTACATATACTAATGCATAATATACCAGATATTTCTTTATATATAATGCATAAACATATAATGAATATATACTAATATATATCAGTAATATACAATATATATATATATCAGTTACATATATAATAGGAATTTGTATACTATTTATTAAAATAAATATAGTATACATCATTTATTAAAGCCACCAAGGTAAGTTTTCCCATGCTTACACCTGCCAGCTTCTATACTGTGGAAGAAGTCAGACACGGGCCTTACATGCATCTCAAGACACCTGAAGAATATGCACCATGTGTTTGTCGTCTTTTCAGAAAAGCATGTCTGAAGAGCCCTTTAATGAGCTTCCTAGAGAAAATCTGAAGGAATCGTAATGCAACTAATCATTTCCTACCTTCCTACTGAACCTCTTATTAATTAACATGTTAATGCTGTGTTTGATTTCTTAAATTTAGTTTGAGAGACAGTAAAACAGCTATTTTCAAATTAAATTAAATTGAGTTGTGAGAAGATTTTCAACCAATATAGGGCTTTTTGTACTTTAATTCCAATACTCATTAAGGTAAAAAAAAAAAATCAATGAGCTTGAAATGAAAGTGTTGATATTATTGTAGGCTAAATCTGCTCTTGAATAAGTTATCCCACCATGACAATGTTTTACCATGTATGTGACATTAGAAAATGCAAATTTTGGTGCTTAAAGAGAGAGAAAATTTTCCTCAGTTACCATAAAAGTCTCTTGAGTACCTGTTTGGGGAATTAACATAGTCATAAACTGTAAAAATTAAGGTATTTTTTTCCACATACAGTAGACAGCCTTCCTGTTAAAAGGCTGCAATAATCCTTTTGTTTTCTATGGTGTATTGCTCTCAGTTCATTGTGCAGATTCCAAGTATAATTAATTATGCTTTATCTTCCTTTAAGGATTTTCTATTTAGAAAAAGAGATTTGTTTAGCTTTTGCCCTCATGAAATTCATTGCAAAATGTTCTCTGTGACAGCCCTTAACATTGGAGCTGTTTGGAGGGATGAACCAGATGGCTACTACTTACCCTTCTTCAAATAAAGAGCTGTTTACAAACATTTCTAAGTATTGATTTGGTTTTCTAAGTCTTTGCATGTTTGTTTGTCTTGCTAAATCATTCTATAATAAAAGTGCAGGATATCTTCTTTGCCTTCTCATTACAATTATGGTAGATGGGTGTATTGCGTAACAGTACGGATTGACACCAGAACTCCAAACATTGAGTAATTAAGCATGGGCCTGCCAAAAGGTTTTCTAGACTTTCTTTTGCTCTTGGATAAGGCACATGTACCTACAGTGCTAAAATCAACATCAGCAGGTGCTAAGCTATGGGTGATTCTGAGTCCACTGAGAAGAAGAGCTATGAGACTCTACATTCTAACAGGTTCCCAGCAGACTGACACTACTTTGATTTCAAAGTCACCAATAAAACAAATATGTGACACTTACTCTTAATGATTGCAAGTCTCATGGCTTTTCCTAAAACTAGAACTTTATATTCATGAAAAATTGATCTGAAAGAATCAGACCTATATACTAAAAACTGATAAGGTCTAATCTCCTCTTACCCTCTTAAGACACTAGAGATGCCTATGAGTAAAGAGAACTTTGACAATTTTCATTGCCTTTTTACACTACATATAATAGTAATATTTAAGAAACCTACAAATTTTTGTACTGGTTTATTATTTAAATTAAGGATTTAAGGAGGGGCTTATATCCTGGCACTGGGTGATTTTTTTTATGTTATTTAGACAACATCTCTTTAAATATGTCTCTCTTTGAGAATCTCATGAAAATGAACATAAACAGATGGACTCCTGGAAAGTAGAAACAATGAACCTGATTTCTCCACCAGATAGTAGTCAAAATCAACTTATTCTCAAACAAATAATATTCTGTGGCATCCTTTTTTAATTTTCATTAATCATTCCATTTATTTGTATCTCAAAAGATATCTCACTTCCAGGTTACCCCTTCCACCAACCTCTCATCCCATGATATCCCACTTCCCAGTTAACCCTCCGCCAACACCAATCCCACATCTGCCCTTCCCCCTCCCTTTTGCCTGTATAAGAGTGCTCCCCCACCCACCTCCACTCTCCTGCCCTACTGTTCCAGCATCCTGCTTCTATGGGGCATCTAACCTCTCTAGGATCAAAGGTCTCCCTCCTCTCTTGTTGTTGTCTTATAGAAGTAAATGGAATATTAGATACCACCTTTTTCCACTAACTAGTTATTGTCTCCTCAAAGAGTATTTGAATATCTTACAACTGAATCCTTGGTTCATGCTAAGATTTTGTAATTTTAAGATATATATATATATATGTTATATGTTTTACTCAGAAAGGAATTATTAATAGCTCTTTACTTCCCAGTATAGTTCCTCTGTTCCAATGTGTTCATTGTTCCTGAAAACTGGTCTTCACACCTTAGAATGTACCAATAATCTTTGCTGGGACCTTGCTGAATGGCAGCTTGTCAGGATCTACGTGCAAAACCCCTGACCCAGTGAGTTTTGGACAAAACCCAAAACATTTCAGTTTTCCATTTGACACTGGCACTTTCACTGACAAAGAATGATTAATAAAAAAATAAAACAAACAAAAAACTGAGCTGTGCTTTCATTGACGAATCAAGTTGTCTTAATGATGCTATATTAATAGAAAGAAATGTTGAAACATTAGATATGGGGCCTGAGGATTTACAATAACTGACACATTTATAAAGGCATTAGCTTTACAAAGTCTCAGTTAAGGAACAAAATCTTTCCAGCAGCAGCTTTTAGATCACTTGCCTAGAGAAGTATTCTTAAAGCCTTCTATAAAGACAAATCCCCTTGCCACCTCCTAGCACCCTGGAATTAACCTTTGTGGTGATACTTATTACAACTATTTGAACTTTTTTCTTTTTTTACTGATTTATTCCCCTGTCACTGTAGCATGTGCCTTTTTTTTTTTTTTTTTTTTTTTTTTTTTGCCATTCTTGGCTACTTCTGTATTAATCGGTATCCTGTTTAACTTTCAACACAAAGATGACACCAAGGATCTGAGAAGAGAAATGGTAGGGAACTGTTCTCACATTTATATACACATGATGGGCCTCGAAGATGTTAAATCAAAGATGACGTGCTCCTGCATCCATAGCTGCCTGTTTTAAAATTAGTTATGACATTCTTGCTTCCTGCACTCCACTAGGCCTAGGAATTATTTTCAGTGCACACAGCCTCTGCCAGTTGTCAAGATGGTGTACAAGATAGAATCTAATTGCCATTCTTAAAATGAACCCCATTCAGTTTGGCCTTCGCTTTGTTCACTCGATATTCTCGAAGATTTTGCTTCTCCCTTTGTTCACACTGTTTCACTTATCTGAAATAGCTACTCTCCTCCAAACACACTCCATTTGTTGAAAACCTATTAATTCCTTAAGTCCTATCTGGAGCACCATCTTTTCTGTGAAGCCTTTTGAAATCCCCTTAATTAGATGAAATCTCTGAAGACGCTAACCTTACTCCACCTTACAACACAGTAATTCATATGCTTGCTTTTAACTTCTTCCTAAAGTGCCTCTCCTGATAGACAGGGAAAACTTACCCAACTTTATACCATAACTTCAGTTACTAACAGAATATATATTGATTTCTTATTATGGGTCATCTCCTCAGCTAAGTAAAGAGTATAAACACAGTGAAAGTGTAGAGTCTCTCTTCCAGGGGGAGCACTCTCTTCTGGAAATAATTATTTAAACAAATGTTTAAGGATGTATTTCTAGGATAATGTACTAGATGTTATGGGAGACGAATTTTTAAATATGTGGATGGAATGAAGAAAGACATGACCATCTCTGCAACATATGGTCAGCCAAGATGTCGCAGTGGCTAGGGACATGTAGGTAAGACACATAGAAGAACAGAAGATTTTTCAGGGCATTGAGGATATTCAGTCCCTTTCACTTAAACAGCTCATTTGAATTGAGCCTAACACCAATGATAAATTTGAATTTGTAAAAGTAACCTCTTCTCTTCTCTTTTGTTGGCAAATGTCTACTCCAGGAAATGCACATAGATTCTACAACATTTCTCCCACCAGCTGCCTATTGGAAAGGTCAATATGATTCATCTTGAGTCCATATATTTCTTAGCCTGGCCAGTGAACTCTGAACCTACATTGTCGCCCTTCCTCATGTAGGTATAATGTTATTTCCAATAGGAAGTGTTGCCGGACGGTGGTGGCGCACGCCTTTAATCCCAGCACTTGGGAGGCAGAGGCAGGCGGATTTCTGAGTTCGAGGCCATCCTGGTCTACCAAGTGAGTTCCAGGACAGCCAGGGCTACACAGAGAAACCCTGTCACGAAAAACCAAAAAAAAAAAATAATAATAATAATAAATAAAAATTAAAAAAAAATAAAGGAAGTGTCATAGTAATACTCAAGGAACAGACACTTGGATACTACTCACATAGATTGTTTACTTTTTTCTTTCTTTCCTTCTTTCTTTATTGGATAGATTATTTATTTACATTTACTCAAGAATTTAAACTAAGCTGTTTCTACACATAAATTGGTAGTCCTAAAACATGCCAGTTAAGAGGGGTGTCACAAAGAACTCCGTGCCAACTTCTTCTATCCTTAATAAAAAACTACCTTTAAGTCGTAATCCTAAAATACTCAGTGGTGTTGAAAGCCTAAAAACTCAGTCTTATAGCTGTGAAATTTCAGAATAAACATTCTGATCTTGATCATGAAAGTGTGCATGCCAGTCAATCAAAGGGATACTAACACGTCTCCAAAGAGCAAGAGCAAGTTTTTATTGACTGGAAAACATTTGGAAGACCAATCAGAGATAGAAAATTCCATGTAAATATCAGGTTGTTACAATATCTTTTATCTCTGAAGATCTTGTATTTTAGACACTCTAGATTTATGCAATGACTTTGCTAAAACAGCAATACTAGTGACTGAGCAGTTGCTTCACCCCTAGAGATTTGGACTGTGTTTTAGAAAGATTGGGTTTGAATCTAGACCTTTGAGTTTGAACCTGCAGCCCACAGATCATACTTTCACCGGCATAAACGATTCCTGGAATTATGCGTGCAGGTTTGAAAGAAAGGCAACCCAAGGCAACCCAAAAACTGCTTCTCACAAAAACTATTAGACAATTATGTGTGAGCTGACACAATAAGATTGATGACTCTATACATTTCACATGTGGCCTTTCCCAATTTCCTTTCTATGTTTCTGTAGATTATCCAGATTTTTCACACACTTTTATTTTAGCACGAAGGAAAGATAAGTGTCTTTTTTCCTTCATCTGGGTATGAGGCATTGGTCCTTACGTTGATATTCTTTGATGAGAAAGAATGGAATCTAGTACCCATCCTCCCAAAATGTGTCTGAAGTTTTCTAGCACTTTCTCTGAAGTAGGCACAAAGACATCTCTTCATGCTGCTGGTCCTGCAAAATAAGCATGAAGAAGGGAGAACAGACCTCTTTTTATAAAGGAGGAGACACATAAATAGATAGGAAACATGCCAAGGTCAAACTGTAAAGGGAAGATGTCTATAACTTCATTGTTACTACTATACTTCTTCTAGCAGCTGTATTCTTAAAGTGATTTCTGTCTGTCTATGCCACAGCTTCACACACAAATGGAATCATTTCCTTCCTCTGAGTTCTTCATTTTCCTTCTCATCTGAGGGTGGGTAGGATCTGCAGTCAAATTCTCCCTAGGCTTCTAGCTTCTGTGGTCTTCTTCTTTGCCGGCCAATTTTCCCTCTTCATTTAAGATTCTGTGTCATCTATCTTTTATGGAGGTATGTTTTCTTTATTCTCCAGAGTGTTTCTTCCCAGCAGTCTTCCCATTTTATTCTTTGAGATTTTGGACTTTTTCTTCTTTGTAGCTTTCTTCTTTAGACTTTTCTCTCCCTCTCCATCTGCAGGGGCCATGCTCATGCTGATTTTTTTCATGTCGTTTTCTTTTCAGTTTCCAGTCATACTCTTTTTTTCTGTATCCCCTTATTCTAGATTCCATCATTCCATTAGTCCTCAGGAATTATTGCAAGGAATTTTCCTCTCCAATATTTCTAGTGTCATTCTTTCATCTATGAGACAAGTAAAGGCTAACATACTCAACATCAATTATATTTATTTTGTAAATATATTTCCAGTGCTTTGCATAATAACGTATTCACTCACAGTATGGTATATGTATAACTTAACAAAATTAATCATGCCATTTTGATATAATTGTATCCAAGATCAAACTTTACTGTAAAATGAACTCACAATATAAGATAGGAAATTAGACTTGCTCTTCTAATAATGAGCACATCAAAAGTAAGAGCATTTCTCAACACTATCCTCTATAAAATGGGCTAATTCCTAGCCATTTCCAACCTACAGATTTTCACCTGTAAAGAAAGCTCCTAAAACTCACTGAATCTCATTTTAAAAATCAAATTCTGATTTCTCCTTGATTCATGATCCATCTCAAGAACAGATAAACTCTGCAGATGATTCACTTGTCACTATCAGATAACCTGTATAAAGCCTGGAAAATATACTGATGATTTTTATAGCATGGGTCATATCCTTTTATGTTGCAATGAATTTAGTGATGTCTTTCAACCCCCCACACCCGTTTGATGAAGGATCTGAGGGTAACGGAGTTTACAAAGCAGAAGGCTCATACAAGGAGAACTGGCAATGTAATGCATCAAAGCAACACAAGATGTCACCTTTACATAGGACAGCATCTCCAGAGTCAAGCAAGGCTGCACAGTGCAGAACATGGCATACATAAGAAAAAGCATCACAGATATTTATAAACATTGCTTAGGAATCAGCAGTATCCAAGAAATGGGTTTGGTTAACAGTATTCGTTGCTGTATCTTAATGCCTGCCTTGAAACTGAAATCATCTTTCTGTCCCTATGTAAACTTACATAAGGTTTTGTCCTCACAAGATATTAGAAGCTTCATTCAAGTGTTTCCAATTCATTAACAACATTTTAAGTGGCAGAGAATCTTAAAAATAGATACCTTTTTACCTGTATGTTTTTTTGAATATTTAGGTGATTTCTGCCATTTACCTTGAGGCTTCAGGTGTTAAAAGTTTTAAATTGTATATTCCTGCTGTCCTTGGAGTTTTTCCCAACCAACATTTCACATAGCTTTAATGGCTATTCCTGGTTGTCACCTGGACTATATCTGAAATGACCTATAATCTAAAATTAAAGGGTTACCTGTGATCCAGATCTTGAGTCTGGAAGACACAAGTTTCTGACCTGGATCTTGGCATGAAGATATTGAGGCATTGTGGCCATGAAATTAGGCCCAGGCAAGGTACTACATTTCTTTAATCCCCAGAAATTGAGGCAAGGAGACCTCTGAGTTCAAGGTCAGCCTTGGACAATGCAAGTCTCAGATCCAGGAGTAATACACACCTTTAATCTAGGCCACACCTTCTGCTGGAGATCTACATAAGGACATTGGAAGTAGGAAGATTCTCCTTCACCTGCTTGGATTTACTTGCCAGCACATCAGTTGGAACCTACTTCTACAGAAGACCAGCTGAAACAACTAGCCTCATGGGACTGAGAAACTACTCTTGGACTTCCTGTTTACAGCTGACCACTGCTTGATTAATTGAAATATAGACTGTAAGTCATCACAGTAAATTCCCTCAATATAGAGAGATATTCTATTAGATCTGTGACTCTAGAGACAATAGCCAAGCTGAGTAAGGTCATTTTGATAAAAGTGTTCATCTGTTCTCTAAGATCAACTTGAGCATAGAGTATGAGTTTCTTCTTATTGCTAAAACAAATAACCAGAGAGGCTTAAAACAACATTATTTTGTACAAGTAAAAAGACAGTTCTGGCTCTCATGGGGTTAAGACTAAGAAGTGGAAGGGCAGGTTACTTTCTGGTCTTCCTAGGAAGAATTCATTTCCTAGCTTTTGGGAGCTCCTGTTACTGAAAGTAATCCACATTCCCAGGTACAGGCCGTCTCCTCTGTCTTCATAGACAACACTGTTAGAATAAGTCCTCACCTGGCACCATTTTCCTGGGTTTCTTAGACACATCTCCCTCTATTTCAGGGACTCTTAGGTTTACATTGGGTTGAGTAATGCAATTTGAATAGTCTCTCTACCTTGAAGTCAGCTGGTTAAAACATCAATTTCATCAGCAACCTTAGTTCTTTGCCTCTTAACCTAATATGCTTAATAGCAATCTGAATATTCACACTGGTAAGAAGGGATTATTTTACCTATAATATAGTGTCCAACTGTATTTCAACTGTGTAACAAACAAAATCCTATTATAGGAAAAGAAGTCAATGAGTTTGGGTAGAAAACTGTCATCTCTGTCACACCAAATAAGGAATCTGGGTACTTAATGATTCTGATGATCACCCTTCTGATGGAAGGCAAGCCTCCTTCTCATCAATCTTGAACATGTATTTCTAGGTTACGCTGTAGTGTTCCAGCTATTTTTTTAGCTGCTCAATGAGACATCACTCTATGATGCTTTCCTTCACAATGCCATTGCATTAAATATACACATCAGGTCTTGGATATGCCATCATTTCAGAAGACAATATGAGTAACCAAGAACACCTCATAAGGTGGTTGTTGTGACACTGACTAGTAATGCTTATAAACTGTAGGTACATGTTGACTTTACCAGGAAGCCTACATGTATTTATCAAAGCCATTAAATGTAGCATCCAATACATATTTAAAATGATATGATTTAAATTCTACTAGTTGTTTATTCTATAAATTGAGAGGATACTTATGACATGTAATGCTTTAAGACATTTCTTTCATTCGCAGAGTATGTATTAGCAACGGCTGGAATACTATAAAGGAAAAGTTTCTTTCACGTTTTATGTATGCACATTTGTAATGCCTACAAGTATGATTTCACAGTGATTGACTTGAATAGGGCCTTTCTCAGTCATTTGTTAATAGTTTCACTGTAAGCAATTAATAAATAAACCAGCCACTGGGCACCTCAAAATTTTCATCTATACAACTATAATTGGGAAAAGATCACCAACTTATTGCATGGGTTATACGGGTTAACTACTCACTTGACAGATGGTGCAGGTCCTTGATGATGGAGATAATTTTACTTTTCAACAAAGGACAACATTTTCACAGTCAAACAGCTTACAGAAATGGATGATCCAGGTTCGCTATATTAAAATGGAGTGCATTGTGCCACTAGATTAAAACTAAAACGTGAAACATTTTTGTACATGGGTAAAGTAAACATGTATGTATATGAAAATACAGAAAGTAACGTAATGCAGAGAATGGCTTCATTGTGTTCTCTTTAGTCTAACAACATTGAAAATCTTGTAGAAGATTTGAAGTCCATTCAGTATGGAGGCAGACACTGAGCATCTTGAGATGAGAGCAGTCAAAGCAGAAGCAGTGTATCATCTGGCCAATGGTCTAGCTTAGAGAGCAGCAATGTAGCATTGATAATTTGGGATTATTATGAAAAACAAAAACAGTCAAGAAGAATATTTCCTATTCAATTCTCTTTTATGGCACACACTTACATTTTTCTAGAGGAATATCTAGCATTAGGGTAGATCTTTATCGGATGTACATTCAGTAGGACCCACGAGTTTCCCAAACCAGTCTTACAATTTCATACTCCTGCTAAACCCAGTTCGTTGTTTTATTTGATTGGCTTCAAACTTCATCACCCAGAAATGTCTTATTTAGGTTTAAAAAATGAAGAAGAAGAGTTGTTGGGTGATATGACCATACCACTTCCATCTTGTTAAAAATGACTTGAATGGATTATCTACTAACTGTTTTAGAACCACAAATTCCCCTCTTAGACATTCCTGCCACACCTACTCAGCTTATTCATTTAACACCTATGGATGCCTATGCCTATATGTGATTTTGCATTCTTTTACCACATAATCCACAGAAACGTGGTCACTGTGAATATCTGCATTTGCATGAGAACCAAAGCTTCCAGATGCAACATGGATGCTTAGGGGTACTTTGTCATTTATGGTGGTTTGGATTAAAATTTTAGAGCTACTTCTGTTGTTCCTCTTAATAGCCTCTACCTTCTTATGGAAGAAGAGAGTGGTGACATACTCAGTTGCAGAGCTGTTGTTAGCAGGGATGTTCTAATGGCAGAGAATGGAGAACAGAAGCAACTGTGAGACCAGCTCAGAATATGCCACCAGTGTAATTCTCTCTCACTCACTTATTTCAAACCCAGTGATATGAAACACTGCTTCCCTGCCAAAGGTTCTTATCTCTTTCAAGGTGTTTCAAGTCCCTGAAGGACAAAACCAAGCAGATGGAACCTTTCAGACTGCAAGCACAGTAGAGCTAGCTGGAAGGATGCTCTCTGTCCTTGACATGCAAAATCTGTCTGTTTTAATTCTCTGGCTTGTTTACTTTTCTACTACACAAGAACTGGGGCTTGTTTGTAGCAGCATTGACTAAGTTGTCATTGATTTTTTTTTTAAGATAGGAAATAGAACTTTCAAATTTCCCACATGAATTAAAATAAGTCAGATATTAACACCAGGTTGCAGCCGTTAGCATCACAGAAACAGAAAAGAGTAAAAAAGAGCATGTAAAATCCAGATGTCAATACATACACTCAGGTATTAATTTTATAATTTAATTTAAATACACTTATTGACATGTTTGTAGTACAAGCCTGGCTAGTTCATTACTTTTATAAATGTGTACATGTATTTTAAATGTTATGTTCTACCCATTAGCAGAATCCAATGTTATTTTTTAAAAAATATTTTACTATGTAATTTTATTTTAATTTATTTTATTTCACTTGCATGTACATCTGTGGACCACACATTTGCATGGCACTTACTGGGACCAGAAGAGTGTATTGAATCACCTGGGACTGGAGTTATCCTTGGTGTGAGCCAACATATGAGTGCTAGGAATTAGACCCATGTTTTCTGCAAGAGCAACAAATTCTCTAACCACTGAGCAATCTCCCCAGGCCCCAGAATATTCTTTTTAGCAGTTAGATATATTGGGCCTTACATTCTGCCAAATACCTATACAACAGCATGCAAAAAAATATTTAGCAAAATCTTTAAACTGAGTATTTATCTTAGCACATATTCAACTGGATACTGTCTTTGAGGAATGGATTGACCTATAAATGTATGATGGGTATCAATGACCTGTCTTCTACTTCCATGGTTCCCTTCTTTCTCATGTGCTAAGTTTATATCTTCCCACATCTCATCCAGGACACACAGACAACAAGATGGATACTTGAGCAAAAGAAGGTCTCT
Source organism: Rhabdomys pumilio (assembly GCA_030674055.1). Classification (NCBI taxonomy): domain Eukaryota; kingdom Metazoa; phylum Chordata; class Mammalia; order Rodentia; family Muridae; genus Rhabdomys; species Rhabdomys pumilio. The sequence continues at coordinate 72,241,505 of JANHMN010000002.1, read as the reverse complement.
ATGGTTTAGAAGCCCACTAGCTTTGCCCTATTTAATACTGCTTCTAGGTTCATTCCTGAAACCCAAGATCATAGGAACACTTCAGGAGTTTTAGTCTCTGCAAAGAACTATTCCAAATTCAAAAGTTAAACAGCAGCAACTGAAGAATGTGATCTATTCTTGATGAAAAGTTCATTGGCAATTGAGGTTAGTCCACATCTATATGCACATGATTATAAAGGTTATCCGTAACTATTTTCAAATGACAATGACAAAACTACTAGGAAAAAAAAATACTGTTCAGAAAACCAGAATTATTTACTCATTGATCTGGAGAGACAACATATGTTAAAAAAAAAGAGTCAGATATCTTTAGATGTATTATGGAAGGTATTCCATTCATTAGCATTCATATTTTTAGGTTGTATTTTAATATATAATAATCTGATTTAAGGGAAGGTTTTTTCATATATAGAGACATTTTCCCCTATTAATCGTCTTTAAAAATTCACTGATTCAAAATGATATGGAAATGCACTCTATGACAGTGAATTTGCCTATGATTCTACATGAATCACACATCTTAACTATAACAAGGCCACTGTGAGGTCACTGGTCATCTCCCACTCTTTATGACTTCATTAAGGCTCATGACATCTATGTAACTTCCTAAAGGTCACCCAGACTTGCAGCTTAGCTGTGCTTGATTGCCAATGTGAAGCCTGCAAGCTGAATGCTATCACATATCACATGCTTACATATCACGTAAGACCTAAGCAGATAGAATTTCCATCAGAGCACAGCCATATTTTCTTTCTCTTCGCATAAAGTAAAAGCTATAATGGCTGCATAAGTGAGAATGAGTCAACATCACTGACTTCTTCATTTGTCAAATAAATCCTTAGGCCACACCTGCCAGGAGATATCATTATAGCTATTAAGGGCAGAGAAGGGCTGAAAGACACTATTTATGACTTCACCAACTATTGATATAGGAGAAAGAAAAGAAAAAATATAATGGCAAGTCAAAGTGAGGACATGTCCTAATGCAAATATGTGGCAGGCACAAGAAAGATTGGATGGAGAATTTGTAAACTCGTTTGAAAACAAATCTGGGACTACAAGTAGCAATGCAGACACCTGAAAAAATCTAGAAAGTTTGCTGTACAATTCCTGAACCCATAAGCTTTTGTTCCAGGTGGGGACTACAGGACAGGGCATGTAAACTATCCACTAACAGTACATGACACTGTATTACTAAGCGCTAAATAGTGTGGAACAGCATAAAAGTGCAACAGACATTGAGAATAAAAGGGAATGAACAGTTTAGGGAAGTCTTTAAAACGTGGAGAGCAAGTGGAAAGGTTAACAGAAAGCAGCAGCTGGCTAAGACAGCAGAGTGAGAGACCAAACATTCTTTTCTTTTCAGTGAGTTCCTGAAGTTAAGATCCCAAAGTTCTTTCTACTAACAAGAATGAGTTAAAAAAAAAAAAAAAAGCAAACTGCTAAAACTAATAAGCAGGAAAGTCATACTTGTGCCTTGGAGCTAAGATGTAGATAGGTTTGCTCAGTTTGGTGATACATACCTATAGTTCCTGAAGTGTGGAGGTAGAGGCAGGAAGAAATGAATTCCACCTCAGTCTGAGCTACAGAGGAAGACTCAAAACAAAGGAGCTCACAAAGAGTATATAGACACATAGTGTCAACACTCAGTTTTGCGAAAGGACTGGAAAAAATAAGAATTCGGTGGAACCACAGTGGTCTGTGAAGAGCAGTCATACAATCATGATAGCGCTGTTAACAGCAGATCATTCTCAGTATTGGCCCTATAAGATTATAATCTACTGAGAATGCCAATGGCATCCATGTTTACCCTGTAGCCCCTGCATCAGATGTTTGTGATGAGATTGGTGTGAAAAAACCTACTATAAATCTATAGCATATAGTTATATCAAGTGCATGATACTTGATAGTGATAATATCTATATGTCAGATTTATGTATTTTTAGTTTTTAGAGTATTCTTCTGCTTATTAAGATAGTATCCTATTAAAAAATATAGCAAAAAAAAGGAGATACTAACCTGCAATAGTTCCTGTCTATCTATCCCAATGTTGAACCAAAACCACATCCAGTGGTGAAGCTGAAGCCTTCATGGTGGCTCAAGTTTGCTCTCATGTATTCACATGAGAATGAAATCAACTAATGACACAAATTTCAGAGTGCATTCTCTTCCTTAAGAAGTACATTACTGTAAAGCTGAACCCGAGGTTTGAACGAAAAAAGTTAGGAAAAGGCCACATCTATTTTTAGTAAATGACTCATTACTCCAACATAATTGGAAACTTTCATGGAATTTACACCATATTGAAATCAAAAGCCTGAAGTACTACAAAAATGAGCTCGTATATTTAGGTAAATTACTCCAATTTGTTATTTAATAAAATCAGCCACTCTTGCTATGGAGCTGACATAATGAAAATAAAAAACCCTATGGTTCATCAACACCTCCATAGCTTCCAGTCTAATGGTAACTGTAAGATATAAATGAAATTACCATATAAATAACTGCATCGTTAATGACTGGGTAAGAACTCCAAGTCAAAATCACGTGTCTAATAGAGGCTGTCATAAAGGAGGGTGCAACATACTTCAAAGTAGATGGAGAACAGACTAGTTAAGACTTGAATCTGAATTTTATTTAAAGTGTATAAACATATTTGAAATAGTTACAAATCTCAATTTTCTATTGCTGAACTAAAATTTAAATTTTAAAAACAAAGAACACAGTGGATTTCTTAGTTATTTGCAAACTCAGGGCATTTGAAATAAATAAGTGACATAATTTAAATGTGTTAGCCCATTTTATTGTTTGTTTCCTTGCCTGAAAGCATGACTTTTATTTCTTCATACTTGGAAAGAAAGAAGAAAAAGTCTATGTCATGGGGTACAGAGGAACTGATCTTAAAACAGAACACAGTGTAGCAGCTTTCCTAAAATGCACATGTTGCTAAACTGCTTTCTAAATATGTGTCTTGATACTCATATATTAGGGCTGTTCTTTATCATGACCAGAGACAATCTCTTCTTCAGTAGGCAGCACTTAATGCAGAGACTCATAGTTAGTTATGCTCTAAGAATAAGTGGCTGCTGAGTGCTTAGATATAAACAGGACATATATACCGATCATCCAAAACTAAGAAAATATCAGGGAAGAGAGGTTGGAAAGATGTAAATTCTGGAGGATGAAGGAGGTCTGAAATGCTGTCTTCTTGACATTACATGGTTATTGCACTTATGAGGTTAAAGCAGCTATGGTTACCTGCACAAAACCTGAAACATATCAAGTCCACATAATCAATTAATATTACACTGGGCAGAAGTAATTCAGTTCAGTTGGTTTCTAGTAAAAAATAAGGAGAGATTATCAAGGTAGGAGTAGATTGTGTTGGGATACGTGGGGATCTGAAGGTGGAGCAGGGTGAAAATGATGAAGACACTATGTATATGTGTTTGTGATTATTAAAGATATATAAAAATAAAAATAAAATAGCCACCTCCATGTGGATTCAATATGGATTTATAAATTAAATTTTAGGTAAAATCTTCTCATTCCTTCTGTCTTTTTAAGTTTTCATCTTTGTAGTCTTGGCCATATGTGGTTGTGATTAAAATATCAATTTCAATGGTCATAATAGCCGTTGAAATTACTTTTTTTGTTTCAGAATCTGTTTTTCCTGCCTGCTTTATACTTACAAGGTCAGAACTTTAACATCTGCATTGACTCAAAACGACTTTTCTCTGTCAACTTTGAAAGCAAAGATTTACTGGATACAAAAATCTATTATTACAGGCAACCTTAGGACAATATCACAGCATTTACAGCCAATAGTTCACTGCTAGGAAAATGACACATACAGTTTCTTACACATATCCTATTGAAATCCATATCATATACAAAAAAATGAGTTGAGAAAAGAGCTTAAGTAAGAAAGACTGTGTGGTGTGTGGTATTTGATGTGGATGACTTCATGATCAAAATAACCAGTTGGATGTGGAACTGAACTGGATGGACAGAGATAAAAGACCTGTTACATGATTAGCCTTGATTTGAAGCCAGATTTTAGAGTTTACAGTTTTTTTTTATTTTTCTCTCTGGCATTATTTTAGCATCGTGACCAGCTTCACTAAAATAAATTTGTGAGAAGCTTATGCCGTTACTAGTTTTGCATGACTTTTACTTTAAATAGGAACTAGTGGTGAGAGATTAAAAAATAATGCATCAATGAGAGACTTTGTAACTACAATAATACATAGTGTTCTCTTGGCATGAATGTGTTCAGTCTTCTAGTATTTTCATGAGAGCATTTCTGAGGAACATTAACGCTGCATGACAATTACCAGGACATTATGTAATTTGCTTGTCTTTATATGAGGTTTAAAGTAACCAACCACTTTCTGATTAGATTTAAGGCTTACTCCACAAGTTGAAACACATATTTGACACCTTTAGTAGGCCAAGAATCTGTGGCTAGACAAGTCATAGAACCAAGGAGAGAACCTACTAGCATTACTCTACTACATGGATATAGTATTAAACTTATGAATAATGACTTATCATATCCATAGAGTAAGAAGTTTTTTAACTCTCATTAGAGAAGCCTTTATTTGCAGTAAATGATTATCTGAATAAAGACTCACACTGGCAAAGGTACAGAGAACAAGATGCTGGAGTTGTCCAAGCCTAAGTGATACATTCACATTGTGTTCCTTTCTCCAAAGGCTCAGGGATCATCTTGGAAGAGGGCTCAGAGAAAAGTTAAGAGCAAGAAGTGGTGGGTGACAACAAGGAAATAGTGTCTCTTGAACAAAGCAAGATAGCTTCACATATAAATTCCGAGGTAGTCACACCATGAACATGACCTCTGCAAGCCTTAATGACTCTAAATGCCAGCATAAATATAAAGTTCCGACTGAGCTGAGAAGCTATTGGCAATTCTTAGCCTCTAGCAAAAGAAAAGTCATTTTTCTTTAAAAGGATAGCCCCTGATAAGTCAGTCAGTCATGCTCCAGGAGAAACCCACATTCCCAAGAACACTGGATGACTCAAATTCACCTTTTGATGGTGAAGAAAAAGACAAAGTTGGGTAGAAAGAGAAGGGATCTGAGAATAGTTTAGGCAAGGGGAGGGATGAATATGATTAGTATGGTGTGAGTTACTTACATATCATATCATATGATTTATGGAATTCTCAACAAAGTAGTAAAAACTAAAAAGACAAACGTGACTTAGTCTGTATTGAAACAAATATTAGTTTACATGAGACAATGGTGATCTCACACAACTTGGATTATGTACATGTGAAAGTCTGATGATAATTATTTAACAAGTTTTAAATCTGTCACCTTCTTATAAAGAGAGCTACTTACGTGCACTCTAGTTTCCTGGAGAGTTCAGCTGAAGAATACTGAGAACTAACTTGATTTAGGAAAGTAAATTAAGGCCATTATATGTGTGCTTAATTGATAAGTTAAAGCATCAGAGATGACAAAGAAAATTGAGTAAAGAATGAAGAATTTGTGTGTATTTAGTATAAATTTGATATTGGTTTGGAATTTGTGAAAGGATACTTGGATATCATAGTTTTAGTACACAATATAAGGAATGATAATTATAGAAAATATAATACTTTGCAAAAGTCCTTTCTGAATATATTATAATGATATTGGTAAAGATGACTGATTTTCAGATACAGTCTCTCAATGAAGACTTAGATTACTTAGAACTTGCTATGTAGAACAGGCCTCAAACTCAGAAAAAATCCTGCCTCTGCCTCCCAAATTTATTATTAAATATTAAAGATATATTGTATATCTTTATAAATATTAAAGGTATAATTTTTTAAATTTGAAAACCACCTGAATAATATATTCTGAAATATACATTCTTTCTTCTTTGTGATGTATTATAAAATGATCTGTTGTGTGCTATTGTCTCCAAATTAAAATATTACCTCCTAGACAGAGGAGAGTGTTACAAAGCAAATGAAACTTATAAGGCTCAGAAAATTCACAAGAATCAGGAAGTTCAAAAGTTTAGGAGTCCTCTTTCCATTTTATACAGGTAGAAATTAATTGCTGAGCAGGGTGTAGAAACTTAAAGAGAACTGCCTCCAATTTGTATAAGAAATTCCAATAATATAGTATTTTGCGCTATCACTCATGGTTGAGTAGAATATTTTAGGGCTTCAGTTCCCTAAATGTCACCTAAACTTATGTAACACACATATTTGTGAGTAACACCTGGAAAACTAGTGATTCAGAAAGCTAGATTTGGCAACAATTGTTTCCATGGTCACCAATGATTTATTTAGTGTAAATTTTGTTATTTTCAAATCTCCCCCTAGAAAAGTCATGCAACAAGGACATTGGATAATAATTTCTGTAGTGATCATGAATATTTTCCAATATTTGTGAGGATATAAAATGATTTTGTACATTTAGGATGAAGGATAATAATAAAGAGTAATTGCATAAAAATTCAACCATCAGTTATCATTATGCCAGAAAGAAAAACCAGCAAGGATCACACTTCAATTGTTCACACCAGCAAATGATAGCTATACCAATTCAAGTTTAATTTATACCTACAAGAAGAATAGGTCTAGGACTTAGATTTTTGATATGCAGTTTATTATAGTGTATGTTTTAGGTTTTCCCTTTATTCCAATTAGTTCAAAACACTTCATGACAGAAGAGTTGAGATTAAGAGATGTTTTGATTTTTCTCATCTTTTACCTGTTTTTTGATTGTTTCCTCAAATTGACCACTATTATATTCATAGTTGTCTGATGACAATTCTTAAAACTATGTAATAACAAAATCTGAACAAATGTTCATTAGATATGAAGGACTATTTCAATTAATCATTATTTTCTTAATCTTCTCAACAGCCTCATATTATTTTAATATAATCAGAATGACATAGTACCATAAATAAGAAATGTAAATATAAGAGAATATTTTAAATGAGATGGGAATTTATTAAGGTAACCTTTGAGCTAAGATCACCCTGATTACTCATCTAAAATTTACCATTGATTTGAACTGTTCTTCACCGGAAGACCCTAATGCTGTAGAAATTTGCTAACTTCATTATAGAACCTCATAGCTAATCCATTCATTTATTTTATCTAAAATGCATGCTATTCATCTTTAATAAGACACTAATGTTAGTACCAACAACCTCTTAGAGATGAGATTGTAACTCAATAAACAATACATGGAGATAGTTTAATACTCCAATTTCAATTATCCATGACCCAGAGTAAATGTGCATTTAAAAAGTGATTTTCAGAGCTAGACAATATGGTCTAATGGTAGAGTGCTTTGTTATGCTTATAAAATTCCCAGAATTTTATTCCTGAGACAGAAAAATAAGGGTTTTTTTAACCTTTTATTTTTTTTAATTTTATGATTGTTTGATAAAGAGGCAAGCTGGCTGTGTGCTTCACAGTGTATTGATGGAGGCTGGGAGACAGTCACAGAGTCAAGGCTGTATCCTTCCATCTCTATGTGTTGGCCAGGGATTTCACTCAATTCATCAGGTTTGTGTGACAGTACATTACTCATTGAGCCATCTAGCCAGCTTGCACAACGTTTCTTACATTCATATTCATGTAAAAGACTGGGTATCTTTGATTCGTGTAGCCTTTTTAAATGTAATGTATTCATACATGTTATTTAACATTTGATTTCTTTAAAAAAATGCATCGGGTAGGCTTAACATTCATCATCTTTTTAAGTGTAGAAGTGGCCTGTAAATTCCAAGTTTGCATTTTCTTTTGGAATAAGAAATAAATTGCAGACTCCTTGGTTTTTCTTGTTTATGCCAATGTGGTTAGGTTACAATTCAATTCTAAGAATTTTGCTGTATTTACAGCATTTGCTAACTATGCTTTGTTTCTATGATTCTGTGGAAGTAGAAAATTATTGTTCTTTAATAGCAAAATCTATTGGTCATGTAATTTTGAACACACTTTTTTTTCCTGTTTAGTTTCTTATAGTTGTGCCACATGTGCAAATCAGAGATCAACTGTGAGTGAGAGTCAGTTCGCTCTTTCAACCATACAGCGACTGAAGTTAGGTCATCAGGTTTGATGCGAGCATTTTTAACTAGTGAGAGATTTAACTCTCCCTAAAATGACCTTTCTACATGTATTTGGCCTCAATCCCTAGGTAATCTGAGGAAATTTTGAAAAATTCAAAGAAATACAGAATATATTCTGATGCATATAATTTCTACTCTGTTTTGTTCATTGTTAAAAATCTAGTGCTCCCATGTGCAGCCACAATACCCAGACACTTGTTGGTGCCAGGAAGTGCTTGCTAACAGGAACCTGTTGTGAATGTCTCCCGAGGGGCTCTGTCAGAGCTTTATGGATGTAGATGTGGATGCTTGCAGCCAAACATCAGACTGAGCATGGAAACCCTAATGGTGGAGTTGGGAGAAGTACTGACTGACCTGAAGGGGTTTGCAACCCCATGGGATGGACTACAATATCAACCAACCAGATTCCCCTCCCCCCCAGAGCTCTCAGGGACTAAACCACCAACCAAAGACTATACATGAAGGGATCCCAAGCTCCAGCTGCAGATGTAGCATAGGATTGTCTTATCTGACATCAAGGAGAAGGGAAGCCCTGGGTCCTATGAAGGCTTGATGCCCCAGTGTAGGGAAATGATAGGGTGGTGGAGCAGGAGTAGGCCGGTGGTTGGGGAGCACCCTCATGGAAGCAGGGGGAAGGGTGGATTGAAGGGCTTTTGGGGGAAAGTGGGAGGGGGATAACATTTGAAATGTAAACAAATAAAATAATTAATTAAAAATATCTAATACTCCATAAGTATTTCAAATCACACTAATTTAAGTTGTTTCTTTGTTTCCTAAGACCTGTGTATATACACACAATATGCAATATTGAATTGGAAGCTGTGTGTGTGTATGTGTATGTGTGTATATGTATATACACACATACAAATACACATACATATCACTTTACATTCTGCTTCTTAACTTCCCCCCTTTCAGTCAATTTTAAATTGGAGCTCTGCCTTGTTAATACACATTGATAAGTTCACATTAATTTTTGTGTGGTATTCTATGATTTGAATGTGTTACTTCTGTCTTTTTATTCTCCTGGTGATAGAAACAAAGTATTAGCGAAAAACACATGGTCTGTAAATGTCTATGTATACTCATTCCCATAGAAGAGACCATTTCTAAAGGATAACTTCACGACATAATTTAAAAGTAGACTATTTACATTTTTGACTATTTTTATGTCAGTCTCCTTTTGCTTACAATCCATACATTCAAAAAATTCCAAAATGATGTATAGATGAGATCTAGCCTTGACGTCCTTTCCTCATCTCCCAAATGCCACTGAGATCTAGGTTTCTTTAGAGTACTACATCAACCATGTAGCTGTTCTCCTGTACTCATCTTTTCTCTTCCAGACTGTCTTTTACACACTGAGTCTTGGGATCATATCTTTTAATATTCTGCTATGAATCTTACAAGACTCCCAAACTTTGGCAGCATAAAAGACAAGTTTTTAACTTTCAAGGTGTAGATGTTCTCAAAATTCTTTTATTTCTCCTTTTCTTCTTTTCTTCCCTCTCATTCTATCTCTCCGCCCCCTCCTCCTCCTCCCCTCTCTGTTTCTGTTTCTTTCTGTGTTGGTCTCTGTCCCTCTCTCTGTTTTTCTCCCCACTCTTTCTTTGTGATTGTCTCTTCTTCTTTCTGTCTCTGTCTCTGTCTCTGTCTCTGTCTCTGTCTCTGTCTCTGTCTCTGTCTCTGTCTCTGTCTCTGTCTCTCTCCCTCTCTTCTAACAAGTGGGTCACATATAACCCACCCCAGCCTCATTCTTGTTGTGAAGCTGAGGCTGATAGTTCAGTCCAGATTCTCCTAAGTCAACTTCTGAAGAATTGTATTATGGATAAAACTCCTGCAAGCCTAGCTAATTGACTTTTTTTTTTCAGTTCTCATCACTGCAGACAACAAATACCCTTACCACCGACTAGTGAATCACTTCAGGAGGAGTGCTCAGGATCATTGGATTTTACAGTGCCTGTTAACACAGGTTTGGTTCCCCATGGGAACTTCAGCCCCAGAAGGCAGGCATCTACTGTTTTTCCTATGTCTTCCAATCAGAACTGCTGAACTTCAAGCTTGGTTTCCTTAGATTAGCAGATGCCTCATGAGAAAAGTCATTACATGCTCCTGTGATCTGTTTCCTATTCGGGGTCCCAAGCCTCTTTTATTTTATAGTCTTATTGCCACCATTCTTGTAGTCTAGGCCTCTTAAGGTTTTAGTGTGTGTGTGTGTGTGTGTGTGTGTGTGT
>JANHMN010000002.1:72218925-72231113 GCA_030674055.1 Rhabdomys pumilio | reverse complement strand
TTTGCAGGGAAAAGTCTTACTACTTGGGCAATTAAATAGGTTGGCTGGGTCATCATGGCAAAAGTTTTCTCTTTGGAGAACTCTGAAAATATATCAAATACCAACCAGATGACTATGAAATCTACCTTGAATGTTTATTTCTAGATTTTATTTACTTTGAAAGATACAGAAACACAAATATAAAGACCTACTCAAATTGTTGCACTGTAAGTATGTTTTCATGAACATGAGAAAAGCCCAGTTATTTTTTTTTCTAGACCTTCAGTGCTAATATCTAACTAAAATATTACCTGGTAACTTGGTATATCTTTCTGGATTCTTCTATTTATATATGCCTTCTGTATTACTGAGATTGTGTTACTCATATTTTACTTTATATTTACTTGTTTTTTACCTTAATGATGAGAAGGTTAATTTTAATTGTCAATGTGATATATACTATTAACATCTGAGAAAAGAATCTCAATAACAAATTGTTTATACCAGGTTAACCTACAAGCACATCTTTGGGGGGTTGCTTTGATTATGTTAATTGTGAGAAAATAGGCCACTGTGGGCAGCAGCATTCCCTTTGCTTTGGGTTCTAGACTGTAACTGTATATGGTAAAGAAAACAAGCTGACCAGAAGCGTGCAACAATCATTCTTTCTGCTCTTGTCTGTGGATATTACTAGCTGCTTCAAATTCTTGTTGCCTTGACTTACTGGCAATGATAGACTACAATTTGGAATTGTGATCTAAATAAACCCATTTTTCCTAAGCTGTTCTTTTCAGGGCATTTTATCACTAAAGGAAAGTAACTAAAGGAAAGCAAGACATATAGAAAATGCATAAATATAGATTTTTTTTTAGAAATCATGAATAGATCAACAATATATTTTTATTGTAGAACTAGAAGAAGACATATGCAGGCATTAGGAAAAATTAACTCCCACTCACTGATAGAATTAGAATTTCAAAACAGCTTTATTACTTTCAAGATAAAATTGCTTTGTTTTCTTCTCAGAAATATTTATTATGAAAAATGCAGATGCAATCTATTTTTCAATTATTAACATATAAGCTCTATTTATATACACTCCTCTGTGCTTATCCTTTTTGTACTGTTATAAAATGAGTGTATTGAATAATACCTCATGGCTGTGCTCCTTCTTACTAAAGGCCTCTATTATTAAGGTTTTGAGGTTTTTATAACATTTTAGCAGTACACATTCATTTAGCTGAAAATTTTACTAATATCTTTAAATGAAGGTGCTTGTACAAGTCTTCCTGTGTGCCGTGATCATAGTAAGTCATCTCCTTGATAAAGTCATTTCTAGTGTCCTAATTCAAGAAATGATTAAAAAGTAATAATTTGGAACCACATTTGCTCAATACTGTAGCCAGAAGACATCTGTGGTTAGGGGGCATTTGCAATGGTGTTAATACCAACTGAGAACTATTGTAAGATTAAAATACGCACTGTGCTTCAGTAACTTAGCAGGATAAAATATCTCGTTAATACTGCTACATTGATTTTATGTTGAAGTTAAGACATTTTGATACATTGGCCAAGAAAATACATTATTAAAATCCATTTAATCTGGTTTTCTTGCCTTTTGTAATGTAGCGTCCAGAAAATTGAAGGGTGCATTTGTGAACCCTGCTATATTAGTGTTGGGTTCTATGGGTAGGATTTTCGTTCACATCTGTTTCATTTTTTTTATTAATAAAAGTATTGTTTCTCAGAAATAAAAACAAAAAGTGAAGGGGAAAAAAAGATTTACTGCTGCAGCCTACAGACTCTTCTATGGCCATCTAAGCCACCATTCCAAGTTCTCCAAAAGAGCCCTCTTTTATGTAAGTAGAACGGTATGACCCCAAGGTCATGTGTTAATGCAACTTCATTTGTTAGTACACTGCAACATATGATGTTGAGAGATAACATTCAGAACACAAAATGTCCCTCTAGCCCCCACTTATGTCTTTTGTGCCAAAAAAATAAGTCCATTAACTCCCACTACCCCTTAAATTACTTGTCCCAACATTGACCTCGAATTCTCTTAGTACCATTTATAATGGTGAGACTCAAGGTTGGTTTTAATTGAGATAAATTTCTATTCCAATCAATCTCCATACAAAGCATTGATTGGGTTCCACTAGTGTTCCTACAACACCTTTCATCCTTCATGTCACAGAAAGGCTAAGGTTGGGTCTGGAGAGATCACTCCGCTATTTACAATTGTGCTTGCTTGCAGAGGTTGCAGTCCTAACACCTACACAGAGAAGAAGATTCAGTGCTTGCTTTCATCTGGCCACCATGAACACTGATCTGTCTGCCTGCCTGCCTGTCTATAGACATAGATATATATCACATATACTCTATAATAAAAAAATAAAATCTTATTGTCTTATAAACCTTACAGTAAGTACAAATTTTAATCTTTATTTTGTTTCTTCTTAAATCTTTAAGACCTTCAAGTAGTTCTGTCAAACATCCAGTTACCATGTAAGTTTCCTTCCACAAAACATTAGAATTCAATCACCACCTATCTAAGGGATGGCTTTCTTGCAGCTTCCAATAGCATGTCTGTTATTGTGGTTTGACTGTCACTAATATAGTCCTCATTGCCTATGGTTGTGCCAATGTCCTGAGCATGACGATAGCTAAGAAGACTAACCTGTGGTCACTACAGCTTTTTGCTGGTTCCTTGTAAAATTACCCTTAAAGTTCCATTGGGTGCTGAAGCCCTTTCCTCTAAGTGTACCTTCAACTTTTTTTAATTTTCTTCTACTTATTTAGGATTTTATTAGAGCAAATACCATAACCTTCCTCATTACCAATGCTGTCTTAATTTGTTTTAACAGCTAAAACAAAGTGCATGAGGCTAGGCATTTATAAATAAAATTAATGAACTGCTTACTGAAGATGGGAGGTCAGAGTTCAAGATTTCAGTATGTTGGATATCTGGCAAGGGTCAGGTCATCATAGACAGTACGACTTTGCAAGAAATATATATATATATTTCTTGTGGAGATATATATATATATATATATATATATATATATATATATATATATATATTCCCTTTGTAAGGACTAATCACCCATAAAAGCCCTACCTCTTAATATTATCACACAGAAAATTAATTTTATTTCTTGAATTCTACGGTTTAAACACTCAGATCAAGCAAAGGTGTTTAAGAAGGTAACAGTAGACTTATTTCTGAAACAGATAATTATTTCAAAGATGTTTTAGTGTGCATTATAATACAGTTAACTGTTTTTCTTAATTTTAAAGTTCAACGTATATGTAAAAATTTCTTTGCTATCAATATTCTGTAAATCTATGCTGTTTTCAAATTTCTACATTGTTCATAATATCTTAAAATTTGACAGCATAGAAGAAGCAGGTCTTAAGTAGTACTAGGAGATCTGTTCACCTAAATTTTGAGCACCAGTTTGCCAAATGACCCTTTTAAAGTTGATTACTTTCTGAGATTCTTAAGCTGTAAAAGTCAGGCTTGAACTAGAACGGTGAACACTGGGGTTATATTTTAAGGTGTTTTCTAGTACAAATTCTTCAAGAAAGTCCACTAAGAATATAAATTGTAGACCCAGACGAAAGCTTAGGCAGCAGTCAAGTATCCTCATCCATAGATGCTCCTGGGGACTTTTCAAGGATTACAAAGGATTGCATTCTGAGCATGTTTTTGTACTGAGCTTATCTGCGTGGCAGAGCAAGCTCTCAGCATCAAGTGAAAACTGAGCGCTGAATGAAACATATGCCATTTGTCATTCTTAACAGCAAAATGTCTTTGACTGCAGTTTATCACTTTTAAATATGACATCTCTGTCTATTTTAAATCTTGTCATTATAAATATCAAGGAAACGTGGATCCTTTAGGTGCCCATCACATTCTTCATTACCTAGGACTTATTCCAGATACACATTATCACCCCCAATAAAAACATTTCTTATTCTTTTCTGTGAATGTGTGTGTGTGTGTGTGTGTGTGTGTGTGTGTGTGTGTGTGTATGTGCATGCATAGACACATGTATGTGTGGTTGCATTCTGAATGTGTTGGTGCATGAAAGCATGTGCCAAAGCACAAGTCTGAAAGACAAGAGGACTAGTTTTGGAACTAGTAACTTTTCACTTTAACTCAGGGTGTCTTGTTTGTTACAACGTATGTTGGTGATCCTCTTATTTCTAATCGGGTATCACTGTAGGAACACTAATATAGAAACATGATTCCATGCATGGTTTTTATGTTGATTCTAGAAAGTCACACTGAGGTCTTCACATCAAGTAGCAAATGCTATATCCACTAAGTCATCTCATCAGTATCCCCCCAAAGTAACTTTGATACAGGAAACTATGAACACTTATGTCACATATTCAGCCTAAGTCCATTGGACCCAGTTTAAATATGAAACCAATGCAACTAAATAATAAACTGAGTCATAATACTACTGCCATATATGAATAGCCCTATTAACCTTTTACTTCCTCCTAAATTTTCTAACTTTATAAATAAATTTTGCATACAGCAAAACAATTGAGAACGTATTAGGTAGGTAACAAATTTTTTAGCATCATCAGACTTATTTCACTTTGATTATATTTACTTATAATATACGACATTCAGATGTTTGCTATGTAAGATCTATACTTTTTTACATAAGTTTTAGTGCCTCTGTTGGCAAGATAAACATGTTAATGAAGAAATAATATCAATCTTCTCAGGAGCAGGGTCTTGATCTCTGGCCTATGTTGACCTCAATCACCTGTCAACTACTTGTGAGTATTAGGATTAATGCACCACCATGCACAGTTTTACATCAAACTTTTCTGAATATCTAACAACAATTTCTGACTGAAGGAATGATGGGCTTGAACCAAGCTTATTAACATAATTAGAAGCATCCTTTAAACACCCCAGTGAAAGACCATCTGAGAAATAACTCCAACTTAGACAATAGCCTTCATTATGCAAAGAGTTAGCCTTTGGGAATGATGCTTTTGCTACTGCCTAATGAGTTAAATCAGCTTATGCTCATGTGGTAGCTTGAGTGCTTGGTCACAGGGAGAGACACTATCAGCAGGTGTGGCCTTCTTGGAGAAAATGTGGCCTTCTTGGAAGAAGTGTGTCACTGCAAAGGTGAACTTTGAGACCACTTATATTCAGGTTTTGACCAGTGAAGAAGAGACCCTCCTTCTGGCTGTTTGCAGAATTGAGTCTTTTCCTGGTTGCTTTCCAATCAAAAAACAGAACTCTTGGCTCCTCCAGCACCATGTCTGCCTGAAGGCTGCTGTACTTCCCACAATGATGATAATGGATTGAACCTCTAAAATCGTAAGCTAGCCTCAATTAAACTCCTTTATAAGAGTTGCCTTGGTCATGGTGTCTCTTCATAGCAATAAAACCCCAACTAAGAGTGTGCATCTGTTGAAAAAAAACATTTTCTAGTTTCCAAGTTCAGAAAATACATTAAGCCTTACCTATAAGAAAAGTGCTTTTTGTTGTGTGTACCAAAAATGCCCAAAGATACTAGGAGTTATTTCAGAAAATAATGAATAAATGAATTATATTATTAAAATGTGACATTTCTGTATACCTATAGGCTAGAGATGGCTCATGAACATCTTGGTCAGATACTCACTTTCTTAACAAAAATAAATGTAGGCAAAATTAAAACGTTGTCAATACATTGGTATAAAAAATGGAATCAAACTTGACTTTCTTTATTATTTCCAATAATCTACAAAGATAGGAGGTGAGAGGTAAATAGATTCATTTTTAAGGTTATTATTTGAGAAAATGTAAATAACTTGCACTCAGTTGGAGTGTGGAGAAACAAGACAGTAGCATACTAGGAGATCTGAAACCCTCCTTCTCTGCAAATTTGATAGCTAGCGAGTGTTGTATAGTGGTTTGATGGTGCCTGCATTCTCTGATCAAACCCTGACCAATGTAAGTCAAATATCTGCTTTATATGTAGTGATCTGTCACAGTTAGTTAAGAGAAATATAATTGACCAAATTATATTCCAATCTTTTTAATGTTAACAAAGAAAGATAGCACTAATGTACTTGGGTTCCACTTCCAAATTAATGTCATTGGTACACAGTCTGTGAGGGAAGAAGAAGACTTCTGGCACAACTCTGATACAAGGCACTCATAAGAATATTGAGAAATTTCTACTCAATGCAATAATGTTTAACTAACATTTAAAATACTTTTCTAATTAGGAAACAACAGGGAAAATTTAAATAGCTAAATCTCCAGAAGGCAGAAACCACCTCTGGAGAAAGTGAAAGAAGAACAAGAGGCCCCTTTTCCTAAAATTTCTATTTCCCAACTTTGCAATCACATTTGAGCATCTACCCCAACCTATAAGATATCTTTCTGAATAGTTTTTTTTTTTTCTGAGAGTTTTGGACCTATGGTGAAGTAGTTAAAATACATTGTTCTAGTGCTTTATTTAAGTCAAATCCCTTGGGAAAACAGCAGGTGCAAAAGTAACACTTTGTTTCTTAAAAGAATATAACAAAATTCTCGTGGGATATACATTCTTCTTGTACTATAAAGCTGTAAGATTCTCTTCCTCAAGGACATAAAGTTGAAGTGATGAAAATTCTGTACATAATTTATTAGCATAATTGTTTTATATATGACCGAAAATGTCATAAGCCCACTATTTTCTGACACTAAATAATACTAATGAAAATGTAAAGAAAAGAAGAGAAAAGGAAAGGAAAGAAAAGAAAAAATGTTGTCACACTCCAGTTTGTTACTTCTTCACAATAACCACTTACTTGAGGTTACATTTTCTAAAGTGAGACTCCCAGTGCATGCAAGCTTGTATTATGTTTTTCATTTATTAAATTTATTTTTATTTTATGCCCACTGGTGTTTAGCCTGCATGTATGTTTATGTGAGGGTGTGGGATCCTCTGGAACTGGAGTTACAGATAGATGTGAGCTACCATGTGCTGGGAATTGAACCTGGATCCTGCTCTGAACCACTGAGCCCTGTTCTCTCCTGCCCTTCTCTTGTTTTTCTAAAGTCAATTTGGATATAACAGGGACCATAAGATGATGACTTGGAGGTAGGGGTTCGGGTACAATGGTAAGAGAGTGATGTGTTCTCAGTAGATATTAGATATCACAAAAAGTTGACTTTAATATTAATTTGTGCTTCCATAGCTTCAAGTGTGCATGCTTTCTCATTTTCAACAAACATCTACCTGGGTATATTAACCTCCTGAGTACTGAAAACAAGAAGAAAGAGATACGTACTTCTAAAGGTAGAAAAATATTGAAATATAGTATTAAAGAAATGTTTCTCCATCCTGTTAACTTGGCATCTGTGGGGTGGGTTTAACTATTGACTTTTCTGATAGTTTATACTTGAAACTGTCATGAAAATTCCATAACTCTGACAGTGGAAAGAAAGATTGATTAACCAGAGTCCCTCTCCATAGTGTCTTCTTGGTTGATGCTATTAAAAAGTAAACTTATAACTCTTAGGGTTAAGATTTAATATATTGGTTCATTTCCTATCTCTGAATGTTCAGTACACATGCATTATGGAGAATAATGAAATCTTTATACAAAATGATTCCTTAATCTAAGAAAATGTATATTACTTCACATTACATTTGATGTTTACTACAAATTAGTCCTTGAGGGAAAATCTTTCAAAATGTGTATTTGGATTTTATTTTATTAGCCATGTACTTTAGAGATCTTTATGTTTATTTTTTGATGTGGCAAAATGACTTAATGTCATTTGGGGGGCATCCTATTCCATGTGTACGCACACACAGCGCTGAGGTAATTCACTTATGTAATCCACCATCTCAGTTGGTGCAAGTGTAAAGCATAATGACCCTCCCACCCCCAAGCAACAAAATTCTTCCATTAAGTAATTGCACATTCTTCTCATTTTTCTTGTGTGATACTTTAGTGTTGCATTACAGATTGGTAATTAGCATACAACCCTCATTGGCCATAAATGCATTGCTTCTGATTCTCTAGAAAACAACTCCTCAAAGCATATGGTAACATTGACAGAGAGAGGGAGAGACAGGAACAGAGAGAAGGAGAGGAAGAGAGGGAAAGGGAGAGGGAGAGAGAAGTGATAATATAACAAACAGGAATGGCTGCAAGAATTTTATTCATTTTGTGCTTTACTCTCTTCAAAGGATTAAGTTGTAACCATCTCTGGGTAAAAAGCACAAGTTCAGAGCAGGTGACTATGGGTGACTTTTGCTATAATTTATTCATTCATATTTAAATAATAACTGAGTTATCAGCTTCAGTTACGGTTTGAAGGAGGTAAATGGCTGAGAAATAACTTTTAATATGTTTATAAACTTAAAATAATAAAAGATTACCCACAGGTTGTCTTTGAGAAAGAAGGAAGTCATCAAAAAGATGATAAATCTGAATGTATGGCAAAAAGAAGCCTTTATTTGGGATTCTGAGTGAGATAAATGGGATTATGTGAAGAAATGTCTAGCATGTATCCATCCTTGGTAGTACATTCATTTGGCTTATATATGTTTTCCAAAAAAATTACTCAATATACTATAACCAAAGTGAAATTATTCTGCAGCATTATCATGCTAAATTGCTGATTGAGTCAGATTATTGTTTCAATTAATAGAGGTGAGTGCAAAACAAAAATACTAAGGAGCTTGTTCAAATTAAGAGTTTCAAAATTCTGACAACAAGCACTCCAACTCGATATAAGGGGCATGATAATACAAGGAGGAGGTCCTTAGAAGTTACTGGTTGATACAAAGCCAATTTCTGTGACTGTGAATATGGTCTTGCTCCTCAAAGGTAGCTTCAGGATCTGCCTGATGCTGAATAAGCTAGTAAGCAAGCAGGGAAAGAAGTCTCTGACTGAGTGGAAGGTGTCTTGATTCTAACCCTGATTCCATGCTGACAGTAAGTGTAACCTGGGGCAGACGATTCGTCTCGATGCCTGAGTCTCATTTCAGCAGCAGCTGAAAGGCAAGGTTGTATAAGCTTACAGCATGAAAACAGAACATGCATTGCTCACCCTAGCACCAGAATCCATTGAACAGGAATAAACCAGAAAAGAATTTTCATGGTAGTATAAGGTTGCTGAAAAAAAATATCTGAAAGGAAATACGCTTTGGCCATTAGACCTATCTCTCATTCCAAATGCTAGTGCTGTTGCCCATTACAATTAGCAATAACCAGTGAGATTTATGACTGAGACTGACCATCAATACTACCTCAGTGTTAATAAAGCATCAGTTATAACACAGGCCATAAATAGATTATGTCTCTTTACATGGAGAGAAAATAATTAAAGCACCATCAAAAAAAAAATATATATATATATATGCCTTTTAAGATGCAATCTTTATTTTCAATTTATTAACAAGTTTTACATGTTTACATGTATCTTAGTTCTGCACACATATATTAGAACACTTCAGGGAACTTGTGATCCTATTAAAAGTCATTGTGCTCATTAATTTCTTCACTTATCAGGAAATACATGTTTATGTTTACATCCGCATATATTTCCCACATGTAATGCAAACTGCACTGACATTTTTGAAGATGGTAATTATTCCTCCTTTCACTCTATGAATATCTATCTCACACTTGTGGATCAGGCACTGTTTTAGTCATTTGAGATTTAGAAGAATAAAAACAAATCATTAAGAAGAACAGTACATGCCTCTAACCACTGAGAAATTTCCTCCTGTGAAATAATTAAGTAAAAAAAAAATCCTTATCCCTATTGAGCTTTCAATTTACTGGGGAGTGTTTTGATAAAAGAAAATGAACACATAAAGTATGAACTATTTGATAATGAAAACCAATATGGGTAAATGCATTTTAAAAGGAAGGAGTTAGAATTTAGGAAGTTGTTATTTTAAAGTAACAAGTGATCAGAAGTTACATGATTTAGATTTCTTTCCTTGACGTTTTAATAGGAAGCATAATTCAGTTCTGCTATGACCTAGTTGAATGCAGCCATGACTGTTTATTTATTCAAGGATTCATGTCTACTCTGAATCCCTCACTGTGCTGGGATTTTTAAATATACTAACAGATCATGGTTTCATATTACACAACATGGCTTGATCTGGTTTGGGAACTGAGAACAATAGATATGAAGGCATCAAACAATACATATTTTTATGTGCTACTCAGTAGTACTCAGACACAGGAGTAAACTGTACTTGGAAAGATGAGCAGGATCTATAGGGCTCATCTCTTCTTAATGTTAGAAACAGAGACATTCTCTGCTTATATACGTGTCTGACTCACCTAATAAACACCGAAGGCCTCCTAGGGTTGCTTATTTTTGATTGCTAATACCCCATCTGGGACACAGAGACATGTAAGATAATCAATAAAGAATTATAGGATGAAGGTGTGACTCATTCCTCCCAACCACTGTTCATGGAGTGAAAAGAGACTTTATAGGAGAGTAGTTCCTATTTTTAAGCATATTATAATTATTTCTGAAAACTTTGTCATGTCTCTAAGAATTTGTTCATATACTGACAATCTGTGTCTACATTTTCCCAGATAACTGAGGATATTTTACAAATTCTTCTTTAATAAAAGGAGCTTTTTCTATAAGGTTTTATTGGAGACTTTATTGTTGAAATATGAAATACCTGTTGAAATATTGGCCAAAGTATATATCATAGCGGGACAGACATATAATTTTACCTAGGAGAAAAATAGTTTCTGGGAGAAACCCGAAGTGGTTCTGTTTAGTGCTGATTATATAAGGGGCAGTACACAGTAATGGCACTAACACCCACAGCTCACGTTGCAGTTCAGAACAAATCCCATTTTGTTTTAATAGCTTGCTATCACAACTGTTTTCGGTTCTCTATGTTGAACTCACACATATAGTTACTATGATCTAATTATTTGCACCAAAGCTGGCAGAGTTAAGTCAGGCATAAATTACTGGTTTTTGCACCACACAACTTCATGTTCTGATTAAAATTTAGCCACACTAATAAGATATAGTAGCCAAAACAGTTAACATTCTCATAACTGTATATTCTTCTAAAATATTCCCCAGGTAAAAGAAAAATACTGTTTTATTATTAGAGGTATCATTGACTTTTCCTTAAATGATAGGTTGTATTCTTTGGTAGGTGAACAGTACACCCTTGGAATTATGTAGATGAGTCATGGCTATTAATATTTCCTTCAATAGCTTTTTAGTCTTACTTGATAAAATACATATTTTATAGTGATAGCTTATTCATTAGTATTATTTGCATGATTAAGTAGTGAATTAGGATGAATAGTGCAGGTAGTAATTTCTTGAAAGCAAAAGCAAACTAACCATACAACAAAAATTGTTTTCTAAACTAATAATGGTTGGATTTACTATTCTCTGCATTTTAACAGTGAATTTGAGCTGTAGTCTAGGATAAATGCCCCTGCAATCCATTCCTATTCTTATCTACCTACCTTGTCTAAACCATTTCTGGTTCTTGCATACTATGTCTTAGATCTTCGCTATCTTATTTTGGTCAAGGCATGGTTTCCAGTGTACTGATATTGAGAACTGCCATAATCTTTAATAAGTTTTATCTAGTTGGAGGTTCTTGTGTTTCTAGACATAAGCTCTTGAGGGGAAATGTGGGTTGTGACCATTTTCTGTTACTTTTCATGTCTTTCCTCCTTGGGCATGTATGAATTGAGCATGCTCCTGCCATATCTGCCTGTCTTATTGTAGGTCTGAAAAAAAAATTAGGCCACCCGATCACAAACTAAAAATTCCTAGACTACAAAACAAAAGAAGGTTGTTTTTCTTTATTTGTTGTGTCAGTTATTTGCTTAGTAATGGAAAGCTTACTAAGATACTGTTCTATAATTTTATCTGTGGACATATACCCATAAATAAAATGCTGAAGTACTTGCTTTACTAGGGGGATAGACTTGCAACAGGTAAATAAATGCAAATAAAATTACAAATATTAGCACATATCATAAAGAGAAACAGGATGTGGAAAAAAATGAGCAGGGTTACTCTAAGCAGAATGGTTGAGATCAGCAACACCACAGAGATTTTTATTTTCAGACACCTAGAAGAAAAGTCTTTGCAAAGTGCTTACTGACCTGACTCAGAGATAGATAGATAGATAGATAGATAGATAGATAGATAGATAGATAGA
>JANHMN010000002.1:72206199-72218915 GCA_030674055.1 Rhabdomys pumilio | reverse complement strand
AGATAGATAGATAGATAGATAGATAGATAGATAGATAGATAGATAGATAGATAGATAGATGGATGGATGGATGGATGGATGGATAGATAGATAGATAGATATCCATTTGGAGGAACAAACAAAAAATTCCTAAATCAGAAAATAACTTAGTGAATTATGAAATCAAGCTCTGACTGTAGTCTTTATTCAAGGAAGAATAAGAAACTATAGCAAAAAAAAAAAAAGGCAGGTGCTCCTTATGGAGGCATGCTGTGGTAAGGAGTTTGGGGTTTGTTCAAACTAAAGAAAGATTACTAAGTAGGATAATAGAAAGGCTGCATTTATAGACTAAGAAACATCAGTTCAGCAGACTGTAGGCAGGATGTGCTCTGGTTCTTACATTACTAATGATTAGGTTTCACATGTGCTTGTGTCATGTACATAACTGAGTATCTCTCAGTGTCAGAGAAGAGACAGAGTTCTTTAGTAACCTTGTACTCAAAATCTCATCGAGTGCATAAAAGGAAAGAATCTGTTTCAGGGTTTGCTCTGGCCTAATTTAGCACTTAAAATTTTTACAACTTTTTAATATGGTCTTTACCTCAGGTATTGGGAAGGCAAACAAATTTATGAGGGGTGTGGTTTGACTGAATATAAGTTCTGTATTTTGAAAAAAAGCATTTCATACTCATATTTGTATGCACCTATGAAAAACATTCACATTTGTCAGGGGAAAGGTTATTTGTTTATCCTTTCCCGGAAGAGGTCCATGGTGCAATAACAATAGCAAAAATATGATGGACCCATTTCAGAGTATCAGTCGCTAGACTGTTTGAAGCATTTGCCTATTGTAAGATGAAGAATTGATAATTGATGATGTGGGGTTCAAATATAGGTAGTTTAATTTTGAATCAGTGTGCATTCTTGGGTAATTTAGTGAATAGCACACCAGCTCATATACTTTTAAATAGTTAAAATAAAATGCAGCTGATGGAATCTTTCTACTAGTCATCCCGAGATACAGATACAGCACCCGTTCACCTGCAATGTATAGCATGGATGCATCTTATACAACAAATATGTGTTCCACTGAAGGATGTATGCTGGCCATTTTAGACTCAGCAAGCCAATACAGCTGCCAAGGACATAAATACACTACCTGACAGCATAATTAATCCGCCGTTACACAATCAATGTGGAATAGTAATGTTTCTTGGGAAATGGAACATAGTAGAATGAGCCTGAATTTTCCCTGAGCACAGATGTTGAGCCTTCATTCAATGAATCCTCCCTGGAGGGGACTGTAACAAATACATGGAGCCTCTCAAGGACAGCGAGGGTTGTAAATCGTAGGCTATAAAAGTAATAATATAAATATTGTGCCAACATTTATAATTTATTTTGTTGGGCTCACAAGTGAGAAATAGGGGTTAGCTGGCAGGTCTAATTTGAACTAGTGTTGGCAAATCCATGCTGCATACTAAATCATGGCTTCCTGTATTTTATTTAGCTTCATAACACATAATAAAGCTCAAAGAAATAATCTCCTTTGAACAGATAGAGTTATGGACCCAGACTTCTGTAATACGATATTACAGACTTATTGGTTGTTTTTTTTTTTTTTTTGTAAAAATATAAATTTATATTATTTCCTTATTTGCCTTAGGTAAACTGAAGCACACAGAGCACTGGAGGGAAATATGAAATCAAAAGACGTTTTAGCATATGCAGATACTGTCTATTTGTTTTCTTTTCCGAAACATACTGTGAAGAGACAATCATCAAATGTAGAAAGGCTTCTGTGTTACTCATATTTCCATTCCTAAGTATCTGAGACCCATCAACTTATAAGGACAAATGGCTTATTTGGACTCACAATATTGGAAACTCGGGATTTCATTGTGTCATCTCTTGACTTTGGTCTCATGAAAAGCGGCACATCATGACTAGGACATGGCACACGGTAATATCATTCAGCTCATAGCTAGAAGAAAGCAAGAACTGTTTAGTGTTCTATGTATTCTATGGGTCTTCAAGGACATCATACATGGAAGTATTTGAGTACTACCCTGTCTGAAACACAAGCAATAACAGTCAAAGAAAAAACAAAGAGGCTATCAAATTGAGAATTGAGAAGTGCATCAATGGATGGCGTTACAGGGATAGTACCTGCAAGGGACTGGAGGCTGAAAAGGGAAGGGGGAAAGGGATGTAATTCTATTCTCATTTAAAACATACTTTAAACAAGATTTGGTGTGTGGCTCAGTGCAAATATAGCATAGTGAACAGATAAGGAATGGGTTCAGCTGATGAAATAATAAATAAAAACAAATGGTCCCTGGTAAGGAACAAAACTTTCCAAAATATTATCCTTGAAATATATAGTTCAGTGCTAGAGTGTACGTTTTTTCTTTGCCTCGCATGTACAGACCCTGGACTTGTTTCCATAAAAGAAAAAAAAAATTTTCAGTATCGGGGAAGAAATTTAGTTAAGTTTGAATACTATATAGGAGGCCATCAAGAAAAGATTCTCCCCCTGTGCTATCAATAATGAAGATTGTAATGCCTCAGTACAAAACCGACTTGGTTCCTTATCTCTCATTTAGAAAACATATTTAGGACTTCTAGAGATAAAGCTCACAGCTGGTAGCCCAGCCACTTTGTTTGATAGCATAATGAGAAACCTTTCAATGATGCTACTATAGAGGTGACAGGATAGGGTGTAAACTTGGAAAGAAGATACTCACATAGAACAAATATCACTACCCCATTGTTTTAGTGGAAACACCTCAGTACTACATAGGGATTCACTTGAAACTAAAGAAATGGTGCATGGGGAGTCGAGGAGACCAAGCTATATTTATTGTGTCCAGCTTAAAGATATTTCTCAATTTCTCTGATTTTTATGGCCAACATGAATGCCTAAGTCTTGCTGAGTTCTCAACTAACCTAGTTATTTTTCCTCTCATGGTAATAAATCACTATGACCAAGAGTAACTTAACTAGGGGTGGGGGAAGGATTTAGTATTGGTGTTAGTGATATTTATTTAAACTTTCAGTTATATCCATCATTGAAAGAAATCAGGACAGAAACTCAAATGTGGAGGCAGGAACCATGGCTAAACACTGATGCTAGTTCACACTCTGACCCAACAATTTGTTGTTGTCGTTGTTTGTTTGTTTGTTTCTTTATAGCTCAGGACAACATGTGTAAGAATAATAGATCTTAGAGTAGATTGGACTCTCTCATATTAATTAGCAAACAAGATAATGATCAAAAGAGATGGCCACAGCTCTATTCAATCTGAGTAATTCCTCAAAGAGGGGTCCTTCTTCACAGGTTATATCAAGTTGGCAATTATATTTTATCAAGATATTCTGATATAATTATAGGTCAGTTATTACAGTAGAATTAAATACATTTACTAAATTGCTGAAAGAATCTCTTCCAAGTTGAACACCCCAAATTTGTCTTGTAAATTTAATATATCAGACATCTTTCAATAATTAAACACCAACTTTCTATTTGTAAAAAAAAATGTGTTCAAGTATTGCCATAATATATACTCTCATAATGAAAACTCATCTCAGTAAACAGCATATTCTTCATCATATATTTTGAAATAAAAACAATATCTTAAATAGTTGGGGCTTAAACACACACACACACACACACACACACACACACACACACACACACTTGTGAAAGTCTTCTATCCACAAATGACTATAATTTCAACTTTAGAACATATATTTTGTGAATATTTGTCTCCAGATCAGTACAGCCTCTGAGCAAATAAACTTGCTGGCAAATTAATAATAAAAGAAATTTAGAGAAGGTTACAAAAGTTTAAACATCCGTTTGTCTGTGTTTATCCAACTCTGCAATCTCTCTTGTGGATATATTAGATTTGTTTGCATTTTTTTAAATCTCATTACAAGTTTTTGAAAACAGGAAATTGCTTCTGTTATGAGAGATCAGTGCGCTCTTGACTCCAGCATTTAACAATGGTTTATCTATGCCAAGCAACAATAGAGGTGGGAGGATAGGAGAATGATTTGGGTTCCCTAACAGGCTTCACACAAAGGAAAGTTACTCAGCAGTAAAGAGCAAAGTAATTACACATTCTTACAGTTAATGGTGCTTATCCAGTTCCCTAAAGAGGCATAACCCTCGGGTTCATGCCTACTTTGTTTGAGGAAGGAAAGGGATTGACGAGGTCTCAGAATATCAAAATTAATATATTTAACTTAGTGAAAATTATACTTTAACCCATGGTCAGAAACACTGATAGAATAAAACAAAAGTAAACTAAACTAATATTTCTTCCAAAACAGACCCAAGGTGGGCAGACTTCCTGAGGTCACTTCTGTTCCCATCTTTTCCCCTAGATTACTATCCATATTCGCATTTCTCACCCTTTCTGACAAGTTAATCCACTTCCAGGGTTGAAAATCAAACTTCTCTATAAGACTGTCTACCATATTCTTCCTGAGAAACACATAGGCAATCTGGACAATATATGTTTAAAGTCTAAGAAAGCACGTGCTTGCCTTCCAATAAGTATTATTGTGTTTTTAGGTTAATGTTTCATCAAGCATAATTATATTGAAATCCCTTGTCTAACATTCAGCAAAAATGTAAAAACTTCAATCATGATTAGTACAGTACACAGGCTGCAGGCCACTCCCCACAATAGGTATAACCACTGCCCTCCATACTAACTGCGCTTTCATAGCTATTCAGATAAGATACAAAATTTTCAAAAGTTCAATAGTTTCTTACTGCTGTGATCATTCCACCTTCCTGCCAAAGTAGTATTGAAAAACTCCCATGTTTTATCCTTAAGTTATTCAATCTCTACAATCCTGTGACTTCTCCTTTCAGCATCAAAATAGAATATCGAACGAATAGAATGACCATAGCACGATTTTCTGAATCAGATCTCGCTTTAAGCTGTTACTCTCCCAGATTTTGCCTTTGGCCCTACTTGTCAACTTGCAAGAAGATGTGTGGCTTTTCAATTTATGATTGCAGTCTAGTACTTCAAAGTACTCATTCTGACTTCATCCTAAAAACAAATCTAAATATTCTCAGTTTTCTTCTGCCATATATGGCTTAGCAATAAGGGGTCTATTCATCAGGAAACTATGTTCTCATTGGCAAGACAGATCTGCATAAAGCAAGGCAGCAAAATGAAACCAAGAGTGTGAAAAATTTGATAGCCAATCGAGATTAAGCTCAGAGTAAAACTCTGTGTTCCTCCTTTAACATATTGCACACACACACACACACACACACACACACACACACACATACAAATTTTGCATAAATTCCCAAACCCTACTTTTTAACATTAGAAAAAGTATAAGAAAAAAATTCCTGAATACAGTGTTTTAAAATCTTATTAGATGTGAAAAATAATGAGAAAAATTAAATAACATAAATAACATTGAATGATGCACATACACTTTACTCTAGAATTTCTTTCTGAAATTAACATTTTGTTAAATTTCTAAACACTCCTTGAAAGACTTAATTCTCTTGTCTGTAACATCAAATGTAAAAGATTTCTTGTTTGTAAATAACTCTATAATTTTCCATTTTTTTCTTGGTAATTTATGCAAAAGCAATCAGAAAATTACCACATACACAAATAATTTTTAAAAATTAGAGCTATTGGCCATCTAGAACAATGCTTTACCAACACTGGAATAATATAAGCAGATTAGTTTCAAGGATGAACGGATTATTTATTTATGTAAATCAAATTATAGCCTATAAGATAGTTTTTCCTATGTCACTATTATTATTATTATTATTATTATTATTATTATTATTATTACTATTATTATTATTGTAAAATGTGCTCTTTAAATACAGTGGAGTAAAATTAGAATGTAATAACAGAAAATCACTCGTAAACCCCCAAATATTTGATAATTCAGTAGTGCCCACCAAATAGCTTATGCTTAACAAAAAAGTGTCAAAATAAAGATTAGAAAATATTTTTGAAAAAACAAAAATGAAAGGTATAGCATGGCAGAATATGCAGATTAAAGACAAGAAGTTTATGAAGGGCAATGAGTATCATTCCGTCATTATGTTAGAAAAGATTTAAAAGTTCAATCAATAGAAGTCAGCAAGAAGAGAACTTAACATAAGGCCACAAATTTAACCTACATGAAAGAGAAAACCAAATTTAGTAAATTTTAAGACTCAAAGAGAAAAACCCAGATATGTGTGGCAGAAATAGATGAAGCAAAGCAACACTGTTTGCAAGTGAGTGAAACCAAATGGCTCAGGAAAGGGTAACAAAATGAGCAAATAGCTCAACTTATAGAAAAGATCATAAGGTGCAGATTTTATTAGAGAATGAAACAGAGAGTTGTATTATGTAGCTCCTTCACAGTCAAATACGTAGTAACTATATGAGAGGCCAAACCTACTCCATCTTGGAACTGGTTTCCATTTTAAGGGAAAATAAAAGCCTGAGAACTTGACCTGCAGCTAAGCCTAAATACCAGAAAGGACCTCATGGCTTGTTCTTGGCCATAGTTACTTCTTAACTTCTTCCTAGCAACAATTAATCAACAATGAGTCTGGTTGTTTCAGATGTACTTTCAGAACATTTATTATTTTATGAGGTCTTGCTTCAGAGCATCCACCTGTAGTTTTACAATAATCATTCATTTAGATGCTTGTCAGAATGGACACCACCTCACTTGTTTCCATTTTCTATAAAACCTCTTCCCAATGAGAGTCAGGGATGTTTCACCAAACCTTCCTGTGGGCTGGTGGTGAGTAGGCCCAAATTCAAGTTTGTGATAAAGAGATCCTAATGTGATTACATCAGAGTCAGCTCCTTGGTGGTCTTTTGGGGTTCACCAATGCTTCTCTGCACAAAACTACACAATTTTATGTCGATAAAGTCAACAACTTGAGATTTAAAATGATACATTCTTTCCAAGTACATATTTCAGTCACAAAATTATATTCATGATTTAAATTTTTCCCATATATGGTGATAATATTTAGTTACAGATTCTCTTGTTTCTAGTCTACATATCATCAAGCTGTAAATAAAAGTGAAATCTCAAAAAATCTTTACAGTACATTGTTCTTTTTCATGTTATCAAAGAAATGCTATCACCCTGGTTGTCCATCAGCTGATCAATGGATAGTAAAAATGTGGTATATGTTAAATTTCTGTGGTAAACATGGAAATTTTTGATTTCTTTGGAGACCCAGTTAGGTAATAATGATGTTTGCTAGAGCAGACAAGTGAATGTTTCCTAAAGCAGACACATGAAGGCATGCTTTGTTGAATCAGACACAGGTGAAGGAATTTCTTTTGCTATAGCTAGCATAAGAAAGGACATATATAAATATGACCCCACAGACAGTGGACGCTGGAGAGTTGGATTGCTTTGCTTTTCCTCACTAGTCTGTGCTGAGGACATTCATGTATTGGTTTACCTTGCATTGCATTGCTGAGCTTTGCTTGTGGTGACTTCATAGAGAGAAACTTGCCAAAGAACGTTCTGTGCAATACTTCTGAGGACAAGGTCAACCTTGTGGTTTCTTCTAGACTGAACTGCCCTTGCTGATTCATGTGTGATATCTGCCAAGAAGATTGGACTCCAGCTGTTGATTTGTGTTTGATGTTTGCAAGTGGTCTACACTGAGAAAAACAAAGATTGAAATTGCCCCAAAGAATTATTTCTAACCAGGTCTGCTTATCATATATCCTAATAACCTTTCTTTTCTACTACCTCTGGTGGGTGGTGGGCTAGAGGGGAGGTGGAATCTTTATTAAAGTATGTTGTGAAAAATATATGCCTACAATAAATGCACTGGGATTTTATTCTGCCATATGTTATGAGATTTTTCCGGAAAACAAATGACACTGGAAAATATAAGTGGTATTCCAGGATCACAATGGTAAACAAAGTATGTTCTCTGTCATGTGTGGATTCTATTCTTGAGTTGAGTGTATATATCTAGTTGGGGGTTAATTTGAGTAAAGTCTAGAAAATCAGAAAGTGGTCTGCAAGATGCTTTACACAACAAGGATGAGGACGACAATAGACAAGTCAAGATGGGGAATTGTGGGCATGAAAGGGTATAGCAGAAAAAGCACAGGATGATGGGCACTTGACAGTCAGCCAAAGTGAAGTATGTATGAAAATGTCACAGAAAAGTGTGTTATTGTAAACTCATTTAAATGATAAAGACAAAATACTTAAAAATTTGAAAGCAGAAAGCCTCACTTGGACACAATGCAAATATGAATGAGCCATAAGCTGCCCAGTCCCAATAAATACATAGACATCACAGTTCTTACAACTCCAGCTCAGGAAATATCAGGAAAGCTTGTATGAGCCAGAATACCAAAAAGTTTGCTGTAAAACAGTCTTTTCTAGAAATGACTGCACAAACAAGACTGGAACAATAGTAATATCAACAGACATATTAATGTGGGAAGAGAGAGATTCCATAAGGCTCCAATCCAAGACAAAGAACTACAAGAAACTAACAAATGACTTCTGGGAGAAAGAGAGTTTACCTCTCTCAAGGATAAGTCCCTTGTAGGTTGTCTAATGCCAAGTGGTCATCCCTGGAACCTCATACTCACAATCAACAAAACCTGACTCTGTGTATACAACATTTATATATGTGTGTGTCATGCACTTGCATGTTTGTGTAAAAATAACAATCAAAGTAAAAGAGGCCATTAATGTGGAAGTGTAAGAAAACATGGGGACGTTAAAAGGAGGAAATCCAGAAGTGGGAAGGAGAAAAGGAAAGGGGAAAACTCATATCTTTCTATTTCAATTAAAATATATACTTTAAAAATAGCATTTGTTTTGGTTCATTCTAAAATTCAGGCTCAAACTGACAGACTAATGTAGATGTCATCAGAACTCTAATGAGCAATTCAAATACACTGTAAGAAGTTAATTTACTTAAAGAGGCAGAGACAAAGCAAGAAAACACTCTATTCCACCTTCACTTAACATGGAACTGAAGCCATATCAGAACCCACTTAGAAAAAATAAAAGAACAATCCAGCAGCACATACAGAACATGTGAAGCATGTGCTAACTAACATAAACCAAGAACAAAGACTGCATATGTTTGATGCTCTTTATGTATGTCATTTTAAGAGCGGTAACTCTTAGCTTTTGGGAAAGTGATTGCTAGGGAGAGGGAATGGAAATACACTATGACTGTTACCATTTACGTGAAGATATGAGAACAGACTGAACTCTTGCACTAGCATCATTAGACACCCAAACCAAAATGGAGTCCTTTGTGCTAAGTTTACAATAGTCACACTGGAAATTCAAGTAAAAAAATCAATGCCTGCAGAAAGATTTTGTGTGTGTGTGAGAGAGAGAGAAATCAAAAGATCTCTATTTACTTGAACCAATATAACGAGAAAGTATATTCTGTTTCTATCCTTAAGGGGAAAAAGGAGCATTCAGAGTGACTTGGCATTAATCAGTGAGCTCTCCTATTGTTTCCTCATTCCCAACCCAATGCTTTATAAAAGTTAGTATGTGTCATTTGCCGCTGCAAAATCTATTGATTCAGAAATATTGAGTCATCTTGAATTGTGAATCAAAGGCAACTAAGTAGCTAAAATATGTTTCAGCAGGGAGAGGCAATTCTAACAGGAGCAAGACATGAGTTCAACTCTGAGGTGCTACAAGACCTCAGGAGAGAACTGACATCTGAGAATTGTCTTCTGACCTCTGAAAGCATGCTAGGTTTTATAACTGCCTACACACACACACACACACACACACACACACACACACAGAGAGAGAGAGAGAGAGAGAGAGAGAGAGAGAGAGAGATGTGTATGTATGTGTATGCAGTTAGTTTTGTAGATAAATTTGTAGTGATTTTGCCTTTATATCAACAAGTCAACAAAAGACCACAAGAACCTATCCAAGGAAATGAAAACATTCCATGCCATAACTTTGGTAAGAATTACAGCACTATAGATATGTTTGTTAAAATGTACGACATTGTATCCTTAAACCTTTATATCATTATTTAAGTTATAGATATAAATAACTACTTCAGGCTTTAGATGTCTTCCAAAAATAGTTAGTTGGATTCCTTTACTAAATAACAAATGCTATGGGCAGCATGCTACTGTGAGGGAGGGACACAGCCAGTGATTTTGCTTTATTTATTTTTGACAATTTGGATCTAAAATCGTGTGTGTGTTTGTGTGTGTGTGTGTGTGTGTGTGTTACAGATGAAGACTATTTCGGCTCTTATATTAGTGAAAGCAATTTTATATTTAATACAAATATTTATTTAATGGGTAGTGATAAAAATAAATGATGCTTAACTCCAGTGTTCAGGAGATTTGGGTGACAGAATTTGTCAAATGTTGCCTGGTTCTACTACTTTTATCATGGGAGCTTGCACCCGGCAGATAAACCTATAAGATATTCTCTTCCATGGGCTGTGTACGTGGTGTGAAATGGGAACCTCTGAAATAGACTCCACTTCATATTGTTTCTGATGAGGTCATATGTATTCCCCAGACTGTGGTGCAGTAGTTTATTGGTTGCTACAGTGAATTGCAATAGATCCCAACTTATCTTTCTTCTGACCTTAAGTATAAATGAAAAACAATAAATTTATTTCAAGGTTTCAAACCTGTATTCCAGTTAAGCAAGGTCAACTGGAATAGAAGCTTGAAGCCTTTCCTGATTCACATACAGAACCAAGCCAAAGAAGAAAAGAAAGCAATTAGAATTTTTCTTTCTGTTCTTAAGTTACATTTCTTAGTAGTGGGCATTGTATTGTTTTTATTGTTTACTTTTCCATTCTGAGGAATAGAATGGACACCATTCAGACTAGGGGTCTAGCCATTATCATGAATGAGTGAAAGCAGTTAGTCTAAAGAGAGGGAAAAGCCACTTTAAACACACTAATATTTCATATATAAGGGAGTTTTCCCTACGTTGAACCAACTCAGGATCTCTGCTTTCCAATGTCAGCTGAACAACAACAACAAAAATATGTGTAACTTGACCAAGTTTATTTTTTAAAGATTCATGGTATAAGTGCTAATTTTTTAATTCTTAACATTATAAATAGAAACTTTCAAGCTTGGAATAAGGCATGTGTCAGCAGAGGTCAAATAAATAATAGAGAATTAAAGCTATAGAACTAAGTTGAAGAGAGGCACACTGTAGATATACCAAAGTCTCAGCCCGCAAAGACTGATGGGCAGTGGATTGTCATGCTTGTTTAGAGAACAAACTTGGGAACTTCTCCTAGCTTCCTCTCCATGAAATTTGAATTCACATATTGCAGGGCAGAGTGCTGCATTTCATCATCAGTGTGTAGTGACTAAGTTTTTGGAGGAAAGCCTGGAAGACAGGACTGTTACAAATCCTTACTGCACATTGGCACTTTAGTTCAAAACCACGGAGTGATGAAACGCAGTTAAAATGACTGATAAAATAAAACAACCTAAATTCTAATTGCTATAATCAGCAAAGTAAACATGAAGCAGCCAAGCAAGTAAGCAGAGCCATTTCTCTGCCTATCATCACTGGTTCTGTTCCACCCAAGTCTCTAAAACACACACTCCATTTGAACAGCACATAGCAAGTGCAGTCCATGCCCTTCTGGAATTATATGAGGACATAGCCATATTGTAATAGAGTCTATTTATCTGCAGAAGTGGAATGAAATTAACAGCAGTGGTCTCAAGGGTTTTGTTGTTGTTTTTGTTGTTTTGCGGTTTTTTTTTTGTTGTTTGTTTTTACCTATTCTTATTTACTTGCAACTTTTCTTTATCTAACAAGTGTAATCTTTGCATCTCAAGAAAACTGAGTCTGTCAAATCTTCTTTGTAGTCAGACACACACACACACACACACACACACACACACACACACACACACACACACACCAAACCTTACAAACTTTGTCAGTCCACATATTTTTTTTCAATCAGCTCTTCTGAGACTTGTCAACAGATTGCTTTACTTTCCACTACTCTTTCCTTTGACTGGAGGGGTTTGTTACCTCTGGCATAATAATGTAACTTTTATGATTTGCTTTAGAAGATTTAATTCTTGATGGCTTTGCAAATATAAACACATTATCATATTATTTCGTTCACCTACTCATATGTTATTGTACTAAGAACAAGTTTTACTTTGAGGTTTTATTCTTATAACCCCCCCCCCCCCAGAATTTATACATTTTCCAGAAAGTATACAATAAATAAGAAGTATTAAAAGTATAAAATGATGGAAAATATTGGTCCTTCTGTTTCTTCCTTCCTTTTATTGTTCCTCACTACACCAAAGTACAGTAGCATCAATGTATTATATAATAGTGACCTTTCTCCTTTCTGTTGCTTCTATAGCTTTTTCTTCTCTACACTCACATTCCTACAAGTTACAGGCCATGTCAATGGTAATCCTCAACTGCATCCTTTAAAAAATAGGACATTTTCTAGAAAAATGTCCCAATGGAGTTACAACCACAGCTACTTGGTCACATGACGTTAGAGCCAAACTTCCACAACACTATCAGAATCAAATTTTAAGAAAGAAATTGGAAGTTTTACTAGTGTAAAGTGGGGCAAAGACGGAGCTCTGTGACCAGGTTTTCTTTCCCTTCCCTTCCCTTCCCTTCCCTTCCCTTCCCTTCCCTTCCCTTCCCTTCCCTTCCCTTCCCTTCCCTTC
>JANHMN010000002.1:72180349-72199728 GCA_030674055.1 Rhabdomys pumilio | reverse complement strand
GGGGAGAGGGAGAGGGAGAGGGAGAGGAGGATCTGGATGTTTTAAGTATATGTGTGCATGAGTACTCTCACACACAAAAGTACTCAGTTAATTGCAGCAAACAAATATTGAAAACATATCAAATGTCAATCTGTTAGAAATTGGTGGCAAAATTATAGCATACCTACTTATGAAGCATGATATAGTTATGAGAGGGAATTTGCAACATATTGTGCATGTATGTTACTTTTATGAACATGTTTTGGGAAGCAATAACAAAGCAAATAAACAAAGTATGAAAATATGCATGTTTCATTTTGATATATTTTATTTGCTCATTTCTTTTGGAGACTGTGTCTTATTATGTAAATGTGAACTTACAGAGATCCACCTGCCTCCAAGTGCTGTTCTTAAAGGAATGCACCATCATGCCACAGTATCATTTTATTTTTAAGATAGAAAAATAAATTGTGAAAGAAAGTTCAAAAAAATATTAGGAAGATCAATTTAAAAATTTTGTGTACAGCAAGATTCAGTAAACCAAGTTCCATAGGATCAATGAAGTCAGCTTCAAAGGTTAGATATTGTTTGTTACACATAGCCATATATATTTATTTATATACTGTATATACATTGTTCATGGCTGGTTTATCATTATTATACCACAGTAAAGTTGTTGTCATAGAGACCATGACTTCTGCAGGTTGAAAAATGTATTCTTTGGACTTTTACAAATCCGGTGACCCTTAATATGTCAACATAGTGGAATGTGTATGGTGGTGGTGGGTACAATGGTTATATAGAAATTGTAGCAAGGATACTGTACGGTATCTTCAATGTCCTACACAATGCCTTTTCAACAGCTGCATCCCACGAACTACCTGAATTAGTTAGCCTTTCACATCTGCAGATGATTTGTGTAACTGACAACTAAGAACATGTTTAATTGCATTTAGTCTTTAATCCACAGAGTTTCCTCTTGTCAGTAAATAACATAGTGTAACAATGTATATACTACTTCTAACATACTCAACATGTAGATGCTCTAACAATGAATTAGAGTTTGTGCATGGGCTATATGCAAATATTTTTCTACT
The DNA here is from genome assembly GCA_030674055.1 of Rhabdomys pumilio. Classification (NCBI taxonomy): domain Eukaryota; kingdom Metazoa; phylum Chordata; class Mammalia; order Rodentia; family Muridae; genus Rhabdomys; species Rhabdomys pumilio. Next base: position 72,198,652 of record JANHMN010000002.1, on the reverse strand, counting down.
TTAACATGAGTGACAAACATCTGTGGATTTTGGTATCTGAGGGAGGTACTGGCATCAGTCTACTGAGGATGTTGAGGGATAAATAGACCCCTCTACCACCTCTTTTTTTCCTGCTCGGTCCATTCTACATACAGAGGTCTTCTTGGTCTTTCTCAAATATCCAGCTTCTGCCCACCATTAGACTTTATACTTTCTGTTCTTTGTGCGACTCATGCAGCAATTTTTGGTTTTATTGTTTATTTATCTATTTTATTGAATAGAAAACCCAGGGCTTTGCACACATTAAGTAAGTGTCCTACCACTGAGTTACACCTCTAGCATCTTCATCATAGTCAAATATAATTAGTTTGGTGGGTTCCGCCTTGATGAATTGAGTTACTTTGCACATGATTCAGCTTCTTACTGACTGAACAAGGCTTCTTGCCCTTCTGGGATATTAGTTTATTATGACTCTATCCATTTGACTTATTTGATTTTTTTGTATCTATTATCGATTATCATGACATGCTCCCAACTTCTGGTACATTCTTATAATTTTGTCAGTGTGTGTGTGTGTGTGTGTGTGTGTGTGTGTGTGTGTGTGTGTACGTGTCTGGGGTGCTCATCCACATTTGTGCACATGCATATAGAGAACAGAAGTCAGGGTCAAATGTCTATCTCATTTGTTCTCAACTTTACTTTATTTTTTCAATGAAAATTTTTTTCTTGAACTTTCAGAAAGCATAAGACCTCCTGTTTCTGCCTCTGCAGTACTAGGATCACAAAAACATGTCACTGCACCCAGCATTTTCTTGGGTGATAGAGTTCTGAATTCAGATCCCCGTGCTTGTGTAGCTTTGTTTCCAGCTTTCCAGGCCTATTTTTATTCTTTCTCTAGCCTCATCAAAAGGTAAGAGTTTGTTGAAATGTATTTATTGATGTAGCCCAACTATCTAATGGCTTTTATAACTGACATATAGTAGTCTTCTCTAAAAATAATTTTAAAAAGTTTAATAAATTAAAGAGAATATAGTAAATGTATGCATGCTACTCCTTGCTGAAACTTCTTTTGGTACTTTGTATGAAATAGTGGCCTTTCCTTTGCAATTGAGAACGGCAGGTTAGTATCTCTAAAAATGAATTTTATGCTGTAAAGCAGATGGACAAAGAACAAATCATTGTTAAAGATCATTTACATACACCGTACTTGTAGTTATGGCAGTACCACTTAAGGAAGCAACTGTATCTCATTAAGAAGACATCCGTTACAAAATAATAAAACGTATTTTGTAAGGGATAATGAGTAATGTTGTATTGAACAATTTTCTGGTCCTCGGAGGACTAAAAGAAATAAAAGATTGATATAAATATTTTTTGGACTGAGAATATACTATTTTTTATGTGATGATACGAAATGTGAAAAAAATCATTTTTTTTCTATTAAAGGGATGCTCAATATATTTTTGGAATGACTTATATTGCACCATACTTTACAATTCCAGGTTGTTGCATTTTAGAAGATATTTGGCATTCATTAAGCAAACTGAAATACATATTTCAGAACTGAAGGCTCTTGTGGACAGAATTTCACGGGAGTCATTTGCAACATACTTCCTAAAAGAAGCTGGCAGACAAGATTCTCCACATTTAAACTAAACTTCAAGTGCCACTGAAGGATGGAAGTGATAGGCAGTGGGTAGTGACTGAAAACCAGAGGAAAACAAACATCTGTGTGACTGGAAAGCATAAGAGTAAAACTCAGAGAAGGAATCTCTCTGTAATCTAGGAGAGAAGATGTTTAAATTAACATAAAGTACAAATAACTTAAAGAACATTGAGATCAGAAACAAGTTTATAAGAACGTGGGGATTTGTGATGCCTTGTTATTTTTCAACCTTCTTTGTCCTTTCTTTTGTGTGTGTAGTGTATCTATATGCACACGTGTGTGCATACTTGCATGTGTGTGCACATCAAGAGGCACTTAGTAGAAATTGTGTGTCTTTATTTCCCTATACCTTGCTGTTTTGAGACAGAGTGGCTCACTGAATGTTAAGCTTGATGATTCAACTAGACTGGCTATTCAGAAAGTTTCCAGGATCCTCCTGTTTTCTCCCAGCTAGCACTGGGATTATAGGATTGCAGGCACATACCACCACACCTAGCACTTTTTTAGTGAGGGCTGGGGATCTGAACTCAGGCCCTCATGCTTGCACTGACAGCACTTTCCTGACTCAGAACCTCCTCAGCCTTACATTCTGCTTTTAAGCCACTGCATATAAAATGATTCACTGGACATGGACAAGGCAAGGTAGAAATGCAACATAGAAACAATCCTACCTACACATTACTTCTGTTGTGTATGATTTGTAGAAATAAATTGTTTAGATATCTATTTCATTCTCTCGGGTGACCAGATCTGAATTTTGGTTTCTAAGGCAGAGTTAAGTTTGTGTGGAAAAGAATTATTTCAATTGGTTTTGGTTGATTTCAAAATATATAATATATAAGTCTGAATCACAATTATTTATATTCAAATAACAAATTATAAGCAATTCTATGTAACTTACCTAGCACATGTAAAATGAACGTTTGAAGGGCACCTTCTTGGATAACCAAGTCATCTATAGGACGTGCAGGAAATGTTGTTTAGTTATCTTAATTGTATATGTGTCCCCAAAGTTACCAAAATTATTGAAAAAATATTTAAATATATTTAAAGTGTATTTAAAATAAAAAGTAAAGCATAATTTTAATTATATTTACCATATTTAAATTTATTTCCTAGTAGAGAAATGAAATTTTAAAAAAAAATTTTTTTAATTTAATGTATGTGAACGATTTGTCTGCATGTTTGAGTACACACTATGTGCATGACTGGTGCTGAAAGAGGCCAGAAGAGGGCATCAGATGATGTGAAAGTGGAGTTACACATGGTTGTGAGCAACCACATAGATGCTATAAGCAAACGTGTGTCCTCTGGAAAAAAAGAAAGTACCCTTAACTGCTGAGCCATCTTACTAGGCTCAGAAACAAACTTATTTTTAATGTTGAGTTTGTTTCTTCAAATTCCAAGCCCACGGTTCTTCTCACACTTAAAACTGAGTACTTTCACTTATGAAAATCTAAAAGTGTGTGTTTCCAATATATGCAATATTTCTCAGTTTCTGGGTTACTATTCATTCCAATTATTTGGTTTCTGGTGAAACTATGGATGTATTTAGATAATTATTTCAACTATATAGCTTATATCAGTGTTACGTTAAGAATTTGAGCACTGAAGACAAAGACAAGTGTTTGTGTTTTAATTTTATGAAACAAATAATCATTCAAAGTTATTATATAACATAATTTGCTGTTCAGATAATTATGTTTAGAAAACCCCAACAGTTCTTACTGTTACAGAAGTTTCTCGGTTTTCATTTTAGTTGGCTAGAGCTGCCTTAACAAGATTGTCACAGGCTGTGTAGGCAATTGACACTTTATTCTCTCAACTTTCAGAGGCAGTTTCCCCAGGGATAAGGTGTCAGGAGCCTTCATTTCTTCTAAACCCTCTCTATTCAACTTGTACAGGGCTTTTCTCTTCCTTGCTTGGGGTCATTTTTGTGTGCATTCTAATTTTCTGGTCTTATAAGGACACCAATTGGGTTGGATTAGAGCCCATTCAACCAGTCTCACTTGTATTTAATTACCTCTTTCTTTAAAACCTATCTTCAGATACGGCCACATTGTGAGACAAAGGGCCTCAGAGTTCCAACATATGAATTTTAAAGAAACACGATTCTTCTCATAATAGCCTTCTTTAAAATTATAGTAAGCCATAAAATGTCACATATCTTAATAATTTACCGCAGATGAAACTGGCGATTCCTTCCCTATTCCTCCTTGCTGTTCCTGCCCTTTAAAAAATATGACTTTGCTTGGAAAGATGAACTGGTAAAATCTGTTCGATCTAAGTCCTTTAAATAACCAGAAAGAACCTTTGGAACACACTCATGAATCATGTTCTCAGCTTTACTTATGTCAAAATCCATTTGGGGACACTTTCTTCCTGAAAATGGTTAATGATCCATGTACTATCTGACAGTTCAAAATTACTTCAATATCTAGTCCACATTTGTGGCCACATTTCAGGGATACATTTTAATTCTACTGTGGAAACGTGAAAACTTGACATGCTATTAAAAAGGAAGAGCAGAAAAGATGTCAGACCATAACAAGACTCTATGTAGTTTAACCTGAGTTTCGGCTTTTCTAGCTTTAGTGGTTTTTACGTCTTCTGTATTTCAGATGTAGCTCTTTTACTGAATACCGGTTTTCTAGATTTTATTCGGTGCCTTCCTATTTTCCTTGAAGAAACAATTTAGAATACGTTGAGAGATTACCAGGGAGACATTTAGCTGCAATGAATTATTTTTTAGAGATTCTCCCATACTTTTTATTTTTATTTTATGTATTTTTTTCCATTTATGAACTTAACTCATATGACACAACTTTGCCTAAGGAATACTCTATCATTGTTTTATGCATGTAAACCAATGTACATTAAAATAAAACTAGAAGTCTGTTAAAATTTTAATTATATTAGGTGCTACCAGAGTGCAATAAGATCTCAGAGAAATGAGAAATTAGACACCAAACCACTAAAGATCACTAATGTAGCAGGAAACTTAGAAACATCTGTAAGTGAATAAAAGTTGGATATGGGTAAATTTGGTGACTGGACTCTCTTGAGACTTGTTGGAGCTTGGACAGTTGCTAGTGGATAAAAACCAGGGGCTACTTTATACAATTTAGACTAAACCAGCAGATCACCCACACAGGTTTTTCTCTACACCATGTGTATTGGTAGACTATTTTGAAAACAGAAGTAAAGGGCATACTTTAATCTCTAACTTTATGAGGTAGATCCTGGTTTTGCCTTCTGCAGTTCATGGCTATACCATGCCTATACGATGAAAATAACTGAAAGAGCCCAATTATGAGTAAGTTGCTTTGAATGTAGATGGGTGTAGAGAAGCAAGATAATAACAAGTCTGGAAAGGAGATGTAGTTATGTAAGCCAGGTGATTTTTAGTAGTAACCTTGGAATCTGGGCCTCACAGTGCCTCTCAAGGTATTAAAATAACTGAAGTGAACTCTGAAGAGATTTGAGGGCACATGCTGCCCCTCTTCTGTGTTTGCTCTAACATCTAACCCTCCAATGGCACACTGCATCCAGAACCCTAATACTACCATGGTCTATTTGAAAGGCCTTAACTTTCACTTAATAACTCCCTTCCCTGCCCCACAAGATAGAGCTAATGATAGCATGTCTCTTGCAGATTACTGTGGGGACTATTGAAAGAAATAATTGAGGTTACACATGGAGCAGCAAGATGATAGTGATGTTTAATGCTATTATTGTTCTATTCTTGGTGTTGATGCTTCAAGAAGGGTGGCATCCTGGAAATTCAATGGGAAAAGATGATATAATAGTTCCTAAGACAGTGGTTATTACCAGGAGCTGAGAAGCCTCAAGTTCAAATGGCCTCTCTACTTCTTTACTGAATGACTGAAGACAAAGATTATTATCCCACATGTGAACATAACTAAGGACTGTATTTTCAATCAGAATGGAAAAAATGAATGCATAAATAAGAAAATATAAGTTGACTTGAATCCTTAAGACAGTTTATTATTATCTTCCTCCTGTTATAGCAATACTTTCTTCGTTATCTCCGAGGAGCCCTTTGTTTACTCCTAGGACATCTGTGCTTTCGTCCATTGACCAGAAATCACTACCTCATCAGGTAAAATCAGATGAGAGTGTGTTCAAAGTACCTAGCAGGTTGTCTGGTTAATGCTTCTATTCTATCTAGTACAGAGGGATACATACTATTTTGTTCCTTCGAAGAAAATAATGTGCTTAATCCCTTGGGAATGGAACGATGTTATGTTATTTGGCGAATGAGATTATTATTTTTGAGAAAATGTGGATTAAGAGATGTAGTTGATTTCTCTAGGTGTTGTGTTAATTACGTTTCAGGAGGCAGTATGGCAGAAACCTCAACCTTGTGGACAATGCCCACTTTTATCATCCCTGAACTTTTCACAGCTCAATCCTTTGCTCTAAGCTTAGATTGCTTTAGATTCTGGAAGAAAGCATGCTATACCATTTCCCTACAGAACTGGCATTAAATTTCAACTTACCTCCCAACAGAACTAGAATATTGTAAGCAAACACAAAGCTGCTCTGTCTCTATACCTACAGTGTCATTGAAAATCCCCTTGGTGTTGCTATGTCTTATCTGGGCAATGTGCCACAATTTAGTACAGAAACTCAACTACTGAGTGTTTAAAGCAACATTTTTGTCATCCCCATAGGGTGTTATTTCTCAATCCTTTCTTCCTAGTTAGCCCTCCAAGGAGCTGTTATCCTAGTTACCAGCTGCTTCTGTGCAATAGAAACATCATAGGGATGCTGTATATTTAACTGTCGGTTGCTTGTATGTTTGTGTATCTCATATCACAAAAGGAAGAAGAAATAGGGTAGCTCACGTTACCACAAGTACAAACACCAAGTACTGATCATTGGAGGTGATGTTGCCAGCAAGGAATATATGCCCCAAAGGAGTACTAAAACTGTGATGATTGTAATGGGTAGTAAGGAGAAGAAGTAAAGGAAAGAATAGGCCTTCTTCTTTTAATGTGATCAGATAGACTTCCACTTGGGATGCCAATTGGCAAGGATAAACTGGAAGGAAATCAGGGACTAAGACCGGTTTAAAATCAAATTGTGAATTGTTACCGAGAGATCTTTTTACTTCTTTTAATACGAAACCGAGTGGCCTCAAATCTACAGATAGTCCACATCAACTTCTGGAATGCAGAAAAAGTAGATACCACCATGCTATGATTGAGCTACAATTTTTTTTCTTAGTCTAGGTTAACTGGACGTCTTGAAAAAATAATGACTAGCAAAGCAAATTTAAAGAAATATTTTATAACTAAATCATTTTACATGATATTCAATTTTAAATTTAATGCCCAATGCTAATGCAATAAATGCTTTTAAAAAATTGGAGCATTTGATTATGAAACAAAAGATTGGAACATTACATGTAAGTTAAAATGTTCTTTGACATTATTGTCTATTTTGATATTATTAAAGCTTTTGAGATGGAGACTTGTATTAGATAATGTACTTATAGTCTTTTACATTTTAGAGATGTATGAATAGATAGATAGATAGATAGATAGATAGATAGATAGATAGATAGATAGATAGATCTCCAGCCTATAATACAGGGCTCATTTATTGTTTAAACTGATGGGTGTTTTGTTTTGTTTTATTTTGCTTATCTGTGGAAGGAATTTGCAGAGGTTTTTGTTCTAGTTGTTTTGTTTGTTTGTTTTTACAGTTCTTTGTCTTCTTCATAGCCTTTTATACTTGTGGGGTTAAGTTTACCAACCAGATCCCAGCTGTGTCAATTTCTAGTAACTGACTGACATTGTAAACATTTATAACCTGACTTTTTGTAAATCTTGGTCATATTTGCATAGTCTTCATCTAACACACTCCTATAGTCCTTTTGATGTTGCAAACATGATTCTAGGTCTCTCTCAAGCATTCATTCTAAAGCCATTGAACATTTTTCTAGGCCCAAAACAAAACAGAATTATGAAGCTAGAACCCAGATATGAATAAGATTGGTGAGGGTAGGGGAGAGGGCTTAGTATGTAGGAGAGCTTGTTTTGCTAGCATGGAGATTCGAGTTCATATTCCCAGCCCTGAGCTGTTTAAATCAAACAAAAGAAAAGAAAAGAAAAGAAAAGAAAAGAAAAGAAAAGAAAAGAAAAGAAAAGAAAAGAAAAAATAGACAAGCCTAGCATTGTGTATACGTAAGTCTGCAACCCAATGTCTACTTCAGGGCAGAGAAGGACTGCTGGGTTTTACTGCTTGACAACCTAGTTCTGAATTCTGTGGAGACTCTTCCTCAGTGAATTAGACAGAGTGTGACAGAGTATGGAAGAATACCTGACACCCTTTCCTGGCCTCTACCTGCATACATGGTCCTCACTTGCACATACATGTGCACAGATGTCATATACACACCACACGCAGCTATAGAAAAAAATCAGCAAATACCACTATTCAAAGAACAGAGATCAAGAGAAAGCATGTGATGTAAGGAATGTCTCGTGGTTTTCCTTTCATGACTTGGTTTTCAGATGTGACAATCTAAGACAACAGTTGTTGGGCATTTTATTTCTCTTGAGTCTTTGTCACATTTTCTGTCTTAGCTTATGTTGCAACCACGTGTAGGTTTCTGATCAGATCTAGTGACTTATAACTGTCATGGTTTCAAAACATATCAAGTAGAATTGCTGTCTTGAAGAAATGGAGATTCATATATCAATCCACAAAGGTCAGGCAAGTAAGTCATGAAGACAGAATAAAAGCTTCAAATAAACCCTAATGAAAGTGTTCAATGAGCTAGTCTACATTTGAAAATTTGGCATCAACAAGCTCCTTTATTTAAGATGTAAACAAAACTAAAACATGAGAAGATAACTCCCAGTGGGAGCAGAGAAAGAGGAAACCATTATACTAATATAAATATGCAATATACCTTAACTTCAATTTCAAAGACTCATACGCACAAGCCACTTGTTTTTATCAAAGATACATTTATACTTTCGTGAGTTGAGATTTATTTTATCACCTTACTAATGGCAAGCACTATGTGTAAAAACTTTCAGATACGTTTTGCAGTCCTTCAGCTCTGTGGTGGATTGTAATGAATGTTTCACATAACACTTAATTGAAACATATATATTAATAGTAAAATTCATAAATCACAAGTGCAGAAAAAAAGAACATGGAATCACAAATGTGACACAATGTACATTAAAATAGATACATCAACTATTAAAATAAATGTATCTCTTACTGAGAAATAGATCAAAATCAAATCTAGTAGTTGACTTATGAAATCACACATCGACTATTGAATCATTACTTATTGAATACTGAATAAGATACATCATCCATCAAATCAAATGCCATCTCTAGTAAATCAACCCTCCCATCTGACTCAAAACTGCCTCCCACTAAATCAGAAAACTACCTAATAAATCAAAGCAATATTGCATCAAAGAATTTCATTTAAAATAAATATAGTCAGTTACCATACAACATATTTCATAGTAAGGGCATCATTTATTAAGAGAAATATATGCCTAATTCATTCAAATGTGCTCTTATGATATAGAAAAAAATTCAACACTTATTTACTGATCTTTAAAAAATTTCTAAACATAATTACCAAGCAAAAAGGAAACGTGTGAATTATATAGAATAATTCTGTCTTTTTAAATAGCTCTTTTCCTTATGCCTTAGTTTTAAAATTTTTTAAACATTTCACCTTCATTTTTATTCATTTATTTGATCTGTATTTGTATTTTATGTAGTATTTGTGTGCTACAGCCTGGTGTTTTGAAACATATGTATAAGGTAGTGGTCAAACCCAAATAGTTAACATACATATGACAAAAACCATTGATCATATGTTTGTGTTGAGAACATTTAAAATCCTGCCCCATAGTTACCTGAAAATACACAATTATTATTAGCAAGTTTCATTTGGTTATAAAACAGAACAATTGAATTCTTCCTATTGTTGATGCCCATAATCCAACCTCTTCTTCTGTTTCTGGTAACAACTTCTCTGCTCACTAATGCTAGAGCAACCACATATCATACATATAAGTGAAATTATGTGGCCTTTGTCTTTCCAAGCCTGGATTATTTCACTTAACTCAATGCCCTACAGTTTCATCCATGAAAAATCAGTTTCTTCCTCTGAGTAGCTACAAAGAACTTCAGAGTGAATATGTACCACATTCAATACAAATTTACCCACTGATTGACAACTTGTTAGCTACTGTGAACAGTGCTGCAATCCACATAGAATACAGATAACTTTCTGAAAGGTTGATGCTATTTCCTTATGGAAGTACCCATGACGAGACTGTTGAGTCACATGGTTAAACTATATTTCCCCATATAATTTCACTCAATATCAATATCAATTTCTAGACCACAGTGGACAGAGCTTTCATCTTCTCTATACCTTTTGCCAACCATTTCAACTTGTTTGTCCTTTTAATGGTCACTCTTACTGGATAAAGGTATGAAATAAATTTATTGTTTCATTTTTTTTTGTTTTGTTACAGCTTAATTATTAGTGATAAAACATTGGGAAGCTGGAGACTCCAGTCATGGTACTCTCTTCTCATTCTCTCTTGTTTCCATAAACACACCCAGGTACCTTTAATGTATTCTACTATTTGGTAACACTCTTCTCAGTCAATTAGGACTAGGACAGAGTATTGTGTCTAAAGATTAGACTAGTGTAGAGACTGTGAGCCTAGAGACTGTGTAATGGAAAACAGCAAGATCATCTCTGTTAGTTTGAGTTTCCTAGGTAACTTAGAGGGCAAGAATTGACTCTATACTTATATTAAAAAGTATTTATACTTACTTAACCCAATATACCTCCTTCAAAGTAATTTACTATCAGTTTTAAAACTTAGAAAGCATTCTGATAAGGAGAGATACTTTATAAAGAACCCTATGCAACATTTCATCTAGAATCTTTAATTAAAAATTTTACATCTCCATGTAAAAATTAGAAGCATAAGCAATTATGTGAAACTTGCATATTTAATCAATGAATACATATATACACAGGGAGAGAGAGAGAGAGAGAGAGAGAGAGAGAGACTTCTGTAAGGTAAAAGAACTAATATTGACAAAATAACAGATTAAGTTTAAATAAAGGTGTCACATTATTCTTTAACTGGCAACTGAAATAAATCCAGAGAGTTACTTGTGAAGAGGGAAGTTACTTGTGAAGAGGGAAGGTCTGTTGAAGAATTGCCTCCATTAGATTGGAAAGTGGGCATGTCATGCAATTTTCAGTTGATATACAATGGCTCAGTCTATCATTGTTGTTGCCATTCCCTGGTAGGTAAGTCTGGGATGCATAAGAAAACTAGCTAAGCAATCCAGGAAAAGCAAGCCATTAAATAGGATACTGTCATCGTCTTTACTTCAGCTCCTGACTCCAGGTTTCTGCCTTGATTTCCTGATCTAAAATCCTTCAGTGATGGACTGTTACCTGAAAGTGTATGGCCAAATAAACCACATCTTCTCCCAAGCTGCCTTTTTAAATTATTTTATTACAGAAACAGAAAGCAAACTAGAAAAGTGGGATTCATAATTGACAGAGGTAACTCACAGAATATGGATTTATTCATTTGTCACTATGGTGGGAATAGTTGAAATAAATGATAGCATTTAATGTTTATTCATTTGAACCACCATCCAAAGGGTATGTAGGGACTAGACTTAGGTCCCATATATATTTGTAGCAGATGTATAGCTTTTTTGGCTTCATGTGGGTCCCCTAACAATTGGAGCGGGGCTGACTCTGACTCTGTTGCCTGCCACTGGATCCCCTTCCCCTACCTGGACTGGCTGGTCAGGCCTCAGTGGGAGAGGATGTGCTTAGTCCTGTTGTGACTTGATGTCCCAGGGATGGGTAGTATTCAAGTAAAGGCATTCCTCTTCTCTGAAGAGAAGGACAGGTGATAAATGGGCTAACTTGTGAGGGTGAAACTGGGAGTAGATGAGGGAGGGAACCTATGATTGGGATGTAAAGTGAGTGAATAAAGAAATTAATGAAAAATAAAATAATGTTCTAATAGAATTATGACAGTAACTTCTCTGGAGAAACTAGAATTAGTGGGAGTTTTTAGCCATGTTTTTCTCCAGTAGTAAAAAGATCAAGTTGAGCACTGTCTGGGATTTCTTCGTGGTACCTGCCTTTCCCAAGAAGTCAGGATTTCATTCACATGAGGAATCTTTGCAGTTTTGAAGGCTAATTACCCTGTAGCATCTCATAGCCATTAGGCTATGCTTGTTTTCTTGCTACTGGGCCCATGTAAGTCTGAGACTGTAGAACATGAAGTAAGTATTTCTGATTCATTAGCAGGTGTTCTGTTGTGTTATGAAATTATGGGTATGAGTGAGTTTAAAACTTATTTACTGTCATCAGTATTATTGTTGTCTTCTTGGAGATATTAAAATACAGGCAGTTTGGAGAATAAGCAGGCACATTTTAAATTATTACTGTGCAGTGCACATAGTCAATGGATCCCATAAACAGACCATGAACATGTGAAATTGATAAAAAAAAAGGGGGGGGAGGGAAGGGGGCAAAGATACATAGAGGAAGGAAATTTACATGAGTAAAAACATGGTAACTTTAAGAAGAAATTAGTTGAAGGGGGAAGTAAAAGTTAACCAGCTAGTGAAAAAATATCTCCTTAGGATTACATGAGGAACAATTGCTAGAAACCTAATGTATGATAAGTTTTTGAGAAGGTTTTTCAGGAAGCAATCTGAGTCAGAAGCCATGAGTTTACTGTTAGAGTAACTTTATTCTCTGTCATCATGCAGTGGACCTCACTCTCACAGGGATGTTCTCTCCAGGAATGCACCTACTCAACTTTGGCTTTGAGACACCCTGGCCCAGATAAAGCTTGAAAATGGTTTGTAAATCATTTGTAAGTTTGTCAATAAGACCAGGCCTCCCTTATTTATAAAATACAGCCCAAATTTGTTTATTACCGATCAGCACTGTCTCTGTCAATAGAAGTATTGATTGATTGTAATTGAAGTTTTACACAGCATGAATTGATTAAAATGTAAAATAACAAGGAATGGCATATCAAAAGGAACAACTCCGTAAAATACCTGAGCCATACTAACCAAACGAAGGTGGGGAATACAGGCTACCTCAGCCAGTGGTGGAAAGACAGGTCAGTCAGCTGATTTCACATTAATAAATAATTAAATTCTCAAATTGGTGTTGACCTCCTTAATAAACATTTTATCTTCTCGTTTATATAGAAAAAGTAACTTAGAAAGTGTTTTAGTTTGCTTTCTATTGCTGCAACCAACACCACAACTGAACCCAAATTGAGGAAGGAAAGGTTTATCTCATCATCACTAAGGGAATCCAAGACGAGGACTCAAGAAGGAATCTAGAGGTGGGTACCTGAGATAGGAACTGATCCAGAGGCCATGAATGTGTTTGGCTTACTGGCTTGCTGAGGGCTACCTGCATGGGCATTGTATACAGTGGGTTGTGCCCAATCATGTCAATTATTAATCAAGAAAATATCCTACAGACATGCTCAAAGGACAATTTATTGGAGAGCTCTTATTCAGTTTAGGTTCCCTCTCCTCAGGTGAACCTAGCTTGTGCACCTGAGAACAAAAAACTGACCAGCATACAGAATAGCACCTATAAATTTTCCTATTGACTAGCATTAGGCTAATTTTGTTGTCTTTATTTTGTCCAGATTATAAAACATCAAGATAAAATTATATATCCATTCTGTTTCAGAGTGTTTTTCTAGGCAAACTTCTTTGAGTATCTATGAAAAAATATTCATCAATTATTTAAAGAGTGGTATCATGTGCGGGAACATTTCCACTGAATGACTTTCTGTTTCACTACTGAAATATATATGTATACTTCTAGTGTCTCTTAACATTCTTTCTGTTATATATACAATAAATATAGTATTTGTAAGCACTATGTTTGGTGTATTTTTTCTCCCAAAGCATTTGTTTAAATGTAGTCCCCAGTGCGTCTGTTGAGAGGTAGGGACCAAGCAGAGGAGATTGGACTGTGGAGACTGTAGACCCACAACTCGATCAATGCCTTTTTTATATAAGTGGATTTGTTATCCTGCAACTGCTGTCCTTATAAAAGGACAACTTGATTTTCTTTTCTCTTTTTCCCAAATGCTTTTCTCTAAATGCACAGCAAGAAGTCTCAGAAAAAGAGGATTCTTAAAAGCTGTGCTTGTGCTCAATGGTATCAACTCCTTACTTGAGCCTACAAGTTAACCAAAATCGGAGTAAAACCTCAAATCTTTGCCTTTATATGTGACCATCTGTCCTCTTTACGTTGAAGGAATACAGGTAAGTGTCTTTGTTTGTTTGTTTGTTTTTCAACTTACAATCCTCCTGGTTTCCCAGAAGAATAGACAGACTCCTGTCCTTTACATGTGGAAACTATCCATGAAGACATGACTGCACTATACAGTAGAAATGACCATCTTGTAAGAACCAGACTGATACCCTTAAGGGATGGTAGACTTAAGAACTTCTTTGTCTCCGTTTATAGAATCAGAACGAAACGTTGAACAGCCAGGCCACCGCACCTTGACCACCTCTGGCCTTTTGCTGTATTTGTTTACATGTTTAAGTCTTCAGCATCCCAGTAATGAGATGGACATCCCTGGCTCTCTTGATTTCATTCTCTTCCCAATGTGGCCACATTGTGTAAACTTTTTTCTGCATTTAACCAATAATTTTGTCTTCCTTAATTTATACACTGAGGACAAGTGACTGCTGTTGAGGCTGCTATAATCTGTGGTTTTGCTCCCCCTAAGACAACTTTAATTATAACTTTTATGAATTGAATTAGAAGAAAAGAGACTTAAAACAAAACAAAACCAGTAGTCTCTTTTAAAAAGTTGACCTTGAAAAAGGGAATACTGACACTGCTGTTAGAATTACTTTGATCTCAGAAGCTTATTTCTAAGAGTTTTGTTTGTTTGTTTTTACTTTTAACTATGTGTATGCATATAACAGTGTGTGTGCATGTGTGTGCGTGCATGATTGCACGCGGGCGCGCGCGCGCGTGTGTGTGTGTGTGTGTGTGTGTGTGTGTGTGTGTGTGTGTGTACTAGAAGGCAGAGCAGAGGGCCAGAAAGCAACAGAACTCCAGTCGGTTGTAAGCTGCCCAATGTGTGAGAGATAAACTTAGGTCCTCTGCAAGATAAGTATGAGCTGTGAACACAAAACTGGTTTTGTTTTTCTCTAATTTTCTACTATGACTGGTATCAATTGCCTTCAATCAACATTCAGTGATTGAGCAGAAACATACTTTGAACTTTTTTGTCCTAAAGTATGACCCATGGAAAGTTTTCTCAAATGATCCACAGGTTTCCCTTTCCATATGAGTTTAGAGATGCTTTGAGTCTAATGTTCTGTTTTATCCACAAGATTCCAAATGATAGAGAACAAACTACTCCTGCAAGTTCTCCTCTGACCCCCCCCCACACACACACACACAGAGAGAGAGAGAGAGAGAGAGAGAGAGAGAGACAGAGACAGAGGCAGAAATACAGAGACAGAGAAAGAGAGACAGAGAGACATAGAGGAGGGAGAAATATGTGTAAACGATTTTCATCAAAGAATGACTCTACTGTGGTGTTCTACTAGAGTGTTCCCTAAATTTGCGAGATATTTGAAGTTTTAATTTTATCAGTGTTATAAATCTATTATCCTTCAGATTCAAGGAATCTAAATTTTCTGCAGAAATAGAAACTAACACATAAAGGTTGTATGTCAATATGATACTAATTGTTTCTAGCTCCTTGTGCATTAGGTTTACTGATGTCCCTAAAGAAAATAAAGAACTCAGAACATTTTACCAAGATGTAATCTTCCAAATTACAACTGTGGATGGTACTAACATTTCAAGATCTGTGTTCATGGACTCCTCATTGTATTGTGATAATTAGCTTTAAGTAAAGATAATCAGACATACCTACATGTCATGTATTCCAAGTGTAATTAAATGGTATTATATTGGTCATCTTGGAGTATTTCTGTACACTACCGTATCTTACTTGACCAAATTAGAAAACTGATTTTTATATAAAAATAACCTAGTCCTGACAGATTCTATTATTCTCTAAATTAAAAAAAATAGATACATTTATGAGAAGAAAGTTAATGTTTGTCTCAGGACACCATATTTTCATTATAATTTTTGCCCTAAAATAAAATATATAATGAAAATAACTTAATCATTCTGCAATTATGTTCATAGCTATTTTTACTGTAAATGTGGAAGCGTGGCTGTTCAGTCTTTCATTATCTGAAGTCTTGATCCTTCTGTAAAACTCTTACAGTGAAACTTGTGAAATATGAATCTCACAAATTTTCTAATACAGTTATTAAAATATTTGCTCTTATTGGAAGCATTTTTCATTTCTCATGAAACTTTATCAATATTGTTTCTTATCATTCTATAGAAATATTACTTCTAAAGCTCTCAGTCACTTTTGAGATGAAGATTTCACCTTTACAACATAAATAACATCTAATGAAACACAGGCTGCATGTGGTATATGGCCTTTAATTCTGGTATTCGGGGAGCAGAAGGACGTAAGCTGGTAGAATTGTAGGAGTTCCAAACCAGACTATTCTGCATAGTGAGTTCAAAGCTTCATTCAAGTCTGCCAGGGTTACATAGTAAGACCAGGTCTTAAAAAAAAAGAAAAGAAAAAGAAAAAGTGACCCAAGCAAGTTCAACATAGGGCTGCTCCTACAAGGTTAGCTGATTAAATTTGACAGAAAGAGAATGGTGGGTGTTAATAGGTACTGACTTTTTCATGTATCATTTTTTTTCCCCAAGTAGAATCAGATCAGACAAAGTGAGACAGATTCCACCCTAGTGATGGGAGGCAACTGAGGACAAACCAAAGGATGGTTAATTTCAGTCAAAATGATTCAGATTCAAGAGAGCAAGTGGCTGAAGTCAAAATAACATCCCATGTGATGGTGGTACATGCTTAAAATTCCTCAATGAAGGAAGCGGAAAGAGGAGGATCATACATTCTCTTTGAGACTCTGTCTCAAAGCCTGTGAGAAAAATGGAGTTACTTGTGTCAGCGCTTCCAATACTAAATTAAGCCAGGAGGTTAAGGAAAAGTGGTCTTGTGTATGGCTGCTTAACACAGAATCCCTATGCTAGAACTCATTCATGGAAGCTGTCGTGCTGTATGACAGGAAAGAGAGCTCCCAGTGGATTTATCATTAGGTTTCTGGTGTTGAATTCTTCTAATATTCTGCTTTATAGTGGTGGCTTCTATTTTCACAGGAAGGCAGCTGACTCTTTTCTCTTATAAGCTTCTACCGTGGTTTTCTGTCCTTTTCTGGTGAACTAATTTATCACTGGATCAGGAAACCTACAGAGTCAGATTGACTGACACCCTAATTTCCTCAAGATTGAGGGATGAAGTACAAGGGGGAGATGAAACAGCTGCTTACAAGCTTCTTTTTAAAAGTACCAGCTCCTCAGTTGACCTCACATGGTAACGAGCAGCAGATGAGAGCATGACATGTCTGCCTTCATCTTGTATCTGCCTGTCTTCTTTACTTTAGATAAAGGCACACTGGAAAGCCCTTGACCTAAGTCTGCTGTCACCTGGGATTCCCGGAAGAGCCAAGCCTTACAGGCCAGATGAATTTCGTCATTCCCATGAAGACAAGGCCACATCCTGGAACACAGGTGATGTTCCCGCAGGAACGGGACCAGAAAAGTCAACAGTAGTATAGATGATTTCAGAACTCTTTGTATAACTTTGTATAACCAGATCTCAGACAAGGTTCAAGCAGACTATACCTTGACCAGGGCTGTTTAATGGTGCGTACCATTTGTTTTAGTTTCCACTCTACTTATTGGTAAATCTCAGGTACTTATTTTTGCTTCCATTTTAAAATTTTCTTCTGTAATTGTGTGTTTGTAAAGTAGCTCTACAAAGTTCCTACAAATTATGCCATCCACTACCTCTTTAGATAGAATTTGAGTTGGTGTTCATCCTTTTACCCATTTCCAGTTATTCTTTTAGACATTTCCAAATGCACAGTTCTCATTTTCCTTCGGTTTACTTACAGAGAGAAAGAAGAATTCTCTCTCACTTAATTACTTGTAGATAACTTCTATGAAACATAGAAGACATAAGAGAGTTACGAAAAGTGGTTAGACATGTATAGAAGATTAATGTCAAGAATCAAGAGAGAGAAAAGCACTATTTTGAGACAAAGTGACATTCATGAAGTCCAAAGTTCCTTTTTTCATGGAGTAATGGAAGAGAAACATGAGGAAGGTGCTGGCATAGTAGTATCTGCGTGGAGTAAGCACTACAGTGAATATTTCTCCACAGATAACAGCAATGCTCTGAGCTTTGCTTACCAAATTTTGTAATATATTTATGTTCTTTCCACTATCCCCTGATCCTATGGACTTGATTGACCAGATATTGTTTTTCACATTTTATTTTAAAAAAATTAATACATTCTGTCTCTGTATCTTTCTGTGTGTATCTATGTCTATGTCTCTGCCTCTGCCCCTCGCCCGTGTGTGTGTGTGTGTGTGTGTGTGTGTGTGTGTGTGTGTGTGTGTG
>JANHMN010000002.1:72111513-72178316 GCA_030674055.1 Rhabdomys pumilio | reverse complement strand
GAAGATGTGGAGCAAGTAAATATGATACATGGGTAACTCTTTTGTTGCTATACACAATGGGGTCTCAATTAAAACATTCCCAACCTAAGAGAAAGACTTCATTTTTAAATCAGAGGTAACCTTTAAAATTGTTCCTTTCTTAACATGTAAACTTATTCTACTTTAGTTCCTCCTTAGAAATCATACTTGTTGCTACCTTTTTTCTCATTTTTTCCATTTGTAAAATTCATGAGTACTGCTTTTTCATTTAATCAAACCTCAATTTGAAGAAAAAAAATCCAGTCATAACCACATCTCCAATCAAAAACCTAGAATTCCATAAGAACAGGAGAACTGGGAAATACATAGGAACCCCAGTTGGCAACAAATTTATGTGATTTACAAGGAGCCTCTTATGTCTACATTTAAATGCAGCCATGTGCCCCTAAAGTCATCTGTCAAACTTGGAGAATTTCCAGATAATCAAAATGTCCCAGAGTTAGTCCTTTTAATTTTTATTTCATCTCCTCCAAGTGTGAACTCTGATTGTAATTATGGCTTTGTCTGCTCTTGGATGATTTTGTTACATCAGACAAAGAATACTCTATCCACTGGGGTGAGGGAGAGTAAGAAAACTGAGTCAGAGAATAATGAATGCTGTGTTGTGTAAAGCAGAAAACACCTTTAAACTATAGACTGTAAAACTTGCTTCCCAAAGTCATAATTAGTAAAAATTTAACTCCTCATGTTCCTCTGTACCAGAATCTTGTATTTTCTCTGCCCAAATATTGACAGGGAAGAAAGAAATTTAGAACAATAGCAATAACAAAAATGCCTCCTCCGTGGGTGGTGGTGGTGGTGGTGGGTAAAAACAAATTGACAGGTAGCAGAAATCTAATACAATGTCTTGAGTAACTACTGTTTAACAGAACAAAGGAATCTGAAATAGAACCTCCCTCTCATTTGAATATGTACACTCAACATTCATTAGATGAACCAAGAATGAGTCAAGTCTGTTCCCTTTGCATCTCTGGCTATATTTCTTGGGAATACTGCTTAGGGTTAGATGATATACTGCTCCCATTTCATTAGAAACCTTACATAAAAAATAATAATCATATAGCTATGTGACACTGAAATATCATTTAACCTTGTTGGTACAAGTTATCCCCTTTAAAAAATTAATAGTGATACCTGCCTTGTAACAATTTTTATGATTAATTTTACAATTATTATGATATGGAAATCATCTTAATATGATATGGAAATCATCAGTGAAAACATTGTATCATATAATCTTTCATAAGTTCAAAGGATGATGGAATAGACTTCCATCATTTACGCAATAAGTAATTTTGTTGTTTTTAGAACAAAGCTACCCCTTATCAAGTGTACAGTGAAGACAAACCTAATTAAAGAACAAAGATCTCATGAGGAAGGGATCATTCAAGATTCTCAGGGGTGATTGTGGAAGGGCACATACAAACATGCAGGCAAAAGTCTCATCCAAATAAAAATATAAATAAATCTAAAAATCAACAGAAAGAAAAACCTTTACTACATTATATTGACGTAACATAGCAATCCATTTAATAAGAAAAGCATAGTAATATTACAAAACAAAACTCCAAACTAAAGTCCCATTCTGGTGTTATACTGTGCGTCTTTGCTTTCCTGAGGCTGCACATGCAGGTTTGTTTTCTTCTAAGCCTTAAATTGATGTAATGTTCTATTTTCTCCGAGCACCTAACACAGAGTCTGGAACACTAACAGAGAAGGTAATAAGCATAATAGTTGTGTTCTCTCACAGTATCATTTAATGCAATTGCAGAAATTATGTGTAACCAGAGAAGAGAAATAAAAACAGGAGGTTTCCAGGGTGTAAGTGGTTTTCCCCAAGGAAGATCATACCAATTGGTTATTCAACACCAAATGATCAGCACTGATACAAATAACATTATATTTAAGAATATATATATACCAAAAATCATTGGAAAACAGAGGTCATGAATTTGAAAGAGAACAAGAAAGTGTATATAATCATTGGAAAAAAGAAGTCATGAATTTGAAAGAGAACAAGAAAGTGTATATGAATGAGTTTGGGTAAAGGAGAGAGAAGGGAGAAATGATGTAATTATAATCTCAAAAAACAAAATAATTATAAACTAAAAATGGTAGAGGAAATACCTTGTTTTCCTTTATGTGGTAATTATTTCAATGATTTGAATTACTGTGTAACAATTTGTAAATGTTATTGGCTTTCCTAATCACCAACATGGTACAAGTCAATAATTTTATTTTATGGAATACCTACGATAAATAAGTAGTCAATTAAAAGGTTTTTTCAAAATAACCAGGCACTTGCAGGTATGTTTAAAATGCCCTTTAAGTGTTGACTACATTAATTTTTAACCACCTCTCTATCATAATCCATGACATCTCTATTTTCTTGTTGAGCATGCTAACTGATACAGATCCCAATGACAGTTTCTGCTGACATAGTGGGAAGATTTGGTCACTATAACATCCGTGTTCTCAAATGATGAGATACAGCAGCAGAGGACAGAAAAGAAAGAAGAAAGGCAGTTCCAGAATGCAAGACTTACACTTTTTAGTTCTGAAGAAAAAGAACAGGCTAAAGTCTGTGTAAATCTGAAACACATTTTAAAAAATCCAAGAAACTGAATATGGAATAGACCAATAAGCAGAAAAGAAATTAAAGAAAGCAGGAGGAAAAGGAGGAGGAGGAGGAGGAGGAGGAGGAAGAGGAGGAAGAAGAGGAGGAGGAGGAGGAAAAAGAATCTAAAGCTACCTTGCTAAATAGCCTGAAGTCTAAGCAGTTTTATAGATCAGTTCTTCTGAGCTTTCAAAAAAAAAAAAAAAAAGATAATGACATTTTTTATATGTTAGTCCTCTCGAGCACTCAAAACAAAAATAAAATTCCCAGTCTATTTTTTAACTTGAAACTTATACCGATAACAAATTCCAAGAAAGCATCAAATCTGAATATCAAGAATTTTAATAATTTTGATCATGTTAGTAAAATATAGAAGTAAATCTGCCTCCTCTACATGGTTATCAGCTTGATTAGATCTGGGATTGACTCAGAGACATGCCTCAAGCAGGTGTATGAGGAAATCTCTTGGAAGGATTAACGAAATGGGGTCAGACTCTCTTGCTGAGTGAGCAAACCCTTCTAGTGGCAATGCAGATATAGAGGGGTCTGAGGGGAAAACAGAGCCTGTCTGCCTTTGTGCCTTGCTGACAACTGTATTTACTCCATAGATCTAACAGCTGTCAAACTTTAGCAGAGATTACAACACAGCTTCTTTATCCTTCCAATGTGGATTAAGACCAACAGCTCTACAGGAATCCTTCTGTCCTCTGGCGTCAATCTCCACTGAGGCCTCCAGCCTCTTGGATAGGGCAGCTACTGGCTTCCTAGACTCTCCAGGATGCAGATAACCACTGTTGGACTACCTAGTCTGTGTCATGTGAAGTGCTCCATTAAATCCTTTGTAATATAAATACATGTTTTCTGCATTCAATTATTCTAGAGAACCATGAATAAAACACCATTGGACTTGAGTTGAAGAATATTTTATAAATCCTTTATTTAAAAATGATTACTAAGATATATATGTATATATATTAATATATAAATAAAAAATACATATTTGTGTGAATATGTAGATGTA
Source organism: Rhabdomys pumilio (assembly GCA_030674055.1). Lineage (NCBI taxonomy): Eukaryota > Metazoa > Chordata > Mammalia > Rodentia > Muridae > Rhabdomys > Rhabdomys pumilio. The sequence continues at coordinate 72,174,639 of JANHMN010000002.1, read as the reverse complement.
TATACATATATATCTTAAGTAAAAACAATAAGTTGATAATCAAAAGTGTATTTAATACTAACAGTAATTTCATTGACGTTACAAATAAACAATGCTTTCCCTCATTTTAGTTGTTTGATTATTTGTACATTTGCTTTGAATTTTGGATTCTTTGTCCTTATTAGAAGTTAGAATCTGAGTGGAAAGTCTTCACTTTTTGAAATATGGGAAGCAACATCTGACCTTACCTCACACTTAGTAAAAGGAAACACCAGACAAACTCAGCACGATGCTGCATATAGAAAATATTATGAGGTAATTCATTCTCTGCTTAAATATCAGAAGAAGCTTAATCAAATAAAAATCAAAATTAACGATTAAAGAAACACTTGTATGAGATATTTACATCCTTTGACTATGTTACATTAGGAGGGAGCCAAATCTCATGTAATAACTAAAAGAAATACACTAAAGAATATTAAAGCAAAGTTAAAAAACTAGAAAACAGGCATACTCCTATCCATTGGTATTGTCAAGATTTAAAACCCTATAAAACTTGTATTTGATGTAATGTCAATAAAATACACTTTTCTGACTCTCTATTTTCAAATAAACTTAATAATCATTATTACATGTTTAAAATGCCTTTGGAGATATTACTAGACTCTTATACAGTACTTCTATTGATTATTCCAGTTGATTTTTTCAGGGAAAAGAAAGTACCAGCAGTAAGTCTATGATGCAATAATCAGTATTCTCTTTATATAAGTCTCTGTGCATATACAATAGACAGACAGTCAGCTAGCCAACCAGCCATCTAGATGTTAGAAAGGTGGATGTATATGTAGGTGATAGATAGATGAATCGATGATAGAGAAAGAGAGAGAAAGAGAGAGGGGTTAGGTGAATGAAGGAAGATGGATAGATTATGAGTTGATTATAGAAAGATAACTGTGGAGCAATGTAGATAAATAGTATGTAGACAAATGCATGGAGTAAAATTCAGCATTATGGCTTTGAGTTCTAGGAAAATTACAAACGACTTAATTAACTAATTTATTCCCTCAAGCAAGGTTTATATAGCATGGAATTTGTAGCCTCTCTAAACAAAGTTTTAGAGGCCAAAAGATGTCACTGTAAAGAAGTCCCATTAAGTGCTGCATAAATGGACTGATGTCAGATATAAGGTCTGTAAGAAAGATTTGTAATTGCAATTCTACAGCCTACTCTCTCAGCTCAAAAGAAATTGAGGAGCAATGAGACTCTGCCGTTCTGATCAATGCTTTTGACTGTTGGTTAAGTGTGCTGTCCTCCATCCTTCCTCCTTTCACAGCTAGCTAGCCACATTCTGACAACTTTAGAGTCACGTTGTTTAGAGGAAAATGAACCAAACCAAATGCAAAGTAGTAATACTACAGTCAGGTAGGTTTGGGGCTGTCAAATCAACATTGTATTCTTAATTACATTACACTACTCTGGCATCTGAATTCACACCCAAAATAACAGGACCATCTTTCTTTAGGAAATATAGATAGGTGGCCATAATTTTATACCTGAGTTGTCAGCTCCTAACTGACACTTATGTGGAAACCTAAGTGTGTTTCTCTTATGGGATTCCAAACATCCTGCCTTTTAATGCAAGTTTCCATGAGACCGAGGAGAAAACACTTTTTGTATTTGCCAGTAGAGCAAGTTAATTTTGAGAGAAAAGTTTAATTAAGATTAAACAAACTTAGAGTGTTTGTTAGCCTAAAGGCATAATGCTCCAAAAGCAAATTAGTTGCAGGATAATTGCCACTATGAACAATATTTTCATGTGCACAAGCTTACTACTGTATATCTTAAATTAACTTCACATGTCTTCATCTCCACAAGGGATGCATAGAATAACTAAGAAACTGTGGGATTTCCAAACACCTACTAGGCTTTAACTGTGGGTATTTACATTTTCTTTTCGAAATGGGAAAATGCTTAGGTTAAGAAAATGAATTAGCAAGACGTACAAAATTGGCTGTGCTAAAATACAACTTTAAAAGTGAAATTCTTCCTCTTTTATCTTGAAAAATGAACATCCATAATTAAAAGTGAGAGTGTCAACATAAACATGAGTAGGAGAAAGGCAAACTGACAGAAAAAGCAAAAATAGACACTGGAATCCTAAGTGTTTGTACATCATTGGTTTATTGAAAATTGGGGATGCAAGCTCTCCTCAATGAGAGAATTCTATTAATAGGAAACATTTAAAAGGCATCTGTATGCAGTAAAAGCTTGGGAGATTTAGGTTATATCTTTTTAAAAAAGGAAACCAGACAGTAATTTTCTGCTTAGATTGTAATTCTATGAATTAAATGGAACTCGTTAGATAGCAGTGGGGGTGGGTATTAAATTTTGTATTATAATCTCACAACATGATGACCAGAGAATGAGCCTCATCTCACAAATTCTAAATATTCCAAATGTTTCTTCCCTTGAAATGGTAATAATATGGTTAGCTTCTTAATTGAGTGGAAACATCAGATGACGGCTTGGGTGAGGTTAGGCTGTCAGCACATTTTATCAGCTCATTTCCAGTGAATTTAGATATTTGGGGAAAACTCATACTAATAATCAGCTCTAAGAGCAGAAGTTAAAAAGAGGTTTGCACATGGGCTAATCACAGGAAAGGTATCTACAAACTGGAATTCTTTGACTGTGTAGATTGGTAAACAATGAGAAACGTGCATTTCTGAGAACTGTTTAAGTACAATGATTAAAACTCACTCAGAGGGGAACATGTTTTATGGAGGGCATGCTTTGCTCTTTGTGACTTACCACGTAACATATACTTAACGAAACATCAAAGCCATACTCTCCACTTAACAAAGTCAGAAAACACTTCAGAAATGACAAGGTAGGTGTATGTGTATCTATTATATTTTTCTAAGAAGAAAATTAGCTGCTTGGTAATGCACCTTCAATAAGTGAGTCAACAAGGTAAAAAATCTATTATCTGGTATATGTTTGTAATATATGTAGCATTTGTTATGCATATGTTTATGTATATGTGTATACATATGCACATTCATAATTAATTACATGTTTTGTAAACATGGAAATAGCATATTTAAATATTAGAGAATTGGAATATTTTATGAAATTCAGGGGAAACCTCATCTTAACTCTTTTTTTTTTAATTTTTCTTCCTTCTTTTTCTTTTTATATCAGTTATTTAATTTATTTACATTTCAAATGTTATCCTCCTTCCCAGTTTTCACTCTATAAACTCCCATCCTATTCCCCCTTCCCCCAGCTTTTATGAGGGTGCTCCCCGACCCAGTCACCCACTCCAGCCTCACTGCCCTAGACTAGGGCATCGAGTCTCCACAGGATAAAGGGCCTCCCCACCCATTGTTGCAGAATAAGCCAGTCCTATGCTACACATGCAGCTGGAGCCATGGATCCCTCCATGTGTGCTTTTTGGTTGGTGGTTTAGTCCCTGGGAGTTGTAGGGGGTCTGGTCGGTTGATTTTTTTTCTTTTTCCTATGGGGTTGCAAACCCCTTCAGCTCCTTCAGTACTTTTCCTAACTCCTCCACTGGGGTCCCTGTGCTCAGTCTGATGGATGGCTGCGAACATCCACATATATATTGGTCAGTTGCTGGCAGAGCTTCTCAAGGGACAGCTATACTGAGCTCCTGTCAGCAAGAGCTTCTTGGTATCAGAAATAGCCCTTGGGTTTGGTTTCTGCAGATGGGAAGGATCCCTACATGGGGCAGTCTCTGGATGACATTTTCTTCAGTCTATGTTCCACTCTTTGTTCTTGCATTTCCTTTTACAGGAGAAATTCTGGGTTAATATTTTTGAGATGGTTGGGTGACCCATCTCTTAACAGGCCACTGAATATGGTCTCTACATGTTCTACAAGTTTTGTGGGAGGTTCAAGGCATTTTTAGCAACAGCACAGCTTCCCACCACTCCAGGTAAAACAATATCATGTTGCCTCCTGCTCAATTTTAAATCTATGTCTTCTATGTGTTACCTATTTAATCTATAAGAAAATAATTAAACTGAAGACTCTATTTTTCTTTTTCATGTAAGTCTTAAATATAGCATTAAAATAACTGAATAGTTATCAATTAAATATGGATTGAAGAATTGACAGAAAATGTCTGACATTTGCTATTTAGACATTGACTTATTTTACACAAAATAATGATCTCTAATTCTGTCCATTTTCCTAAACACCTCAAGATTTCTTTTGTTTTTTTTTTTCAGTAGACTATAACTACACTATTTGGTTTTTATTTGTTTTTGTTTTGTATAGTTGTCTCTAGAAGAACATCTAGGATAATTCTATTTTTGTGTTGTTGTGAATAACGTAGCAATAAGCACAATGTAAAGTCTTTTGAATATACACGTCAGGAGTGGTGTTCTTGGGTCATATGCCAATCTATTTTAAGTTTTCCATAGTACCTATTTGCATTCTCAGCAGCAGTATGTAAGGGTTCCTGTATGCCCATGAACTTATTAACAATGTAGTCTGTTTTTATCGTGACAGCCATTTTTACTGAAGTAGAATGGAATCTTGAGCAATTTCAATTTCAATTTCATGAAAGATGTGAATGTTGAACATACTTTCGCTTGTGAGAACTATCTTAGCAGTTTTACTTTAAAAAAAAAATCTAACCTTTAAACAAACAACCGTTCCAACATGATGAATGCAGGCCAATATTAATGAAAATTAGTTTAGTAAACTATAAAATTGTTTTAGTAATTGAATTCCACAGAAAGACAAAATATAATAACTAATTCATAAATAAAATATACAACTTTCATGATTTGTACCCCCATCAAGACTTAGCATCAATACTGTATAGAATATGAAAAATAGCCTTAAAATTTGAATAATTTTCCAGTGTTACAATGTAGTTATTAGATGGAAATCTGTACCTCTTATTTCAGCAGGGTATTTGGTTCATTTGCTTGTAAGAAATCTCCTGCCATACTAAGACTATGCCTTTTTGTACTACTGAGATAATTGAGTTTTTTCCTAAGGCATTACTGAGCCTTACTATGTTTCAAATGGGACAGATACATATTATTTGTTGTTGTTTTTGTTTTGAAGAAAGCAATATTAATTCTTTTCAGCTCTACAATGACACATATAAAGTGACCAGTTACTGGCCTGCATTGAGAACTTAATGTCATGGCAGGTTCTATGCTAAATGTTTTGCATGCACTATTTCATTCAAATACCTCAGAAACCATGAGCTCTGGGTACCATAGTCTTATAGAGGGTAAGAACAGTTCTTCAAATGGAGAGATAACAAACTTTCTGTACAGCTCAATTATTTCATAAACAGCGACCAAAGTTCAGAGATTCAAAGTTCTTAATAACAAAGGGAGTTTTCACGTGTTAGTGGAGAATTGAAGTATGAGGAGATTAGTTTTCTCCTTTTCTCGGACAGTGTTGAGTCTAAGATAAAAATGAGTGCAGTAAAGCAGTTGATGATGTCCAAGGTAAGTTGAAATAATTGTTTTCAAATGAAGCATACATACACTGAGACTAAACAAATGCCAGAATATCCTACTAACATTAAAGCCCATCCAAACAAAAAGCTTGCTAGTTATGTACACGTCACTTCCCTAACTGCCTGACTAATTTCTGTTTCTCTTTTCTTCATCTGAGTTTTTCTGATATAGAAATAATTTGTATCCATTTTGGTTAATGAATATATCTTCTTTAAAATAAGCCAAATTATTATTTTTTATATCTTATGCTGCACACACAAAAAAATTCATCTTAAAAGGGGAACTATTTAATTCTGCATTGTATTGATCAAGCTTAGCCCAGTATAGTTTCAACATTAAAAAAAAAACTATAGAGATTTTTCCATCATGCATAACATATTATCAAACACAGACAAGGAGTCTTAGCATAATGAGAGTGTTTTGCAAATGAGAAATTATAGATAATTGCTGTTTGTTCTTGTTTTCATAGAATGAAGTGTAATTATTATTAACAAGAGGCTTGTTTCAATAATTATTTCTAGTTATCCCAGGGCACAAATGCATTGAAGCAGAAACAATGCATTTCCATTCAGAGTACTTTTTCCCTAGATAATCTCTTATCACTGCCAGGGCTTACGCATGAATACTTGTTCTCAGCATGTGCTGGTCTGGCACTATGCAAGCAGGGATGTGTTTGCTGACTTGACCGTCCCTCCATTCCTTTCAGTATTCTGGACAAACTGTCTTACCATATATAGCAATATAGGACTGTTAGTTCATAAGCCTGGATGTTACTGGAACTTTGGATTACAAATTACTAAAAATTAACGTAGTGTAAAGAGCTAACTATGTATGTGACTTTCTTTCTACACATAGAAATCTTTTGCTGGGTGGTGGTGGCGCATGCCTTTAATCCCAGCACTTGGGAGGCAGAGGCAGGCGGATTTCTGAGTTCGAGGCCAGCCTGGTCTACAGAGTGAGTTCCAGGACAGCCAGAGATGCACAAAAAAACCCTGTCTCAAACAAACAAACAAACAAACAAACAAAAAACCAAAAAAAAAAAAAGAAAGAAAGAAAGAAAGAAAGAAATTTTTGAGAGCACTCCATAGTTTCAGTAATAGTGTCAGGACTTGTGACCGGATCCCATATTGGGCCTGTCGCTGGACCTTCTTTTCCTTAGGTTACTTTCCATTTCCATCCCATCCAGATTAAATCTGGAGTGTAAAAATAAATACCTATATAAATAAAATAAACAAATAAATAAATCTGTTCTTGTTTGAAGTAGTGATGGCATTTAGTAAATATAAGAGAATATAACCATTGCATATATACCAAGAATATTGAGTATGGTCAGGTTAGTTGTTAAATAGTTATTCCTTGTACTTTAACTTATCCTTAGATTTCTTTCACTGCAGCAACTGAGAACACAATAAGGAGCTTCTGGGGGCCCACTATACACTCCTGATCCCGTGTTGACCACTATGCATCATCTTAGTCAATCCTCTAGAACTTTTACTTTTAGTGTTCTTTTGCTGCAAGGAATCCCAGTAGGGTTCTAGTCTCAACTATAGCCCCCACAGAGCAAGCACTGCTTGGTGGCCTTTTATATTAGAGATTTTGCATTTGTGTTCCTACTCCAAGTTTCTGCTTTCATTTGCAGAAATGGTACTCCAAGGAGAAGGGGTCCTTAATGCTAACCTTTGCTGCCTAGCATATAAATACCAGTCTATACTATTTACCAGATTTTTTAATGGTACACATACTATTAATCACATTTAATTGCTGTTCCTTTATGGTAGTTACACCACCATCAACTGAAAATAGTTATGATTATCATTATTACTACTAGTTTAGGGCTTGTACTTGGTGGCTCATATACAGTAAGCAGAACTTCTACTGTTAAGCTGTCTCATTAGCTCCCAAGTATGTATTATCATCTGTGCCGGCTAGTCTTTATGTTGACTTGACACAGGAAGTAGTGTTTTCTGAAAATTGGAAACCTCAGTTGAAAAAATGTCTATATAAGATCCTGCTGTAGCCATTTTTATAATTAGTGATTGATGGGAGAGGGCCCAGCGAATTGTGGGTGGTGTCATCCCTTTGCTGGTGGTACTGGGTTCTGTAAGAAAGCAGCCTGAGTACTTCATAGGGAGCAATTAAGTAAGCAGCACTTCTCCATGGTCTCTCCATCAGGTCCTGCCTCCAGGATCCTGCCCTGTGATTGTTTCCTGTCCTGACTTCCTTTGAAGATGAACAGTCCTGTGGAAGTTTAAGTCAAAAATGGAAAGTGAGACACAGAACATCCCAGATGTGTTCCCAATGCCACTGTGCCAGGAAGTTGTGTTGCTGGGACTTTAACATAGCAAGCTAGTAACATGATATGATAGAGTTCATGAAATTTTTCTATACCCAGAGTTAAATAGTATATGACAAACTATTACCTTTATTTATGTTTTTCATAAATACTTGTTTACGAAAATGACATTCAAAGCAAGAACTTAGGAAAAAGTGATAGGTGAAAAACGTATAACTTATGGAACAGGTAATCTAAAGTGTGACTAATGGAATAGAATCCAGATAGACACATAGGAGGTTGCCTTTCTGATGGCAGTGATTGAATATAGAGAATTAATATAGGGGCGTCTTAGACTCCTATGATGCCAGGTACCCAATAATGGGACAAGATAAAAAAGAAAGCCATTGTTTCAGCCACCCCAACAAGCATCCTGACCCAAATTAAATTAGGATCATTTGCATCAGTAAAGCAATGAGCTTCCCAGGGGTAGTGAACTGTATGGCAGGGGCCCTACACAAAGACTCTTAATGTCTCAGATACACCACATTTTCAATGAGAAAACTGTTTATTGCTTATCATAATAGAATGAACAGTTCCAGATTGGCACAGGACAAACACTGTAACCTAAAGCTTTGGTTTGGTTTTCCGTTAGTTTTTTGGTTTGTTTTTTGTTTTTGTGGGGGCTATTTTATTTGGTTTTGGTTGTTTTTTTGTTGTTATTTGTTTGTTTTGCAATGACTTTTACTTCAAAATAGCTTACAGAGAAACTACAGAGAAGTTCATTTGTCTAGTATCTACCAAATCAGAATTTCAGAATTTTTAATATATGTTCAGATATATCATTTTTGAAGAAAATGTCCTACAATGCACATTTTATTCCATATCGTTCTACAGTGTTTACTTTCAGTTATACTTCTTGAGAGAACCTATTTTCTGTACTAATTACATATCTACATATGCCTAAATCTTTTACCCTGACATGGGGAACTATAAAGGGTGGGGGGAGCGATCTTCCTGCTGAGTTGGAAGGAGCTGCAAGTGTGTCAGTTGTGAAGGAATGGTACTCTTACAAGACCAGTGTTGGCTGTCAAACCCTTGGCTTTAGTGGACGCAGGCATGTAAAACCCATAGTGTCTTGCAGTACAAACCAAAACTAAATAAATTAGTGCCAGACATGGGTCTAAATTGTGTAATATTGAACAAAAACCTCAATGGTCCTTCAGTTAAAATTAGTACCAATCTGCACTTAATTGTCTCTAACATCAGTCTTCTTGGTGATCCCACCATCTTTCTGTCTCTGTGAGGCTTCTTACACTGGCCAACCAAACTGCAAGTCCAAATACCAAGATCTTACACTGGCCAACCAAACTGCAAGTCCAAATACCAAGAAGTGGAGCCATGTCAACCTGAGAAATGGCATATTTAAATAAGGGCCCAGATTCAGGCTTGGCTTTTGGTGTGTCTTTTCTCACTCCCTACCCTAGCTGGCTCTCTGTAGATGTTTCGGTGACAGTGGTAAAAATATATAAAATGCATTGAAGTGTCATGGTAAACAGGTGTTTAAAAATTTAAATAAAACAACTCAAGGGAAACGAGAGAATAAGGCTGCAGGCAAGTAGGCTTCCAGACTTTTTTTAGCTCCTGTAAAGTCAAATCCAACACCTGGTAAATACTAAGATTTTCTTCCTTGGCATGAGCAAAGGTGACGCCTACAACATCAATGCTTTTCTCCAATTTAGTTTCTGATCTCAGTCAACTTGGCCTGAGTCTCAGTCTCCTTCCTCTTGTTAGAAAGAACCTTGAGCTCCTATTTGTCTTTCTTCTGAGAGTACTGAATACAATCTCACTCCTCCTCAATGAGCTGGATGTATCTGTTCAGAGACGCTACTACGTCAGCTTCAGCATCTGGGGCTTTTTTTCTCCTGAAGTTCCAGTTTCTCCTGTGCATCTTTGAGAGCCTTGGAGTATGTGTCCATTTCATCTTCAGTGCCCATTAGTTTCTTTTGCAGTGACAGCAGTTAATCTTCCAATGGCTTGCTCCGGTCTTCTGCTACCTTCTTGTCTGTTGGGCTCGACCCAAGTTGTACTCTTGTGGAGCATCTTTTTATTGATGAAGTCCATTGTGACAATAGTGAGGTCCCCTTAGGAAGGGGAGGGAGAGGAGATGCTAGTGCAGTGGAGTAGACAACTCAGGGTACCCCAATGTATCTTTTAAAAGTTATTTTCACCTTTAGAATGTGATGTATTTTGAATTTAGCATACTAAGTCCCATTCATTACATTTGAAATAAATATATAAAAATAGTAATATATGGGGATAGATATAGACATAGATATAGAGGATACAGTTTTATGTATACATATAAATATAGATGATATAGATACAGTTCTATCATGGAAGCCAAACCAAGTATGTCAATATATTTGGGAAGGGTGATGTACACATATATGGACTTTTGACCACACACCTACTAGATTCTTGGGTAGATAAATGAGTGAAATAAAAAATATAGGGCCAGCAACATAGCTCAGCAGGCAAACATTACTTATTATTAAACCTAACAATGTGAGTTCATTCACCAGGACTCATGACATAGAAGAAGAGAATTAACTCTAATAGGCCCTTGTCCACTAAATTAAAAAAAAATAATTAAAGAATGAATATAGAGTTGCTTGAGGATTCTGACAGGGGAGCACAGCCTCTGTGAAAGATGAGTTCTCTGCTATTGATCAAGGCTGTCTTTCTTCAACACAGCATGCAGCTTCAGGAACAATACAAGTGGGAAAGGAAGAAAGGAAGGAAGGGGACAATCGCTCAAACAGCCAGATCAGCCTGGAGAGCTATAGCTTTGCTGAAGTCACAGTCAAATCTTGCTCAACACAGTTAGTTCATTAATAGAAAGATAATTAGTCATAATAGAACAAGCTACCTTCTACATCTTTAGTAAAGATCAATACAATAGAGTTTGGTTTTAAAACAGTAGAATAGAATTCTTAGGAAACTTGTCAACTAATTTTGGGACTGGGTGATTATCTCAAGCTACAGTAAAGGAATTAATTGAAGCCGTACAACCACACTACTTTTTAAAGGACTCTGATAAAAGTATAAGATATCTACAAAAGTGCTTATTTTGTTTCTATACCTACAGAATGAAAATGGAAGTGTTCTTCATTCACTGTATTTGACTCTGATTACAAGCACTGATGAGAGACACACTGCTCTATGTTAAAAAAGCTCCCATTCTCACAGTGTCTATGTGCTGAAATATGCTTTTACACAAACATATATTTTGTGTGCTCATTCTTTCTCATAATCACATCAATTAATTATGCATTAAGTTTGTGTATCTTAATGACTTATTTAAACTCATTATATAAGTATAATTATATTACAAAAATGTGAGGCACAGGGCAGAAAGAAAAGCTAGGGGGAAATCTTCTGCAAATAGATATTCACGGATAAAATTAGCAACGCAGAGAAATATTCAGTGAAGATGAGGCTTCTGGCTGGGGTTCTGCCAAATATTTCCAGCAGAGCTCCTTGACTGTTCTTTTTAACACTGTGAAAAGTTGATTTCGAATGTTGATCAGACCTAAAAATAAATAGAAGCAAATACTCTCACCAAAAATAAAATGATCTTATTAGAACTTCTGCCACCCTCTCAGAATATTCGGAACATAGTTATCCACAGATGCATGTGCGCTATGGCACTCCATTCTCCTTGTAGACACCCACAGGCTCACACCCTTCTCAGTACTAGCACTCACACTAGGCAAGCAGCTGACTTGCTCTAGGAAAGTCAAAAGAGAAAGAATAGCCTCCCAAGGTGGCCTTGGTTATTCGTGTCTCTCAACCACAAGAAGGAATGAAGTCTGTATTTCCACACTACTATCAGTAGGCAACAGCTAAAAGGCCATCATGCACCAGGCACTGTCTAAAATGCAACATATGTAAATCTCATTTAACCTTTAGCAGACATACACAGGGAAAATGCTACTGGGACCTCATAGATGAGGAGAAGAGGTGGGGAACTGCTGAGGTTGCTTAACTAGAAAATGTCAGGTCAGGTGTCCTTGTGCTGAAGTCAGCTCTCTTGACCATGGCATTACAGAGATAAAGGTGCAGAAGGCTCAAGTCACTTTTCCTGATGCACTTTCATCTGTAATGGAATAAAGAGTAATTCCCACTATGACCCTAGGTCAGATGGGGGCCATCGAGAAGGGCCAGGTTAAGTGGCAGATGGGAAACAAAAGTCACCGAGGTGCTTATGTTTATTTAGGCTCTTTAATTATTAAAGAACAAAAATACAGTATTTATTGTAAACAAGAGTTCAAACAAGCACCATTGAGCTAGAAATCTTTAATATATACCCAGGAACCTAGTTTGGTGAGAACTGCAAAGCCCTCTGTGTTTCAAACAGAGAAAGCAGACAGCTTCATTTTCAATGAAGTCATGAGGATGATTCATTTTGAGTTTGAGTTTCTCCGAAGCACCAATCTAAAGAGGACTTAACAGATGAATTATCTCATGGTGAACCTATTAAAGATTCATAGTTCCTGGAGTTTTAATTGGGTGTGATTGATCCCCATTAGTGTATTTGTGGGTAGCAGAGTGGCCTAAGTGGTTCTCCCTCGTTCTGATTAAAGACTGCCCATGCACATTGAGTATGATCATGCAGACAACACAAACTATTGTTTTCTGAAAACAGTATTGGTAATCATAGATGTCAGACTTTCAGAGGAAGAATGTTGAGAGGTCCCATCTCTAAGAAAACAAAAGGAAACCAAAAATATCTGTCAGCTTCAATCATTTTTAAAGAACTCTTACTTTTGGTTGCTTAACATATAAAGTATTATCAAATAAATTCTATTCTTTCCTGTGTGTGTGTTTATTAGTAAGAACTTCGCTGGGTGGTGGTGGCACACGCCTTTAATCCCAGCACTTGGGAGGCAGAGGCAGGCAGATTTCTGAGTTCAAGGCCAGCCTGAGTTCCAAGACAGCCAGGGCTACACAGAGAAAACCTGTCTCAAAAAAAAAAAAAAAAAAAAACTTCAGAGCAAAGCTGAAAACACTCCTAAATAAAGCCAGAATCTTAGTAGTAGTCTTCTAAATAAGGAAAGACTTGGCTTAACCTCCAACATAGAGAAAATAGAAGAGAATAGGCCCAATAATTATGAGGTTTTTAAATTTTACCTCTACCGGTTTCTCAGAGTACATTTTGAAAAAAATATTTAAAATATATTATTTTACATGTACATATGTCATCTTATATATGTGAAACAAAACTTATGAAAGTCATACGACTTCATGACAATGCCATCTCTAAATGATTTAACAGTACTTTCTGAATGTTTTCATGTGTGTGTATACATACATATATTCAATATTTATTCTGCTTTAGTTTTTAATGAAGATATATTAATATTTTGGTTTATTAGAATTAGGAATCATACAAGATCAATTTGCAGATGAGTATCTGAATTATTTACTAATATATAGATTTTCACACTTTATTTGCAAATTTGAGTTATATTAAAGAGAATGTTTGTACTATAGAGCTTCCCATAATTTAGATGTTCCTTTTTTCTTTGTTTCAATCCTCGTTTCTTTCTTTTTTTAAAAAAATGATCTCACTATGTGTTTCTTGCAGGCATGATTAAAACTAGCAGTGTAGAGCAGGTGGACCACTTCTCTGCCTCTTGGATTCTGGGAATAAATTTATACATCATAATACCAGACCATTCTCTATCTTGATAAATTCTACTCTTTAAATTACGGACTCTATTATTTTGCATCTGTGGTGACATTCAATACAGAGGACAGAGGTCAGTTGCTGTTTCTGGTTTGATCATGCAGGATAAAAAATATTTTTTCCTTCTACATAAACTTACCTATGTATATCTCCATTAAGAAAATGTGTAATGGGAGTTTATGTATTTATGTATCTAATTTTAGCTTTCACTGGTTTTCATGGCCAGGATAAACACTTCCATCTTAGATATAAAACAATCACATTTCAATAATGTCCTTTCTTTATTAGCAATCATCTAAACTTATTTCTACATCAAGAGAAATACTTATTCCTTAAAAATTGTTTGGCTCTCTGTGACACCAAATGCATCAGGAATAATAAAAATACTGATTTTCTGCTCCCCTTCTATTTGCCTCTTTCTAAAATAATGAGTTATAAAGGGGAGTGGTCGGGCTTTTGTTTTATATTTTCTCTTCTTACTATTTTGTAGCTTGAGACACTTTGCAGCTATTATTTTCCTGTTGCTTAAAATGTTGAAGACAGAGCATCGTAGGCTTTCCCATTTGACTCCTCAGCTGTTTGGAAGAGGTCCTAAGAGACCATCAGGGCTTCCTGGTGTTCTCGCATGAAATGTTGCTGGCTGGTTTTGATGTTTCCTCCTCTAGCCTGGATACAAGCATTCTCCAGGGAGTTCTGATTCTTTTAAATAGGAAATGGCACTTGTGTTCTACAGGCCAGTGGTAAGGCATTCAGCTGTTCTCAAAGCACATTAGAAGAGACAGAATAAATCTTTTTCAGCAGCCTTATCCAGGCAAGTATAATTTCAGATCAATCAAATGTTTCTTATCTTTCTTTGAATTTGTTTGGTATATTCCCTGCTTTGGCAAGCTATTCATCATTTATGTAACATAAACAACTAACTTGTTGAGGTAATGCTAAAAAGCAATACATTTCTGATTCAAAACTCGGGCAATTTCCAAAGAACATCTGATTTTTATCTATAGTTTCACAATGCAGTGCCAGAGATGCTTCTTAGAATACCTAAGAATTGACTTCATTATTTTATTCACTTGCCGGGATTTATTTAATTTAGGACTTGGGGAAAATAAACATTGCAAACTCTTTCCTGTTTGCAGATGGTCTTCATTTTCATATCTTTCATATACTTTCAGAAACTGTGCAGAGCTAAGAGTAAAAAGACAAAGGATACTCAGTATCATAGCCTGGACCACAGGTAACAAAAGACAACTTGCTTTCTATATGTATCACTGTTACTAATGTATATGTTTATATATGTTGAAAGCATAATTCAGAAGGTTTTTTGCATTTTACTTTTTCTAAATCACCTTAGAAATTCTTTAGCTTCCCATCTTGGCTATGGCTTATAAGTGATTCACATGAGCCTATGTTCTACTGAACAATATGAAGACTCCTTTTCTGTAGCTATGGCTATAAAGTAGCTTGACTTGGGCTGGCATCTACCTTCAAGAGACCTGTGAGGTCTTGATTGTAATTTTACTGCTGGAGGACAGGCAAAGCCACCAAACTTGAGAGGCCAAGATGGTAGAAGGACAGGAGTTGTTCTTCAGGCAGCCTATGTTGATTTGCCTTTCCTATGTACTTCCTGGATAGGCGTTGGGATGCTAGGAAAAACACACAAAGCAAATAAACTTACCCATTGCCACACAGTAATAAAGCCAGTGGACTGGATAGAAGGTGCAGTAGCATCTTAAGCATGACCAGAAGAAAATACATTGTCTTTAACAATGACAGTGACAGCTGCTTTCATAAGACAAATGTATATAAACAGAAGATTAAAGAGAGACATATTTAAATTATTAAAAGTGGTTGCCATAGTGTGGGACTGTCCTGTGGGTAATAAGAGGAAACCAACACAGTCCTATGAGAGAAAAGGGAAGGTCTGGAGACATGGCGCCATATGTAAGAGCACTAACATGAGATTCTGAGTTCAAAATTGAGTATCTACCTAAAGGCTGGGCATGGTCATGCATGTGCCTTTACCTTTATCCCTGTGTGGGAATGAGACAGGCATGTGGCTGCCAGCCTGAATTATGCTTCAGCTCAAAGAAATAGGGTAGAAAGAAACATTTGAAGTCTTGTATTGTATGAGTGAATAAACTGATGTTCATAACTGGGCATACAGGTGCATATAAATGCATTCAAAGAAAGAGAGAGAGGAAAAAAGAAAGAAAAAAAGGAAGGAAGGAAGGAAAGAAGGGATGGTAAAGTAATAGAGACGGAGAGAGGGAGGGAAGGAAGAAGGAAGAGAACGGGAAGAAATGGTGAGAGCAAATACAAACCTACATTAAATGAAAAGCTTTAAGTGTTTTTTTTTTGAGTTGAAGAAAATAGTGACAGATACAAGAAAGAAAGCAGGGATAGAAAACACAGAACAGTAAACATAAAAAATAAAGTAAAATAATGATTGCCCACACTAATAATAATGTTCTCTTTCTGCCAAAAATCACACAAAGGATTAAAACATTAATATACAGACAAAGAACAAAAAGCCTAGAGGCAGGGAAGTAAACATAATCAAGGATTATCAGTACAACCAGGGCACTGATCTAGCAGAAAAAGGGTAACAAAACCAGAAGGTATTAGGCAACCTGAAGTCTTCTTAGTCACTGTTAACCAACAGTGACTCTAAGTGAGAAATAAAGCTATTTATGATGAGTTATCCACTAAATGTGGTGTTTTTCCGATAAAGTACGAATATTTCCCAAAGTGATAACATGTTGCACAATCAGGAAACCTTACCCCATGTCACAGGAATGAAGTCACTTTCGATATTACAGCAAACCAGCAGAACTAGGCTTACCAGCAGCAAGTCTTCTCAATTATCTGCCAATAAAGAAAGCTGCAAAGCTGCCTGCTGCTCAGGTAAGGACTGACAATGGAGCTGTTAAAATATTCTAATTGTATAATTTCCAAGAAAGCAAAGTAAAATACTTAAAGAAACACGGCAGATGTCTCTTAATAATGATCTGCAAATGAAACCCGGAGAAATAACAAATGCTTTTCAATGCAGCTAGTTACACTCCTATCATGTAGGCTCAAGCGTCAGTTGATGGAGCACTCTACAGTTCAGCTGTTTCATTTAGTGCTGTATAAATGCTGTTTGTGTTAGATTTAATTGAGGCAACTACTACCCGTGGAAGGTGATCTCAGTGTCCTAGAGCTACAAACTCTTTGAATCCCCCTGAAAAAAAGCAGCCGTTGCCAAAGTCGAATGAGTTCCGGTACATGCCTTGAACGACAAATCGCTCATCTGACGCTTAACGTGAACTGAGAGTGAGAACAATTAGCATGGTGGATGCTACTTTAAGGGAAAAATGTTTTCTTCACACAGCAGATGCAGGAACATAAGGCCAGCAGTGGGTAACGATGCTAAACTGTTGCTGAATTACACAAGAACAACAGGCTCTCGCAAAATAGCTAGTGTTTTCAAACTTGTGAGATTAGCTATGAGTCCTTTGGCAGCCTCTTTTAGAACTACATGATGTCCATTTACCCTAATTTGTTTTGTCATACGTTTATATTAGATGATAATTTATGGATGGAGCAGGAAATCTAATGTTGGTGTGACTCGAAGCTAGCTCGTAGGAAGATCACGACGTCAGTTTTCAATTTTTCTGCTTTTTCAGAGGTCTGCTCAGTTCATCCATTTTGAATTCCAGTACCTTCCGTGACACTGAGTTATTCTATCATACTCCCGTCGAACATCGTGGCAAATCCTCTGCATCGGTGTGATTCACTTTAGAAGGATAATTTACATTTAAGAATGGCTGAATCTCTACATTACATTTTCAAATAAAAAAAGAATCCATAATCATAATATCTCTCATAAACTAAGCAGAGGATTCTTAAATACTATTTCTGAACACTTTACAACTTACCTTAGAGTCACAGCTTATGCTAGGTCACAGTATCTAGGTGAAAACTTATAGTCAAAATTACTCTTGAAATGTCCTGAAAGGTATTAATGAAATATACTGAAGTTGGATATCTAGACCTCTATGCCGTTTTTAAATGCTGCAATATTTGCAAAGCTCAGAAGCCAGCTAAATTAAACTATGTGAAAATGGTCAATGGTTGAGTGTTTACATTTCCCTCATTTTTAAAAAATGTTTGCCTGGTCTGAGAACATACCTATATTCTTAACAAACCCATAACAATCAAATAAGAAAAAAAACCTAGAATAATGAATTAGAGACACGTTTCAGCAGTAAAACCTTCTTTCCCTGCAGAGTGTTGGAGTTCAGACTCATATCAGGGTCTGAGATGCTCGTGACTGTTTGGACTAAAGTTCCAATGGTATCTGGCATTTCATGCCTCCAAGAGCTTCTGTGGTGCTGTGCACATACCCACACATAAGTAAAATAATAAAAATAAATCTTAAACAAAATAAAACCCAGATCCCTTCTACCAAGTTCCTAGTCATAAATGACAGGAATTATTGATGAATTCTAGTTAAAATAAACTTGTTACCTTGGTGTGAATGGTTCACATCTTCTCGTAAGTTATTACTAAATATTTAGTATCTAGTAGAAACAAATAAGTTGCTTAAATATTTTAATTAACTAAGGCATAAAGCAATTCTACTGTTCAAAATTTTAAAATCAAATATTTGTTCTAAACGTTTTTAATAAATAAAAGTATAAATTTCCAATGACTAGTACAAATGTTTTTTTATATTCCTTTTTTTATCTGGTAAGATTTAAAAGAACTATCACTGTCAGCACAGTTGAGAACTTCAGACATAGATTTTATTTGAAGTTCCATTTTTGCTTTCAGTTTTCTTTACTGTGTTTATAGTTCAACATAATTTTTCTGGCTGTGTGATATTGATTATTTCCTCCTCTCAATGCTTTCTGTCTCCTATACTTTTGCATACCAAATTTTATTGACACTCTTTCCATTGTCTTCTGATCTCTACCTTCAGTCTTCCTTTCCCTAAACAGATTACCTACAGCATTAAAGACATTCTCCCAAGGTTTCAATTTTCTTCATTCAAGTGGGTGAGTTGTCTACATTTCTTAAGCGGCAATGGTTTCAAGTTCTACATGTACAATCTTTAAATTTTAGGCTAAAATGACTACTTCTTGGTAAAACAGCTACTTCTTGATAATTTATCCATAAACAATTCTGTATTTTTAGGTGTTCTCATTGAAATGAAGAAGAGCAAAAAAAAAAAAAAATAGGAGAAGAAAGATCAGAAGAGGAGAAAAGAAAAAAATTAGAAACATTTGACTTGCAAAGCTGATAATTTTGGTACTCAGATGACACTATTCTTCCCACCTCAGACTCCTCCCTTCATTTCTTCATCCTTCATTCCTCCCTTCTTTTATTTAGCTCCTGCATTCGCTGTATAATATGTTGAACTCCTCATCTTCTTTCTTCCAAAGACTGTCAGCTATTCTGTATAATGTTATTGGTGCCTCCCCCAGCATAAAGACATAAATCACAATTCAATTTAAGTGAAAGAAATAAAGACTAAAATGGAAAGATTCCACTCCAGTATCATGAAGTTCTTCTAGTGATTTACATGCTACATCTCACTCTCTTTCACTCAGTAAACTGATGGTTTGCCCATGTTGCTATTATTTTTTTCTACAGACAACAATCTGTGAGTCTGTCGTTATCATAAGCAACTGACTGTCCCTGGGTTTTCTTAGAGTATCTTACATGATTGTGAAATTTGAATGTGACCTTTCTGAAAAGAGTTTTATACTTCTAGAGAGTCAGCAACTTGACTTTTGCTAAGCTCTATGGCTCTAGAAAGACCACTCATTTTACAGATACATGTCTGTCATTCTTTGACCAACTGAGCCTGCTGTTGCCAAAAAGAAAGAGACATCACAATAGAAACCCCAAACCCAAAACCTGTTGTGTTTTTTTTGTTTTAATCTATTCTGTTTTAAATACCCAAATCATTTTCTCAAAGTCACATTCTATAGAGGATATGAAGTTGTGCTTTGGCATAGTTGAATTAGTAGCACCATTTTTATAACCATTCTATCATGCCAAATAATGCCCTCTGCCCAGCTGTTACCCCTTGTCTCTGGCAGCTTAAAAAGTGCCAGGAGACCTGACTGCACACTAAGGGAGCTGCATTGCCAGCATCACTTGCAGCTGTGGCAATATTCAGCCCTCATTATTTAACTTCAAGGCACACAGTTCAGTCCATACAGGATATAGCTACAACTAATTGTTGATGTCATTGTCACTTTGGACTTCTACATGATATCATTTTCATCAAAATGAAATGCCAAATGAGCTTCTATAATTACATATGTGTATCAAGTCTCTTATAATGAAATCAGCTGAAACATTAAAAGCTCAAACTTTAGATGTCTGCCCCTATCTATTAGGATGGAAATCTCTTCTAAACTTCGAACATGTTGTCTTCTCTTGACAAACTACAAGCCCTTAAAATGGTTTCTGCTTCACGTTTGCTCCAAAATCTATAAGTTTGGCTAAAAGCAGACAGTAATAACTATGCCATAGCCTGAATGTTCTGCTGCCATATAAATTCTTTTGCTTGATCAATTAGTCTGTCATATATAAATACAACCTTCCTCAAAGTCCCAGGATGTATCTTAGAGCAAAAGAAAAAAGAACAAACTTTTAGTTCAACCTCTAAACCAAGGAATGTAGAATGTAGATCAGAACCACCCTGCAGGGGCAACTCTGTTCTTTCAGGTAGTCATCTGATTTTGCAATCAGCTCTGTCTAAAACTCAGCATCTAGGCTTCCTCTGTTTTGCGGCATCAATACCACTTCATCTAATTTATCTTTGCTTCTTCCCATTTATCTTTATATCTGATTACTCCATAGTCAGGCAGATATCTTGACTAAATGCCTCTTCACATCCACTGTCTTGGTCCAGGCACCTATTTTCTCTTTTTATTTGATAAAGTCTATAAAATATTACTGCATATCTTTTAAAAGATACATCTACATTGGTCCTGATAACAGCAGCAACAACAGCAGGGAATATGCTAGAAATGTAGTTCTTGAACATCATACTATACCTACTAAGTCAGAAACTCCAGGGCATAAATATCAGTTATCTGTTGCTTGACAAATCTCAAAATGGTGCTGTTGCAGACTGGGGATTTTAGATCACTGATGCAGAGTTAACATTGAAAATCACATATTTTACAAACTTCTTACCCTGAATGGAGCTGTCTATAACCGTTAAAACAAAACCTAGTCACAAATAATGCTTAGTGGTAAAGCACCAGTGAGTCACTCAGATCTCCCTATCTTCAACACTGACTTTTCAGAATAGACCTGTCCTTCTCTACATGGATCCATGACAATAATGTCATATATCTTCATGCTCACTCAAGATTAGTCACCATATTAAGACAACAAGTACAACCCTTTATGTAGTAAGTGCTTTGTATAGGCATGAAATTATCGATTAAAACAAAAATTGAAATGATTAAGCTTTTTTCCACTCCCTTGTATATTCATCTTTTTTTACATATTGTTATTATAGGTAACAAATTAACTGTCTTTTAATTCTTACTGTGTCCTTTGTTTGTTTGTTTGTTTTTAACTGGGACATTGCCATTTTCTGCTTTTGTTGTACAGGGTAACTTTGTGAATTGTTCTGGTTTCTTTAATACAGATTTGAGATGACTGAAGATTTGGAGAAACCATGATAATCTAAACACATTTTGACTGATGGGAGGCGAGTGTGTAATTTGCTTTGATGACATATTGCCAAAGCTGAGTGATGCAGAAAAATTCAGTTCCATGAATCATTCTGACTATGAAAAACTGGGCAGAAAGTCAAGAAGATACAATAGATTAATAGGCTAATCTGTCATTACTGAAGTTATGAGTTCAAATCTTGATGCCCCAGTGTAGGTAAATTGAGATAATAAGTCTTTTATACATTGAAAGATATGTAACAGTAGAGAAAAGGTTAATATTAATAAAAACATACTTCTGGTAAATTTTTTAAGCTTAGAGAGAGGAAACGTTTCTGTTCGTGACTTCTCTTTATCAGTCAATGCACAAAGCGTGAATCCTAGTCTAATCAGTGTGCTGTGGCTATAGGTATCATCTTATGCTAAAGAATGGGACATAAAAGACGAATGAAAAGAGAAGACAAATGTCTAATTGTCCAAATACTCATTTTATAAAATGTTTTAATACTGAATCTCTATGTAATACACATTTTAAATAAAAGTGCAAAAAGCATATTTTCTGCACAATATGTCTATTTTCTGGGACTCAATATTTCCAATGATTTGTTCACTAAAATGCATTAGATCTAGCCATCTGTGGTCACCTATGGGTAACCATTAGAATGACCAATCTGACAGCTTTACATGGTCACACTTGATACATTTGTTCATGCAAAGTTAAGAGGTTAGGACTGGAGATCATTGTAGAGCATGCACTTATATTTTATGGCCTCTGGTTTCACCCTTAATGCCAAACCCACAAATAAGAGGAATTCTATATTGATTATTGTTCTACTCCTATTAAATATATTTCCCCATTGACTCTCCTCTACAGTACTTCATGAAAATTTAGATTTCAAGAGTTTACATAAATTTCCCTAATAGCGGATAAAGATTAGCATCACTGGTATTAAGCCTTGGCCACTTTAATTCCCTAAGGGAGGTCACTATGCACGATTATGAAAATTGTTCACTATACAAGAACAAAAACACAGAATCCCACTGAAGCTTTTATTTTCTGCTGTGTTCTACCTAACAATGTGGGAGCCCTGCAGTGTCAGTTTGTCAAAGCAAACTCAGCTCACACATATGCCATCTCACATATAAATTTTAAGGGTTACAGTGATGTTTACTACACTGAAAGCTGAAGCCTATCCCTACTCCCTACCCTACCCCTTCAAGCAGAGGGCAACTTCTCAATTATCTTCAATAATAAATGAATCAAAATGACACTGTCTGACTTCTGAGGTTGGGTCATCAAAGGAAGTATGATTTCACCCTGTTGCTTCCTCTTTCAGACAGAGTAATAGAGGTCCTGAACCAATGTGGTTTTTATATTTGTATACCAAAGCAGGATATGATTTCTTTGATACTTATCATCTTTTGTGGAGAAAAATGGTCGGGGTGTTGATGAATCAATCCAGAATATTTAAGAAAATCATTTTCAGAGTAAAATAAAATGCCAGGTAAAACAAATTTTAAGTAGCTTGAAAGTATATGAAACACCAAGCATTTTAGATAAATAAATTCCAAATGAAATTATTAAAGTATTTTATTCTGTGTGTCTCAGAATTTCTGGCCGTCTGCGTCCTTGACTTATTTTAAGCTTTTGTTCCTGTGACAATTGATTAGTGTTATGGATGCTTTAGATCTAGGAAAATAATACTTGAGATCAACATTTTTCTTCTAATTCAGAAAAAAAATAATTTTCAATTCTTGTTAATTAATTGAGTTAGACGATTTTCTTTTTGATTGGACAGAGCATCGCCATTTTTTGTTTAAAGACTGATCTATGCATTTTTTTTTCACTCCTTTAAATTTAAAATTATTTAAACATGCTTTCTCCTCTTTTTCATTAAACCAAATTATACTGGCTGCTAATATAATCTTTGTTTGAGATGATCCAGAGCTACCCAAATTTATCCGCTGGTTAAATGACATGCAAATCACATTAATTTGCTTGTGTAACAGACTTTTAGATAAGACTGTTGCTTCTGGGGCTTCAACAGATCTAATGTTTACTATTTTTTTTTTTTTTTGTTCTTAGCCTGGTAGTGTTTCTCCACAGGAACGCGGTTTGCCAGCTGAATATTCTAAAGCAATGATCTACCCAGGGAGTCAGGAAATTCAACAGAACCATCTTAAGGAAATAGAAGAAGCATTGAAAGGTTAGATGTCTTTACAACATTACAACAGATTAGCTTTTGGGGCATACTTGAAAAGGGCCATACCCAAAAAAAAAAAAAAAACAAAAAAAAAAAAAAACCAAACTCTTGTTGATTCCTTTATCATCTGGTTAAAATATTTTTTCACTATATGTTCATGCTTGGTAAATCTGAAACGTAGTTTTGATTTAAAGTGACAGATACACAAAGCTCAGTCTAATTTTTTTTTAAGTTTTGAGATGTTTTCAACCTTTTCGTTTGTATTAGCCAGAGTAGCCCTAGATGGGCATTTTCGCAAATTGTAGTGTGCTGAGTGTGTCCACATGCAGAGTCTGCACTGTTCATTTAGTCAGTCAAGCTCAGTGCCTAGTGCAACAATCTTCCCATGATTATACTTTAGAATATGAATATATATGTTTATTTATGTATATGAAGTGATTGGTTTAAATTTTCACCTTGGTCAGATCTAGACTTACATGGAAATGGAGCTCCAGGCATGCCTATAGAAGATTATCTTAATTAATTGAGATAGGAAGAGCTGCCCATGCTATATGTGGTACCATTCCCTAGGCAGCAAGTCCTAATCTGTGTAAGAGTGGAGAAAGCAAGTGAATTGAACATTGTCATGCATGTATTAGTCTGTCTTTCTCTGATCTTGACTGTAACCTGTGACTGTGTTTTTTTTCAAGGAGATGATGAGATGCCCTACTATGGCTTACAAAGGACTGACTATATCCTAGAACAGCAATTTGAAAACCAAAACACAAACGAATGACATGCAAAAACCATTTCCTCCTTTAAGTTACTTTTGTCAGGGTATTTTATGACCACAGCAGAAGAAACTGAGACAATACATATATGAAATGTATATACATATATGTGTATCTATAAAGTAAGTGTTCATAGCAATTCTTTCTTTTTTAGTTGAAAACAGATTCTTCTCTCATATAATACACCCCAACCACAACTTTCCCTCTCTTCACTCTCCATATATCCCCCAGATCCACTCCCCATCCCTTTTTTCTTTAGAAAAGAGCAGGTTTCCAGGAGACAGCAGCCAAACAGGACAAAACAAAGTACAATGAGACAAAGCAAAGCACACCATACTAATCCCAGACAAGACAACTCAGTAGAAGCAAGAGTCTGAAGACCTAGCAAAATAGCCGGAGATACGCTCATTCCCACTGTGAAAGAGTCCTGCCTGCAGGCTGTACTGCTACAATGATAGGGTGGCATGGAACTTGTAGGAGCGGCCAACCAATGTTTGGTTGAACTTGAGATCCATGTCACAAGAGGGAGTCCATGCCCTTCATTGGCTGGATGGTCAGTATCCAGAGACTGGATAGTGCAGAGACTGAGGGTAGAACCAAACATGACTGGCAGTAAATAAACAAACAAACAAACACACAAAAACAAAATCCATAGCATTTTTTAAGAAGCAGAGTGCTACATGCTTGTTTATTACATCAGTAGTCCTAGAGGTTATAGGCTTCTATTACCATCTCAAAGATGAGAAAACTGAGAGTCAAAGAGGTCAAGAAAATTCTCCCAATTTAAATGAGATTGCATACATGATCAAATTCCCAGGGCCTCACACTTTTAGCCATATGAGATTGTTCTAAGGCTCTCATTATAACTGCGGTAATCACGACCCGCTGGATATTGTTTGTGTTTGGTGTGTTTAACTTGCTTCAGTGAGCAGATTATGCAGTTTAATACAATTTTTATGACAGATTATTTTGACTCATCCTAACCGCCTGAAAGAATGGACATCTGCTTGCTAATGCATTTCATAATTGTTTTTTAAAATAGGACTTGTGTATTAAAGAAAACAATGATCCAGGCCCCTCAAAAAAAAATCTTTTTAAGGCAAAAAAATAAGTTTCTAAAGAATAAACATTTTACTTTACATTCTAGGTCAGATATTTTATTAAAGTCAGAAATAAAACAGATTATATCTTAAATATATCAATATAGAATGAATGGGCACGTTTGATGCTTGACTTACGTAGACTTTCCCTGTGATCCTGAATGAACACAGTACTGTTAAGTTACATTCCCTGCAGAAGCCCATCTGGGGCCTAATCTCTACTTAAGATCATTTGTTCAAATCACAGTCAAACATCCTATGGTTTTGAGCTTAATTCGTTAATGCCCTAGCCTGCTACAACCTTACTCAGGGTCATATAGACCCTGTGTTCCTTTAGCTTTAGATATAATGGGAAGCTACTTTGTCTGGTAAGAAAATGCCCTCAATCTAGCAGGCTATAAATCAGCCTGCATATTACACTCACAAGAATGGGCCTCTTCCTCTTTCACTCTCACAACTGCCAAGCGTTGACAGCCAGCTCTCTCTTCCTGACTGTCCCATGCCCTCTGCTTTCCAGAACAATCCCTGCCTTAAAAGAGAGAAAACCTGTCAGATCACTTTAGCATTTTACTTTAGTTTTTTATTTTCACTCTCCGATGGCTCGAATGGATGAGCTTCCTCGGCTCTATTGATTTCTGCTTCTATTGATTTCTCTATGACAAGTATTTATTGCCTATTTACCTCCTTAACTTGCAGCAGTTTGTGTTCCTGCCTTTCTAGTTGGCGGAAACTGCCCTTTGCAAAGTCACCTGAGACTTGCTAATAATTGAGTCCACTGGTTTTCCTGAGGTCCTTCCTCACATATTGTTTTCTTTTTTTTTGTTTTTTTTTTTTAACTTTTCTAAGCTACCTAACAGTCACGACTAACATTTATTAAGCTTTCTACATACAGAACTGGAAGCTTTTCTTTCTGATCTTACAGAGCACTATGCTGTAAGTACCCTGATCAACGTTCTCATGTAGATGGAGGGCTACCAAGAAACAGATGAACTTCTTTATATAGTTTCATATTAAATAGAGGAAGCTTCTTTCTTAGCCTACATTTTCTGCTCCAGCACACTTCTCTGGATTTATCTGTTTGTTTAGCTTCCTTTAGACTGTCCCTCTTTGTCCTGCGCTGCAAATTTTTCCTCCAAGTATTTTTATCAGTGCAAGATGACTTCCTTCCATCAATTGGTGATACAATGACTGCATCAAAATATGAAAGACTCTACTTCATCGGTGTAGCATTGTATCACACAAAACTGGAAGAATGCCATGCTCCCTGTCCTTAGAGCATGAGATGACCAATGGGTTAAAAAGCAGTAACTCTATTTCATTGAACCACTCCTTTTACACAAAGGAAAAATTATATGAGACAAAGGTGAGGAACTTCAGAAATATCTAGGTCATCAGAACATAGAAGACTGAAGATTTTCACAGTGTACGCATTCAGAGGTGTGAGTTTGTAACAGCGGGTTGATGGGACGTAGTGTCATGTCTGTCAGTTGGTGAGTTTCTCTTTCATATATCTTTTTTTACCATTAGAGGGAACTAAACAACTCCATTATTATTGTTACTAGAAGTTTATGTTACTAGAAAACAACACGTATTTGATAAAATATAAGTAAATGCTAAAATCAAGAAAAAATAGAAGAGAGGAAGTGTGGTACTGATGAAACCAAGGAAACGAATACAAATTAGAAGCCAAACATTGGAACAGGAGTCTGGTCACTACTGTGGAAGAGCTACCAGATGAGGTAATAGACTGGAAGGATTTATAGGGTTGACAATGCTGTCAGATTTTATGGCTTTACCAAGGAGAAAAATAAGAGCAAGGGAAAAAAAAGAGATTAGATAATTGCAACCAGGGATCTTGCTTCTTAAGTATGTCAATATTTGCAATTTATTATCTGCTGTTTGTCATTAGAAATCTACTTTGCATTGAGGGATCTTATCTCTCCTGTTACCCTTTTTAAGTGGCCTAGAGAGGAAGTGTCCATTTAAAGTATGATGGCAACATGGTGTCCAGTTTACCTGCCTTGTCGCCTTTATTAATCTCCTCTTTCCTGTAACTTATTAGTGATTTTTCAAAAATAGAGTATGAAAGTTACCCTTAGCAAGTTTAAAAGAAGGCCAAGGGGTATACAGAAAAACAAAAAACAGCAACAGCAACAACAAAAAAACCAACCAAACAAACAAACAAACTCCATCAGTTAGAAAGTCTTTGTGATACTGTTCCCAGTCTGTCAAATATCCAAGATTCTACTCAGCTAACATAGTATAAGTATAGACCCTTGAGACTATGTTTTCCAAATCTTAGAATATTTTTGCATATTCATTAAGGCTACAAATGAAAGTGCCTAATATTAAAAAGGGGGAATCTGAAAACCAAACAAAATCCTGACAAAACTATATATCAAAATGTCATTTGATTCAAATCTTCTTCTTGGGAAGTCTACCCAGAGTTATATAACAAGAACTAATAAACAGCAAAATGATTTACATATAGTGTATTCATTGTGGTATTATTATCAATGACAAAAGACATAAATGATGACAGCTCTTCATATGAAAAGAACTCACTAAAATAATTTTAGTTTGCTTGTATCCACAAATGAAATTACAAACACATTTTAAATACAAATCTCTCTCTCTCTCTCTCTCTCTATATATATATATATATATATATATATATATATATATATATATGGAATATGTTTCTGGAATTTTAAATATATGCTATTAAGTTAAATAGATATCAACCAAAGGAGTAGTATATAAACTATAGCATGATCTTTTTATATAAGACAAATAGATAATGCAATTATATGTGTATACATATATTTTTTTCATTTCAGAAAAATTGCTAAGCTAATAGCTAAGAACATTTTTTCCAAAGGTTGTTTTTGTGTGGTACAGAACACTTAAAAGTTCATAGAAAGATGTTTCAACTTCATCTTTGCCTAATATATGGAAACAATGTTCCTTAGGGGGTTAAAAAAAATGGCTGAACTCAGGCTAGGGCAAAATTACAGAAGATGAGCCTGGAAAATCTTGAGAGGCATAAAAGCAAAAACATTTCAAAGACTAAGAAGGTTATGTTAAAAGTGCACGGAAAGCAGCTGGAAAATGGCTTTCGATGGGACAATTTAAGCATTAAAAGACCGACTGCAATTGAAGGAAACATACTGAATGCATAAAAATCTATGAGTTCATGATGCTCTAAAGAAGACAGAGGCAGATAGGGAGGGAGTAATTATAGGTTGCAAACAATCTTATCAAAACACTAATCCACTGATCTGCATTTGGACATAGCCAATGTGTCAGACACTTTTCCTTTTAAAAGGACTGGTGAACAATTAAAAGGAACAGTACCAGTTTTCCTAGATGGTTTGTGTGAATTTTGCAAAGGAGTAAAATAACTCTGTATGATGGAGGAAAGCCGTCCTGTAGCTATCTGAGCTAACCATTGTAGGAGAAGCAATACAGAAAAAATGCTGTTTTCAACTACTAATGAAGGATTAGACCTATAACTAAATGAAATATTAGTGCCACAAGAGGGGTGACAACTTATCAATAGAAGGATCCAGCAACAGCAATCACTGAACCATCAATGTTTGCATCACTAAACATGAGACCACAAGACATGCATGCTTCCTGAGGAGAAAGATGCTTAAAAGTATGCAGCAATGCAAAGCAAAACCAGAAGTGATGGTCAGTGAGGGCGAGCGGGCGATACTGATAGTTATTGAATCTGGAGATAAGTATACAGCTATATATTAAAGAACCACATTGGTTTTCTATAGAAATCTTTTAGAATTAAAAATGTCAAATGTAAGTTCCTGTTTGGAATCTCACTTCTTTCAGATCTGACATATTTCAAATCCTAGAGAAAGTTCTCAGGTTTTTAAGGAGGCTTCCCAGGGTGATGTCTTTTAATCTGCTTTCTTCAGCAGAATTAATTCTTCTATGTTCAACTATATTAGCGTACAAAAGGCTCCCAGGGGCTCAGCTCTAGCAGGTTTAATTTTGTTTTATTCCAGGTTTCTCACAGGTCATCACTGACTGTTCCTTTTGAAAATGGTTATATTGCACAAAGAAAACTTTTTTGCCCAGACAACCCCTAGTAGGCTAGGTTGGTATTTCAGAATGCATGTCCATGTACAGTAAAGTGAGTCATATTCAATGGATCTTTAACTTTCTTCCCTACAGTTAAAATTTCTCATGGAGACATTTAAACCCCTCCTGAGTAGCTTTTATTTACCCATTCAACTTCCTCAAGAGCCCCAGCTGTAGCAGAACATATCAAGAATGGCCAAGATGGCCCAGTCTTTTTGTCTCTGTATATTCATACTTAATCATTTTTCTGAAAACAAAAAATGATCTTTTTCTTACGACCCTAATTAGGCTGAATCTGAAACTCAATTCAAATGGCAATTCCTAGAACATGCCACCAGACACAATGTGTCTTTTCCTAGTCCTTTTCTCCATCATCAGGGATGGAATTACTCAGCCTGTCCGAGGATCGTCTCCACTCGCTTTTTGCTCAAATCAGAGTATACTCACTTTGAAGTATTTTACGATCTCAAAATTTGTTAGAACAGCTCAAACAGGTATTTTCATATTGTGAAAGACAAAGATGGAAAATGGCAAGGATATAAAAAAAATTTAATTTTAACAGAGGAATCTCAGGAAGAAAATGTCACTAAAAATCCAGAAGAAGACACAAAGCTGAATATTTGTTTAATTCCCGAAATGTAGATGCAGGAGCATGGTCTTCCTGATGGAAAAGATACAGGTTAGTACAAATGGGAGGCCAAGGCTTATGAATAGAAGCTTGGCTCCATCTCTAATCGTACTAAATTTATCATGTAGGGTAGATCAAAAAGCCACTAGTATTGACATATCAAAAGTACCTTTATTTCTAGGGCAACAGGGCAAAGAGGAAAACCATACAAGATTTCTCTCATGTTTCTTTGTTAGTAACTGAGTAGCAAGTGTTTATTAATTTATTTTAATTCCATTTTCTTAAGAAGTTTAGTGAATGCTTTTTTCCTGGTATTCTAGAATATACCCCTATATTCTGTTCTTATGACATCTCTGCTCCAGAAGTCACACACCTTATAGCATGGGAGTCTGGAGAAGCCTCGTTGCTGCAATTCAGACAAGCCTCTTGTTTATACCTGGAGGATTGTTTTGAATATTTAATCAAGAATGTATATTTTTTGTTTTCTCTCTTTTTCTCCTCCTCCCTCCCTCTCTTCTCTCTATCCTTTTCTCTCTCTCCCTATCCCCCTTGAGCAATCTCTCTCTCTCTCTCTCTCTCTCTCTCTCTCTCTCTCTCTCTCTCTCTCTGTGTGTGTGTGTGTGTGTGTCACACACACACACACACACACACACACACACACACACACAGTGTTTTAAACTAACTCATTTTCAATTAACCCACAGAGCAATTAAGTAGCACCCCTAAGGCATAGCATCTTTTCTTCATTCCAGTGACCATGTTTTGATGGGTCCGCTTCCTATTATCTTTCAAGAAGATTAGAAAACAGTGAAACCTCAAAAGGTGCCCATTCTATCTATTTTCCTGCTCCAACGCCTGTGACAGTTGTCATTTTTTGTCTCATGGTTACCAAAAAGCTTTCCGTTTCCAGAGTAGCACTAAAACACTCAGGCACTCTGGATTCTTGATTCCTCCTTTACAGAGTGAGTTTATGTACACTGATTCCAAATGTGAACAGCAAACAAACAATTATCCTCCATGCTCCACACTGTGACATCTCTTGTAACTCAAGTAAAAAGTAGTCTGACAATGTCTCCCAGCCCTTGCACTCTGGCTTACTCCACAGGCTCCATGGCATGTGCTCCTCTTGTTGTGGGATGCTTCCAGCCTGACTGATGGACCCTAATTGGAAGAATGCAGCTCTCTGCCAGCAATTATACAAGCACAGTTGAGTTAGCTGCATCCCCCACTTCTGCCTGGGTCATTTTATTACTTTCTGTATAGTGAACTGAAGAGTCATGTAAAGCTCTAAGAAATAATATTCTCTGGCTGAGGCATGTGCAAAATAACGTTTGCAATTTAAATAAAACTTTTTTCCTGGGGTTAGTCTGGAACACAGTTACTAGAGGACATGTTGCAGACTTTTATTTTGCAAGGACCGTCAATTTTTCTATGTCTTATTTTGACTACCCATGATTTAGATATTTGTATGTCCTTGGTCATAATGTCAATCAGATATTTTTGTTTAGAAGGTTAACTTTAGTTAGGAGCAAATTTTTAGAAAGCTAGTTGAAAAGCTTGGTGGAACTGAGTGGGAGAAGTGAAAGAACCAATTTTCAATTTGAGGATAGAACTTGGTAACTGTGTCTTACTATTCATTCCAAAACCACTCTATGGAAGCTATTGTTCAAAAGCAGATGTTTCTCAATACTATAAAAGTGATATGATGATGTACGTTGATAGGGGTGTGGATAGTTGATATTATGAATTCTCAGACAATTCAGATAGTTTTGCCCTACACCTGTTCTTGTTTCATGTTTATTATTCTTATAAGCAGAGGCAGCAAACATAAACCCACATATCCCAAACTCATTTGCATGGTAGACTCTAAATGTGACAAGCTCTGTAGGATTCAGAACTTCGTTGCATATAAAGAAAGACAGTGCTCAGAAAATTCATGTGAGTGTGGTAGACTGTCTGTCAAGACTTGAATTCAATCCCAACAGATTTCAGGGTAGTTTCCTGATTTTCAGCTCCCATATAAGGGGCAGCTGACAGCTTTTCCTGTCTTTATAATGTTCAGGGGAAGTGTTCTCTTCAACATTTAAGGAAGGTCCCTGAGGTGCTAAGAGTTGGGTTTAAAACTTAAATAAATCTCATCTTTCTAAAGTTTCAGGGTATACTTTGGGGCTGGCATTTGTAGCAGCCTTTCTGTTAGCTCTATATGTGTGTTACACTAGCAAAATAAAAGGAACAATTTGTGTTGTCTGGCCACATCTTGTGAATGATTTCTTCTGGAGAAAACATAACATCATCCACAAAAGAGAACACAAGACACCAAAGAATTGCAACTTGGACCATAGTTCCGTACTTAACTATGATTTAATATTTGTTCTTAGAATTAATAACCCAGACCTCTGACAATGCTAAGGCTCCTATAAGGATTAAATTAAAAATTCCCACTTTCTGTGTTGCCTTCCTCTGTTATGAACTACTGTTTCCACACAATCTGTATAACACACTACTGTTACCATTACACCATTATGCTTCCAACGACAACATAAGACACTAGTTATGATTCTACACATGTTTGGATTCAGATCTGTTTCCTATCACTTGCTACCTCCAAAAAATCTTGTGTAAGTATCCTTTAGTCCTTCTTTACCCTACTGCTTACATTTATGACAGCAGAAATATTCCATTATAATAAATACAGGTCCAGAAAAGTACAAGAAGTGTGATATCAAAGCTATACCATTGTTATCTTTCAGACACTATTGTTATGAGTACTCTTATCGATAATGGGCCTATTTACATGAAACCTTTATAAGCTGAAGCTCATTAGCACCCATGTCTTCACAAGCAGAAGTTAAGAGGTGTCTGGGAAATTCTGTCCTTCCAAATCTCCAGAAAGTCATCTTTTTTTTTATTATTGGATATTTTATTTATTACATTTCAGATATCATCCCCTTTCCCCATTTTCCCTCCCTAGAACCCCCTACTCCATCCCCCCTCCTCCTGTCTGCTTTTATACTATTTTTAATTGGATGAATTAAGGTCAGTTCTAGGTTGACGGTCTAGCAATATAATAGATGCAAATAGTCAAGGAATAAGCAAGACAATAAACACAAATAGTCAAAGAACAAGCAAGGCAACAAACCCAATTACGTGAACACTCCCGTAATCACTGTTTATAAGGGCTTATCAGGAAGTCACTTTTCATAGGCACATTTTAGTGTTGACAGTTTGCAGAGATTAGCTGCCACTCTTTGAACTTAAGGAAAGTACAAACAGTACTTACCAAATAAAATGACTGTGGCTTGAACAAAAGATAAAGCATATGTGTGTGAAAATGAGAGAGCAGATTAATTTTTAAAGAGACATTCATTTTTCTACTAAATTTCTGGAAAGCTTTTGAGTTCTAAAAATAAGACTCAGAGACCTTGGGAGTGTAGGTTGAAGAGCTGTTTTAAAGCATATATATGTAATGTTGCAAAAGACAACACACCTGTAAACCTAAAACAAATTGACAACCAAGGCTATGGAATCCATGTACTTCCTTCCCTGGTGTCAATTCTGTCTTTCAACAAGGAACATGGTTTTCATATTTGTGTATGCATTTTATTTACTGTAACGGCAACCAATGAATCAACTGATTGATCAATTGAGACCATTGGCTACTTGTAATGTTATATTTACCAACCCAGTGTCAGTATTAGACCAAAAAGAGAACTAAATACTGGAGTTTAGTTTTGACTTGACAGGAGTGTGAGATGCACTTCAGACATAACTGTTAGGTCACAGACGATGGTGATGGGAAACAGAGTACAAACTTGTAACTCTTTCAAAATTCAGTGCCTCATGGAATGACCACAGGTCGTCCAGAACTCTCCTGAGCTGCTTCTCAGCTGACGGCCATTTACTGTGTTTTTTCAGTTGGCAAATAAAAAGGTCAGAAGAGGATTGGATCAGCTTAAACTTTACAACAGCAAGGCTGCAGTGGAAGCTTTGTGTCTGCCTTTATTATTATCTCAGTGGTTGAAAACACCCCTCTGTGTTCACCTGCCCTGGAAAGGAGAAGAGGAATAATGGGGTCTTTAATTTCTGATCATGCTTTAAGTCTGCCCAGCTGTGATTCTTTTTTTTTTTTTGGATGGGGGTTGGGATATTATTTGATGATTTCTGGCATCACCTAACAAATATAGTGCTACTTGCTTTGATTTAAGGTAGACATTCATCCATGGTAGGGTTTTGTTGTTGTTGTTTGTTTGTTTGTTTGTTTCCATGCATTTACAGATTTATCCTATCATCTTGCTTTAAGTAATTTATATAACCCACAAAACGTTAAAAAGTTGCTGGTGTTCAATTCACTGTAACAACAGCAGGACCCGTAAGCATTTGTCAACATGTTGTTATGGATTTTTTTTTTTAAATCTTTTTAGTGACTCTTTCATGGGAAGAGCCTTTCAACAACTACTCATGAAATTTTCCTCAGGACTGCTTTAAGTAAAGTGTCTTGAGACATCCTATTTCTTCTTGTGTTAAAATTGTAAGGTGGAAGAGAAGCATGTTTAAACAGGGACAGCCTTTCTTAGACTTTAGGATACATCTAGGAACAAACTGATTGTCCATCTCATGGTCAAGTTTAGGAATGTACTACCACCTCCAGGATAACTTAGCAAAACATGTGAGTAAGCCATAGCTTAATTAAAATCTTAGTTATCATTCTGCTAGCATAAGAATTTGTTATTACCAGAAATCAGGGAGACAAATCGGGGGTGGGGGTGAGGATAGGAGAATACTTACGTCATTTGCTTCATCTGTAATACAAAGTTCAGGGGAAAAGTTTATTTTTTGCATTTAATTACTTCTTTACATACATTATAGTAATTAGTCATCAGATGCAGGAGCTAAAGCAATTACTGTATGTCATTTCAGAGAATTACAGTATAAACATACAGTAAATACTCAATAATCCATGACAGGCTACTTAAAAAGTAATAAGGAAATTTAATTTAAAATGTGGGAGCTGAAATGCATGGTGTGCTTCTGAATGAGATGCCCACAATTACAAAAGACAAAGTCAGGCTTTCAGAATCTACCTCTGTTAATTCACAACTCTTCATAGAATGGGCCACTCCCCATGTCCCTTCAAAATTAACATTAACAATGTATGGTAAAAAGTCCCTTAGAAAATGGAACTCTCTGTTTCCCTTTTCCCTTCTTTCCACTCCCTTCTCCTTCCTTTTCACTTAGATATATCTACATACATCCACTGATCACACAAAGCACACACTGACATTTAAAGACTGGCTCAAGAGCACGAAAAAATTCAATTTCTAATAATATCAATATGACACTTCTTGACTTGTGTTTTGAAGATCTTTTTTGAATACATTGTAATAGAATGCAGAAGAAAATGAAAATACATTGGAACTGAGTTCAAATCTCAGCTTATTCATGATGGAATTTGGGGAATATTGTCCAATTTGTCATTATCGCAGGTGGCATAGTGAGGGTTTTTATGGCTGCAACAAAACACCATGACTACAAGGCAAGTTAGGAGTTTATTTGGCTAACATTTTCAGATCATAGTTTATCACTGGAGGAAGTCAGGAAAGGAGCTCAAGCAGAACTGGAACATGGAGGCAGTAGCTGAAGCCAAGGTCATGGAGGGGTGTTTCTTAGTCCCTTGTTTCCTTTGGCTTGCTCGGTCTGTTTTTCTATAGAATTCAGACAACCAGCACATGGATGGCTCCACCCACAATGGGATAGGCCCTCTCCCATTGATTCTTAATTGAGAAAATGCTGTATACCTGGATTTCATGGAGATATTTCTTCAACAGAGCCTCCTTTCTCTTTAATGATTCTAGCTGGTGTCAAGTGGATACACAAAGCCAGCCAATACAATAGTTGTCCATAAAACAGAGGCATAATTATTGATTAGCTTATAAAGTATTGATATAATTTGACCAACGTGTCTCGGGTAGAATAGACTTTTAAGTGAAGGACTTCTGTCATTTTATCTGTCTAAATGGAGCCAATAATTTTGGGGCACTTGTTCTTTCTTGTACAGTTGTTCTGACCCACACAACGTTTCAGAAAAATGCTATTAGAATGTATATCTATGGGCTAGTAGCATACATTTGTCCCTCATTTGCTAAAGAAAACTCAAGGTACAGTGTTCCAATATAAGCCAAAACTGAAGGCCAGCTCCATGCTCACCATGCTTCCTAAACTTCTATGCGGTCTTACACTATCTTTCAGCACTGCAGACCCCTCTGGTCTGGTCTGCCTCTCACTATCTTGATCTATAGCATCTTCTTCTAGTGCTGCATGACAAGAAGCTTACCAATGAGAAGGAAATGAGATTCATCTAATTTTGGAATGGTGACTAACACCCTGGGAACTTGAATGCAGAAACCCGAGACTGTGTGCAACATCTGCTGTGTTGATTTCCCTGAGGACAGTTTTGTTGATTTTGAAGTGACTTTGGTGACCAGCTAGAAGAACATAGTCAGTATCACGGTCTTGCTCAGTAGGATCATTTCCTGCTTCAGAAACTTAAAGAGCAAGTGGATTAATACTGCTCATTCATTCATTCATTCATTCATTCTGTGAGTTCCTGCCATTTCTCTAAGGGTTCCAACATCTTGGCACTATGGGTAAGTTTGTTTTGTTTTGTTTTAATCCTATGCATGGGTTTTCCAGGCAAGCTTCTCCCAAAATATGCTCAACTGACCAGTGGCTACAGGAATCACTTGACCGAAAAGAGTTTCATGCTGAGATGAAATTAGGAAAGGCTACTCAACTCAGTCCGTGACTGCTTGTCTACTAACTCGCACTGAAGACTCCAAAGAGGTCAACAATGGAGCAGCTAAGTTAAAAATATGCACACTTTAGTTTTAGTGTGGACAAGCCACTCTTCCCTCAATCTTAATTATATTGTCACTAAAGTATAGATACAGGAATATGACTTTTGTTTATACTCCATCTTCACTCTTTATTATTCCTCAACTTTCTAATAAATAGAATTGAAGAATGGAGAAGAAAGTATTCGTAAGACCCAGTTTACACAATACATTTAAATAACTCCTAATCTGAGCAAGTGCTAACCATGACACCAGTTATTGTACACAGTAGTTTTGGAACTCACTTTAGATGGTCGTTAGTGACATTTCAGATTGTCAAAACTGCTTCTCAGAGTAGTTAAAAGACATGTTAGTGTCTCACAGACAGTAATGGTGTCCCTGTCTTTTCCTTTTTCCCAAGAGAGTCTATTAGACACACTGAAACATCTTATGTTAAGCTCTCCAGTTAAAATAGTTAAAAAGTCAGAATTAAACCTTAAGTAATAATTACCAATACAAACCCTCAAAAGTACTTTTTAAAGAGAAAAAAAAAAACAGCAGAAGGAAGCTTTGAACATAATGTCTAAAGCTTAAACATTAAGTTAAAGTTCTACTTTTATGTGGCAAATCTTTCAAGGAAAAATGATATTCTTACTAGTCTGTGGAGACTGGAGGGAACTGAACTGATTTGGGGCCTTTTGATGATCTATGAAAAGATCTCCTCACAGATAAACTTCAGCCACTTGAAAAAGCCTGAACATATCTGTTGCAGAAGTGGTGCCCTCTCATCAGAGAAAGACAACCTCACCAAATCCTCCAGGAATGATTCTGACACAGTGAACTCATAGCTCTGGTCATTACTTTTGTTGATTCTTGGACCAATCATGGAGAACAATCCTTGTACCCATCCCTCTCCCTGGGGATTTCCAAGAAATCTTGTTTCACAGGGTTTCCAGATCCATTCACTCAAAAAGTACTGTAGTTGTTTGGAAACTATTTGAGTAATAATAGAAATTAGATTGCACTGACACGCAATCCCTGCTCTCTCCCAAGAACAACCTAGACCTCAGCACCTTCCATGAAGCTTCTAGAACTTGATCCTTCCTTGCACAAACATTCAGTAAAATCAACTTTCCAAATATTCCTTCAGGACAGACCTTCAAAATCCTATTCTCACTGTGAGAACTTTAAAAAAAATCGGGATTCCATCAGGATTGCACATTTTAGCATTCTATCCCATTTCCCTGAGCCTGCTCTCTCTGGCAAAAGAGCCCAGTGTCCTTCAGCTCCCCGCTCTCTGTCACTCTGCCACCAGCTCCTTTTGTTGTTCATTTTATCTTGTGTTTTCATGGCTGGTGACTCTATTTCACTTTTGAAGTCACACAAGCCTACCAATCCCTTCATTTGCATATTTCATAAATGTATGAAAGATATTTAAATTCTAGAATCAAATCACTTGGATTTATTTGAAAAGCAGCTTTAGACATAAAGAAGCTGAATTCTTTAAAATGTAGGGGGAAAAAGCATTATGATTCAAAAAAAGGAGAAATAAAAAAGAAAGGGAAAAGTAAGCTTATTTCTGCCACTTTCAATGCAATCCTTCCTCAACAGGTGCAGGTACGTGCTTCCACAAGGAAAAAAAATACCAAGAGAAGTATATTCCTTCAAGAAAGATTTGTAAGTACTTTTTGAGCTTGCTGAGGTCTTGTGGTGAATTACGATGACAATAAACATGGGAAAGGATATTACAAAACACCTGTAAAAATGTTTACTTCATGCCAAAGAGCTTAGCTGATTGTTAGTTAGATCATAAGGTGGCTCTGTCTCTGAAAATTAACAGTTCATGTTTTTCTATTGATTGAATATGATAGATTTTAGCAGATCCCAGTCTTCAGCTCCATCCTTCCTCATCCAGGTGGGTGCCATATCAGTTGACATCATGAATGCGGACACGTTGGTAATTTGGCTTTATTTGAGAACTGAAACGATTTTGGTTGACTATGGCAAGATTCTCCAGGCAGTATTTCGTAGTGGCTTTTAAGTTATAAGTAAATCTCTTGTCCCTTTAAAAATCATTATCCTTGTCAACACTTATTAAAGTGTGCAGAGGAAGCCAGCTTGTTTTATTTCCCTGAGTTTAACTCTCTAATGGACTTTGACATTTTATACATTACAAAAGAATCCAGATAGTCCTTATAAGACACTATTATTAGGTTTTGTTGAGCTATCATTTAGGAGGTTGAGGGCCTCTAATTCTGTAAGTTGAGCCAAATGCTCGAAATAAATAATTGAATATGACATGATAGCAACATATATATTTGTGAGACTTTAACTACATGTGATTTAGCCTGAACAAAGCAAACATAGTCAAGACGCCTTGTTGGATGAGTGCTACAATGCTTTGGGGTTTCCTGCCAATTGTATATAGTCTTTTATTTCTTTGCTTGCTTGGATAAAAATTTAATTCAATACAATACTTAATATGCTATGCAGTTCCTCAGATCTGTCACTGTTTTTCTCATCCAAAGTCACATGATTGTGAGAGAAACTTACCTGCAACATCAGTAGCTGGTAATTTCCTAAAGCAGAATTAGACACACCTCAATAAACGGGAAGCTTCTGGTTGTTTCTTAGATAAAAGTCAATGCAGCTATCAAAGGTAATTTTTAATATTATTAAAACAGTGCATAGATGAAATGTCTTCACCTACCTTATTCCTCATTTATCAAAGACCAAAGGAAAACTTTATTCTTGTATACTGCTAGTGGGACAATAGAATTATTTAATACAGTGATAAATAGAAACACTCAGACAAACTGTAATTTCAACAATATCATTATAAATTGGCATATTAAAACTACATATTCATAGCATGTCAAGTGAAATGTTGATACATGTATACATTTTGCCATGTTCAAAACAGGGAGGACATCTGTCTTTTCAGACATTTTTATCTTTGTAGAGAAAACATCCATTATTTCTTTTATCATAAACATTTACTTACTTTGCTTCTGTGCATGTGTGTGTGCCTGCTTGTCTACATACATACCATAATGTGTGTGGGCATATGCCCTAGAATATGTTAGGTTCCCTGGAATTGGAGTTACAAGCAGTTACAACCTGCAATGTGGGTTCTGCGAAGTGTACCTTGGTTAAAAAAAAAAAAAAAAAAAAAAAAAAGCACCAAATCTCTTTAAACTGTGGAACCATCTTTTTAGCCCTCTCTTAATTTTAAAAGAAGAAGAGAAGAAGTAGGGTACTGCACTGGCATTCTTAACTCTAGTCACTGCTTTGTAAATAAACATTTTCTCTTCTCTGTAAGTTAGTATAAAAAACAATTTCCTACTTCTTTCTATCCCCCACTCCTTTATCTAACCTTTTAGAAAATTCTATTGCATTACTATGTGCCAGGAGCTACAAATTGAAGTGATTTTTTTTTAATGCTATAAAATGTATAGTCTTCTCTATCTCTTCCCAATTTTACATTGGGAAAAGTCATAGATGAGAAACTGTAAACTTCCATCCAACTTCATAATGGATGATGTTAACGTTTGGTACACACCTTGGAAGCATTTAAAATAAATAAAGGCTGTATAATAATGATAATGTAACTACAGCCAACAGGCTTCTATGATCAAGATTAAAAAATTATGCCATATAGTAACAATTGCACAAGTTCTTATAAAACTGATGTTCTTGTTACACAAAAAAAAAAAAAAAAAAAAAAAACGGGTTTGCCAACAGGAAAATTGTAGCAACATTTATAGTTCTGTACTTATAGAATGTCCTCTCTGTTTCCTCAACTCCACGAAGCTCCATCTGCACCAACAAAGGAAATGCAACACTACCCAAGACATCGACTCAATGCCTATTGGTTTTCACTGAACATGAACACACTAGGTTTTAGCCACTAAACATAAATGTCCATTTCATTTGAAGAAAACTATAATCATACATTATTAATATTTTCATTATTCCAAAGACAGAAAAATACACATTCTATGTCAGGGTGAAAAAAATAACCAAATATTCTACTATACAAAATATCTAGTTCACATGACTCACATATGTGTTAAGAGGCTGTCACAAGTTTGAACACACTATCTTAAGAGAGACCTGAGTAGCTACTCTTCCTTGTTTTAGACCACAAATCAAAAATTACAAAGAACTGAACATAAAAGGATACACTTTAAAATATTGTGTTACACTAAGCAACATTCACTATTTGCATATGAGACATTAAATACCCATCCATATTTAACTTCACATTAAAATGATAAAACCAATATGTTATCTAAAGATATTTTATGCTTTCTTTTAAGCAAGTCTGCTTCTGCAGCTTTTAACACACACACACACACACACACACACACACACACACACACATATATATATATTCATTCTGGCAATTAAAAGGCTCAAATTCTAATTATTATTCCATAATTATTCTCTAAGTAAATCAGAGCTCTCATTATAAGCAGAAAAATCCTCACATTCAATATTGTGGAATATTTATGTAAAATAGTACTCTTAACACTTATCAGCTAACCTATAATGTTGTGTAGAGCTTACACAGCAATTTTCAAGAGCATATTATCCACTTTGGCCTCTCATTTCTTGTTCAATACGTATAATGCCTGATGAGAGCAAATGCTGAACTACAGAATCTATGAATCTCTACCAGCAATTAGTGGGATTCTATTATCTGTATTAAAGAAAAGAAAAAAGGAAAAAAAAACAGATGTAGGTCCCATTTGATGCAAACACTTTTTCTCAGAAAACTCCTTCCATATATATATGGAATATATATATATATATATATATATATATATATATATATATATATTCCTGTGTAATCACAAAGGACTGTGCTATGGGGTCTTAAGGATATTGGATTTTTTTTCACAAGAGATGATTCATACAATATAGTTTTTCTTTAATACTCTAGAAGAAGTAATAAACATTTTGAAATTATTTTGTTAGAGAATTTCCCATTCCATTCCTTCAAAGATTTTACGTTCCATTTTACACACATTTCCATTATGAAATTAAGATCTTTATACATGTATTCCTAACACTAATACTAAAACTTTAAAGTGAAATTTTTAGCTTCTAGAATATTGTTGTAGAGCAAATGAAAAGTCACTCTCTCAGTCTCTACATGTGTATGTGCATATGCACGTGCAAGGTATGCACATGTGCTTTTGTGTCATCAAGCATAAATTTAAATATTTTGGGCTGTATTTACATATAATAAATATAAATTTTGGCCTTCAGTCTGCACCTGTGCATGGAGCAATCCTGGGGTGCCTGCTCCACAACCAATCCCTCAAAACACAGTGGAGGCTGGACTCTCAGGAGCTCTAACATGCCCCAAAACATAGGATAATAAGATCACAGGATCTCAGGAGCCAGGGCACTGCAGGATTTCAGGATCCCAAGAGCAGTCTGACGCCCAAGATCTATTACATTCAGGATCTCTGGATCACAGGATCACAGAGACAGCTGGACTCTGAGTAGTTCTGACACATTGAAGATAAAAGGACAGACAGGCTTCAGTCAGAGACAGTGAGAGAAGGTAGCAATAGAGATAACCAGATGGTAAAAGGCAAGTGGAAGAACATAAGCAACAGAAACCAAGGTTACTTGGCATCATCAAAACCTAATTCTCTCACCACAGCAACTCCTGAATGACACTATGACACCAGAAAAGCAAGAGTCAGATTTAAAATTACTTCAGATATTGATGATAGAGAACTTTAAGAAG
The DNA here is from genome assembly GCA_030674055.1 of Rhabdomys pumilio. NCBI lineage: Eukaryota > Metazoa > Chordata > Mammalia > Rodentia > Muridae > Rhabdomys > Rhabdomys pumilio. Next base: position 72,132,035 of record JANHMN010000002.1, on the reverse strand, counting down.
ACATAAATAACTCCCTCCAAGAAATACAGAACAGCACAGGGAAATAGGTAGAAGCCCTGGAAAAGGAAACACAAAAATCCTTTAAAGAATTACAAGAAAACCAAACAGGTGAAGGAATTAAACAAAACCATAAAGGATATAAAAATGGAAGTAGAAACAGTAAAGAAATCACAAAGGGAGACTACCCAGGAGACAGAAAACCTAGAAAAGAGATCAGGAGTCATGGATGCAAGCATCACCTACAGAATACAAGAGATAGAAGAGAGAATCTCAGGTGCAGAAGATACCATAGAAAACATTGACACAACTATCAAAGAAAATGCAAATGCAAAAAGCTCTTAACCCAAAACATCCAGGAAATCCAGGACGCAATGAGAAGACCAAACCTAAGAATTATAGGTATAGAAGAGAGCAAAGATTGCCAACTTAAAGATCCAGTAATTGTCTTCAACAAAATCCTAGAAGAAAACTTCCCTAACCTAAAGAAAGAGATACCTATGAACATACAAGAAGCCTACAGAACTCCAAATAGACTAGACCATACTTGTCAAAAAAAAAAAAAAATCAACCAAGATGCAATCTCAATTCTGTACATCTATGCTCCATATGCAAGGACACCCACATTTGTAAAAAAAAAAAAAAAAAAAAACTTTAATAAAGTTCAAAGCACACATTGCACCTCACACAACAATAGTGGGAAACTTCAAAACCCCACTCTCATCAATGGACAGATCATGGAGACAGAATCTAAATAGATACACAGAGAAATGAAGAGAAGTTATGAACCAAATAGATTTAGCAAATATCTATAGAACATTTCATCCAAAAACAAAGAATATAATTTGTTCTCAGCACCTCATGGTACCTTCTCCAAAACTGACCATATAATTGTTCATAAAACAGGACTCAACACATGCCAGAAAACTGAAATAAACTCATGCATTCTATCAAATCACCATGACATAAGGCTGGTCTTCAATAATGACAAAATCAATGGAAAGCCCACACACACATAGAAACTGAACAATGCTCTTCTCAATGATAACTTGGTCAGGGAACTGATAAAGAAAGAAATTAAATATTTTTTATAATTTAATGAAAATGAAGACACAGCATACCTAAACTTGTGGGAAATAATGAAAGCAGTGCTAAGAGGAAAACTCATAGCTCTAAGTGCCTACAAAAAGAAACTGGAGAGAGCATACATTAGTAGCTTGGACAGCACACCTGAAATCTCCAGAACAAAAAGAGGCAAATAAACCCAAGAGGAGTAGACTACAGAGAATAATCAAACTCGGGGCTGAAATTAACCAAGTAGAAACAAAAAGAACTATACAAAGAATCAACAAAACCAGGAACTGGTTCTTTGAGAAAATCAACAAGATAGATAAACCCTTAGCCAGACTAACCAGAGGGCACAGAGACAATATCCAAATTAATAAAATCAGAACTAAAAAGGGAGACATAACAACAGAAATGGAGAAAATAAAAAAAAAAATAATAAATCATGAGATTCTACTACAAAAGCCTGTACTCAAAAAAACTGGAAAATATGGATGAAATGGAAAATTTCTGAGACAGACACCAGGTATCAAAGTTAAATCAGGATCAGATAAACCATCAAAATAGTCCCATAACCCCAAGAGAAATAGCAGCAGTCTTTAAACATCTCCCCACCAAAAAAAAGCCCAGGACCAGATGGTTTTAGTGCAGAATTCTATTAGACTTTCCAAGAAGACCTAATACTAATTTTCTATTCTACAAAATAGAAACAGAAGGAACACTATCCAATTCTTTCTATGAATCCACAATTACACTCATACCTAAACTACACAAAAACCCAACAATGAAAGAGAACTTCAGACCAATCTCCCTTATGAATATCAATGCAAAAATACTCAAAAATTTTTTTTCACAAACTGAATACAAGAAAACATCAAAACAGTCATCCACCATGATCAAGTAGGCTTTATCCCAGGAATGTAGGGATGGTTCAATATTCAGAAATCAATCAACGTAATCCACTATATAAATAAACTCAAAGATAAAAACTACATGATCATCTCACTGGACACATAGAAAGCATTTGACAAAATTCAATACCCCTTCATACTAAAAGTCTTAGAAATTATAAGAATTCAAAGTCCATACCTACACAAAGTAAAATCGATATACAGCAAACCAGTAGCCAACATCAAACTAAATGAGGAGAAATTTGAAGCAATTCTACTAAAATAAGGAATTAGATAAGGCTGCCCACTATGGGGCAGTGGGGCGGTGGGCTATGAGAAGCAGCTGGGTGCTTGATCTAGCATAAACTAACAGTCACAAGGAACAGGCCTCAGGCCCTAGACAAATTTACATACTAATAAGATGCCTGAAGGCCAGAGGGTGGAGCCAATTAAGCATTCTTCTCCAGCCCCTCCCCCTTCTCTCCCTCCCTATTCAACTCTGGTCTGCCCTGGGCTTCAGGGGCTGCACATCCAGATCCATCTATATCCACCGTGACATTAAAGCCTTTAAAAACCCATGAACTTTCTCCTGTCATTGGGGCAGCACTGTGAGAAACTGTGAAGTAGGCCTTTAATAAGTCACAGCCACAGTGCATAACATCCCCATGGAGGAACTCTCAGCGTTCCCAGCAGGCAGGAGCTACAGCCCACTCTCTCCCTATCTATTCAGTTTAGTACTTGAAGCACTAGCCAGAGCAATTAGAAAACAAAAGGAGATCAAAAGGATACAAACTGTAAAGGAAGAAGTCAAAACATCATTATTTGCAGATGATATGATAGTATATTTAAGTGATCCTAGAATTTCCAGCAGAGAACTCCTAACCCTGATAAACAACTTCAGTAAAGTGGCTGGATATAAACTCAACTCAAACAAATCAGTAGTCTTCCTCTACTTAAAGGATAAGCAGGCTGAGAAAGAAATTAGGGAAACAACACCCTTACAATAGTCACAAATAATATAAAATACCTTGGTATGAATCGAACCAAGCAAGTAAAAGATCTGTACAACAAGAACTTCAAGTCCTTGAAGAAATAAATCAAAGAAGATCTCAGAAGATGGAAAGAACTCCCATGCTCATGGATTGGCAGAATTAATATAGTAAGAATGGCCATTTTGCTAAGAGCAATCTACTGATTCAATGCCATCTCCATCAAAATTCCAACTCAATTCTTTACAGAGTTAGAAACAGAAATTCTCAAATTCATTTGGAATAACAAAAACCCAGGATAGTGAAAACTATTCTCAACAAGATAAAAGATCTTCTGGAGGAATCACCATCACTGACCTCAAGCTACAGAGCAATAGTGATAAAAACTGCATGATATTGGTATAGAGACAGGCAACAAAATTAATGGAATAGAATTGAAGACCCAGAAACGAACCCACACACCTATGGTCACTTGATCTTTCACAAAGGAGCTAAAACCATTCAGTGGAAAAAAGACAGCATTTTCAACAAATGGTGTTTGTTGAACTGGAGGTTACCATGTAGAAAAATGCAAAAGATCCATATTTATCTCCTTGTACAAAACTCAAGTCCAAGTGGATCAAGGACCTCCCTATAAAACAGACACACTGAAACTAATAGAAGAGAAAGTGGGGAAGAGCCTCGAACACATGAGCACAGGAGAAAAGTTCCTGAAGAGGACATCAATGGCTTACGCTCTATGATCAAGAATTGACAAATGGGACCTCATAAAATTGCAAAGCTTCTGTAAGGCAAAGGACATTGTCAATAGGATAAAATGACAATCAACAGATTGGGAAAAGAGCTTTACCAATCCTACTTCTGACAGAGAACTGTTATCCAAAATATACAAAGAACTCAAGAAATTAGACTCCAGATAATCAAATTACCCATTAAAAACGGGGTATAGAGGTCAACAAAGAATTTTCAACTGAGGAATACCAAATGGCCGAGAAGCACCTAAAGAAATGTTCAACATCTTTAGTCATCAGAGAAATAAAAATCAAACAACCCTGAGATTCTACCTCACATCAGTTAGAATAGCTTAGATTAAAAACTCAGATGACAGCAGATGAAGGTGAAGATGTGAAGAAAGAGGAACACTCTGCCATTGTTGGTGGGATTGTAAGCTGGTACAACTACTCTGGAAATCAGTCTGGAGGTTTCTCAAAAAACTGTACGTAGTATTACATGAGGATCCAGCTATTCCTCTCCTGAACTTATACCCAAACATATATGCTCCATCATATAACAAGAACACATTCTCCATTATGTTCATAGAAGCCTTGTTTATAATAGCCAGAAGCTGGAAAGAACCCAGATGTCTTCCAACAGAGGAATGGATGTGAAAAATGTTGTACATTTGCACTATGGAGTACTACTCAGCTATTAAAAACAATGAATTAATAAAATTCTTAGGGAAATGGATGGAACTAGAAAATATCATCCTGAGTGAGGTAACCCAATCACAAAAGAACACATATGGTATGCACTCACTGATAAGTGGATATTAGCCCAAAAGCTCACAATAGCCAAAACATTACTCATAGACCACATGAAGCTCAAGAAGAAAGACCAAAGTGTGGGTGCTTAGGTCTTTCTTAGAAGAAGAAACAAAATACTCACAGGAGCAAATAAGAACACAATGTGTGGAGCAGAGACTAGAGAAGGAACTTTCCAGAGACTGCCCCACCTGGGGATCCATCCCATGTGCAATCACCAAAGGCAGATGCTGTTGTGAATGCCAAGAAGTGCATGCTGACAGGAGCCTGTTATACCTGTCTCCTGAGAGGCTTTGCCAGAACCTGACATATACAGGGGAGCATGCTCACAGCTAACCATTGAACTGATCACTGGGTTCACAGTGTTGGAGTTAGAGACAAGACTGAAGGAGTTAAAGGGGCTTTTGGCCCCATGGGGAGAGCAACAATACCAACCAATCAGAGCTCCTAGGGTCTAAACAGCTAGCCTGGAAAGAAACATGGAGGGACTCATGGCTCTAGCTGTATATGTAGTGGAGGATGGCCTTGTTGGGCATCAGTGGGAGAGGAGGTCTTTGGTTCTGTGAAGGCTGGATGCCCCAGTGTGAAGTAATTTGAGGGCAAGTATGTGGGAGTGGGTGGATAAGCAGGGACAAACTCTCATAGAAATAGGAGGAGGGAGGATGAGTTAAGGGAGGATGAGGAAGGGGGGCATGGGGAAAGGTGATAACATCTGAAATGTAGATAAATAACATATCCAATAAAAAAAAAGCCAAAAAAGAAACCATAACAACAAAAAACAGATAATGGAACTGGCTATTGCAGTTGTGCATTTGAGACTTTTTGGCAGCAATTTAATATCACCCATATTACTGGGATTCCTTATAATTGTCAAGGGCAAGGGACAGTGGAAGGGGCCCATGGAACTTTCAAACAATATCTTCATAAAATAAAAACAGGGAAGGTATATCCCTATACACTATAAACTTATTTAAATCATGGTCTTTTTATTTTATTTTATTTTTTATATTTGGATGCCAAGGAACTTTCTATTGAGTGTCTATGGCACTCTACCACTAGGCATACTTATGCATAGATGAAAGGGAAGGATCCACTTACTAGCATATGGCATTATTCCGATATGGTGTTTAATATAAGGAAGAAGCATGTTTGTGTTTTTTCTGCAAGATGCTGAAGGAGCATGGTGACTGCCAGAGCAATGGGTGAGACATGCAGATGTCAGGACAAAGAATGATGCTGGGAAGCTGTATTGGACATATGTTCCCAACCCACCTTTGCTTACCTATACCCCTTATGAGATAAGCTTCTTTGTCTCAAGCTTTTAGACCTTGTGGAACAAAGAATCAAAAAGAGAACTTATAGTGACTCTTATATTTTTCTTGAATGTGACGAGTTATTTTGAATCAATCATGTACTGGTCTAGAAATTAATCCAATATTGGAAATAACAGTCTTCATTTGGAAGGTTGGTTCTGGACATTTTCAGGAACATATTCGAAAGTTAGGTGCAGTTCTCTATAATGTTATGTTAGCAAGAGACAAGGTGGGACAGGATCTGGATTTTAAACAAGTGTTAGAACATATGTTAAGGCTCTTTAATTGTCAAGTTAAAATTACTTTTGTTTCTTCTACAGTATTTAAGTTGCATTGATTGTGCACTTCCTAATTGTGTTCATTTGTTGAAACCTGGCATGTTAGTTATGGAAGTCTATCAACCATCTTTTGTTTTAGTGCCCTGAGTATCACAGAACCTTGGTCTTCTGAAAAAAAAAGCTAGCAAGTACTGGAAGAATTGAGTCAGGCTTTAAGCAGAAGCAAGAGGATAGTGGGCTTGATTATTGCTGGTATAACAGCTTTAATTACATTAATTGCTAGAACCCCTGCTTCTGCAATTGCATTGACATAAGAAATTAAGACAGCTACTTTTGTTAATCATTTAGCAAAACATGTTACTAATGTGTTAAATATACAAAAGAATTTAGATAGGCATTTGGAACAATGGATTATTGTTCCTTATCCTATTGAAATTATTGGAAGGGAGGTCAGAATTTAAGAGTAAGGTGCCATCTCAAGTGTCATGCCAAATACCATTGGATTTGTGTTAGTTCTAGAATTTACAGTGGTAGTCATTATGATTAGGAAAAAGTTTAAAGATACTTCCAGTGTATTTGGCATAATTCTAACACCTCTCTGGATGTTTAACTTTGCATAGTGAGCTTATAAATTTAAAGAATGCTGCTCTGCTGAGTGTTGATGTGGCAGATACTGCTGATAGAATTACCCATGGCCTGAGGTCAGTATTTATATTTTGTTCAAGCTTTAGATGGCATATATAGCTTGATTATACTAGCCCTTTTTGTCCTGGGAATACTTTTATTCCTGCCCATTGTGTTAAAGCTTGTCTTTAACAACATCAACATGTTGGTAACCAAAGTACGTAGCTTGAACCTGAAAATGGATCCCCAGACAGAGTTATTAAATTAACAGGCTGGCAAGCCAAGGACAAGTAATATTCTGCACAGAGCCTTACAAACCTAAGATAAAAGTGTATTGCTTTTGATAATGCATATTCCTTGACGGGTAAGTAAGGCATTCTTAGCAGAATGACCTAAGACAGACTCAGTCTTGTATATGAAATAAAAGAGAAGGAGAGGCAGAGAACTTTGGGGGCTGCTTGCCAAGAATCTGACATGGCCAAGGACAAGGAAATGGACTGCTTGGCAGGAATATGACATTGGCCAAGGACAAAGAAGTGGACTTCTGGAAGGAATCTGACATTAGGCTAGAACAAAGAAGTAATTTCAGGCCGGAATCTAAATATTAGGCTAGAACAAAGAATAATCCCAGATAAGAATCTAAATCTTAGGCTAGAACAAGGAAGTAGGCCTAAGACATGAAAATGACTTTGGGCTAGGATAGGGAAGTTGGCTCAGATAATTTGGTCATCATGATATACCCTTAGAAACAGTGATCATGAGAGTGTTCAAGAAATTTTTATTGCCTTGCTTGTTCTTTGATGATTTGTCTTTATTGTTTTGCTTGTTCCTTGACTATTTGCATTTATTTTATTGCTAGTTCTTCAAGCTAGAACTGACCTAATACTTGCATATAGTTAAAATTGTATAAAAGCAGAAAGGTGGAAGGGGAATGGGATAGGGCATTTCTAGGGAAGGAAAATGAGAAAATGGGATGGCATCTGAAATGTAAATAAATAAAATATACAATAAAAATATGAATTTTGTTACAATTTTTCTGCCTCTTTACTTGAAGTGACATAAGTATTCCTTAATGGTTTAAAGAGGTTATAAAATACAAATAATGGCCATACTATAGTACATATCAGGTTACTCCTGATCTATGTAGGTATAATCAGAGCTTCTTGGATTTACTATTTTTTTTGTAAATATCCAAACTTTTACGCCATCACTAATGTATAAGTATTATTGAGAAGAGTTGTTAGATCAGAAAATTCATCAATAATATGGTCTCCTCATTTACTGTATAACTACTACCATTTGCTCACATTTTTTTATTATATTCTTAAGATAAAATATATAGTTCATATTTTTTATAAAGTTTACTTATAAAATGCATGGATTTTTATAAAGTTTATTGTCTAAGTTTTAACAATTACATGTAAGAACAAATGAAACACAGGCTGCAATTTTTTTTCATTAAAAGAAATTTGTTTTATGTAAATTTTGAGAAAAGACCCAGTTCAAATAATATCTATTCAAATAAAAAGTTGTTTAAGTGCAGACGGTGAAATTATAATTTCCCAGATCACAAGAATGTTTCACAGTTTGGGTTTTAGATTTGTATTCGAACCTATAGTGCTAAGTTAACCATTTAGTTTTTGGACGAACATATAAAATACTGGAAGATGAGGATTTCAACTCTTCTGATGATCACATTAGAAATTATTTGAAGCTTAGATTGCAATCCCAAACCATGGCACTATTGAAAATTGTTAGAAAATAGTCAATTTGGTCAGTGTTCTCTGAGCCAAACTTTGATAGAAGACACAACAAAGTACGTATTGTCCATCCTAATTGAAGGTAAACTGACAGAGATATTTACCAGAGTCATTTTGTCATTACGAGAAACTGTGGTTGTCCTTGTTTAGGTGATTTGATGTGTATCATTGCACACAGAAAACACATACACCTACAGCAGTCTTCTGAATATGTGTGTACATGTGGCACTAAAGCCCTTTAGGGTCAGCAGTTGAGTAATTGTGTGATGTATTTTTGTGCAATATAGTCAAGTTATTCACTTTTCTCAGATTTGTGGATTGTTTCAACCAAAAAGGCTTTCTTACATTTACAAAAGAGCTCGCTAAATGTCATGAGTCTTGAGAGCTTGTTTTGTTCATAGAAACTCATTATCTACAAAGTATGACTAGCCCTTCAACTGTCCTTCAGAATCCTTACCTCTGAATCTCTTACACACAACACACTGCCAAAACAGAAATTGTATCTGTACTGAAATGCTCAAACAAGGAAAGAAATTCTAACTTAACTTCTAACATTTGATGGATAACTTCTACTTACTCATGCATATACATTATGAGAACATATATGGTCAATTTGTGTTCTTCAAGTAGATTTAATTTCAATTTGAAGAGTAAGCCAGAAAAGGCATCTTAGATTTTGAAGAATTGTTCAAACAAGTGGGAATATGGAGATGATTCTTTTAACCTCCAAACACAATGTAACTATGTTTTTTTCTAAGCACATGATAATTAGGAGGAACCCCTGGCTCCAGCTGCATATGAAGTAGAAGATGGCCTTATCTGGCATCAGCAGGAGGGGATGCCCCACTATAGAAGAATGTTAGGGTGGTGAGGCGGGAGTGTGTAGGTGGGTGGTTTGGGAGCACCTTCGTAGAAGCAGAGGGAGGAGTTATGGGGTAGGAAGTTTGTGTAGAGAAAACCAGGAAGGGGGATAACATTTCAAATACAAATAAATAAAATAACCAATTAAAAAAAGATCTTAAGAGAAAGTAAATATTATCTAGGTGGACACTAACATGCACAATATAAAAATTTACCTCACTGATTTAATTTTTTGTGCCTCAATTTCTACCTTTACCAAATGAATCACTAAACAGGTTTTAAAAGTTATTATTAAATTAAATAATTCTGTAGATATTAGATAGATAGCTTATTGAATATTATTGTGTTAGAAATGCAGACACATGCCTGTCATGTAGTTTTATGTTTCTTTCCCTTCACATCTGTGTGTGTGTGTGTGTGTGTGTGTGTGTATTGTGTGGGAATGTATATGTATGTATGTATGTGTGCAGGTACACATGTGTGTTTGTGTGTGTCTATTTGTGTGTGGGAATGTGTATGTGGGTGTATATATGCGTGTGTGAGAATATGTGTATGAATGTGTCTGTGTGTGTTGTGTGTCTAAGTGTACACATGTGTGTGTATATATTTTCATAATTTTATCTCACAAATAAACACAGAACAAATTCATGGTCTAGAGTTAAATTAGATTTTTTCTTTGTTACCTATAAACAAATATACATGCGTGACCATTATAATGAAGATTCTTGGCTGTTTCAAAGCTCTTTCAATGGATTATGAATCAAAATGAATTAGAAAAGGTATTTTATCCATTAATTTGGGATTTATAAATTTAAAGGGGATTTTTGACCATAGTATGTAAGAGAAGATTAAACTCAGTTTTAAATGTCTATGCAACTCTAGGACGGCAATACAGTTCACTGGGAGTGGTACTTGCTATCAAGGCTGAGCTTAAAAATTTCGACATCACAAAAGAAGAGAACTCTCCCTACTAGTTGTCCTCTGATATCCACATGCACATTACACACACATGTCTACACACATGAACAGACAAACACACACAGAAAAGCCAAACCAATTTTTTACCAATAATTCTGAATCCATGAGGCTAACCAACTTTTTTCTGGTTAGCAGAAGATTATCTCAGATATATTGGTATATTAAGAAAAAAATAACAGAGTATGCTGTTGATATTTGTATTCTTTTGAGACATTTCAGCTCTTAAAAGGGTTATAGTCCACAAGAGACTCTGCTAAATAGAAGAGATAGCCACAGGGATAAGGTTGATTGCTTATTGAGAGTGCACAATGGATTGATGCTTTACCCAAGATGTTTGACAATGCTAACAGGACTCAGTCTCTCTTCTGACTGAGCACTGCTCACCTTCTTCTGTTTATCTCATTCTCTAACAGTATAACTTCTCAGAGTTATGAAGGGAGCAGTCTACATCTCTTGGAACAGTTTTCTTTTGAGATGTGACAATACATACAAGATATAGGTAATCCACCATCAAAGAAATGTTCAAGCAATCACAGCAGTGAATCAACTATAGACCCAACTCACTAGCTCATGCTTGGGACAATTTATGTGGAGAAGGGGATCTAGGAAGCTGATTGTTGTGTCCCTGTATTATTTCTCTGTTGTTATTTACTCGGTATATAGGCAGAAACATCTTGTCTGAATCACATGAGTCAGCAGGGAGCCAAACAATTCCTTAAATGAACTTCAAGGCTGGGTTTTAACAAACCAAGGAATGCCTTGAAGAGGCAGGGCTGTTGCTATTTGGAATAATCAGGCTCCTTTTGATACAGAATCAGTTGAAGCCTTTGTCAGCCAGATCCTTTCTTTCTATCTTGTGATTGTTTTGTAATTTCATGCAATTTGGAAAGAAACAAGAAAGTGCCAAATGAAGTTAGACAGAAAAAGTTGTTGGGAAAAAGTTAAAGATAAACCACTTTTGTCTCTAATGAATTCGAAACCTAATGAATAAAATATGTGGTTGTACATATTTAATATATGTATGCATCTTCAAAGATATTGGGGATTTAAGGATTTACCATAGTGATCATGAAATGGTTGAAGTCTAATTTTTTCCCCTTTCTGTGGCAGAATATCACTTTTGAAAACTCCACAAAATAAGTAATTAAGGGATAAGTGATGACACATTCAGAGAAAAACTAGTATCACATTGCTATTAAGCTCTTGGAATGTGTTAATGACATGCTCACTGTACACTACTAAAGATTTTCTATACGGTCTACCATGTGATCAGTGTTCTATACAACACATGTGTGAACATCTGCTGAGTCCGCAGCATGCACATTAACTACACACAGCATTGTATTTATATCAGGAAACAGTGAATACTTAGCAGATATTTTAATCTTTTTCCTCAGGAGAACCTTATACAATCTCTTTCAAAACTTTGTTTGCGAAGAGTTGAGATGTAGCTCAATGGGAATCTCTAGGTTCAATTTCAAGTATCACAAAGGGGAAAAAAAAAGTCTCCAGGAAAAGAAAATAAAGAAGTATGTTGACTTTATGACGTGGTCATGAGAAAGCTGCAATGGTTTTCTATTAAGTGCTCAGTAATTAGTGATGTAGGCTTTAAAGATAATAAATCTTCATAAAAGCAATCTTATTTGTGGTAACCTGGTATAAGTCATAAAACAACAACAAACAAACAAACAAACAACAAAAACCCAAATCTTAACTAATTAAAGCAAACATGTCTGGTACTTAAACAACAAACAAACAAACAGAGTCTTGCTTTAGAGACTCTGTTTTGATGAGGACCTAAAACCACCACAAGTTTTCTTCTTTATCTCAGTTCTTGATGGTTCTTCAATTTTATTTTTAATTTCATTTCAGAAGATATCATCATTTAGGTGCCATTCTCAGTGTCAACAGAAAGGGAAGAGTTCCTTTCTACCAAGGGAAGTCAAATTGTGCTTCTATTAATGAAGCCACACATCTGTCCCTGAGCCAGTGACTGTGCTGTCTGAGAACAGGTCAGTGTCTCATGCTCAGACATGAGCTGATTAAAGTAGACTATCCAATGTATCTCAACACAGTAACTTCAAATCATTAAGGTGTTGCTGTTCTAAAGACACACACACACACACACACACACACACACACACACAGACATACACACAAATGAATGAAATATTTGTGTCAAAACAAGGGTAAATATATGCCGGGGAACTGTAAAGGACAAAAGCACAGAAATCCAGAGATTTCACTTTCTTGAAATCAAGATCCTGCATATGACATTGTTGGTATATGTCCCAAGCTCTGAATAAAGGTACAAGACTGTGAGAGGCTTAGATTTGCCTTCAGAAGGCTGTAACTAGAACCAAAATAATGGGATAATTGAATATATAGTAGAGATAAGGGAAAATAATATTTCATATACAGATATTTGCCATCCCTTCGGGCTTGGCCTAATCAGAACAAAAACATATTTAGTAACATCTCTTTAACAAATACGTTATCCTACCTATTAAAGTTTATGTAAATCTGAATAAATTGCAATATTTTTTTTACTGCTTCAGTTAGTGTACCATGAAATAATTCATATGGTTATGTGAAAACGGCATATAGATTAGCATTCCACACACTATTGGCTAGTCTTTTTCCGGATCACACATGTCATCTGTGAATCCAGACTTTCAATTAACAGAAACCTGTATCTTCTCTGTAAATAAGTCAGAGCTGAAATAACAATGGGCTTTAAAAAATAAAGCAAATTTTGTATTTATTCTATGTAAGTATGGGTCGCTTGCAGTAGCTGTTGAGGTAGAAGGTGATATACTGACAACGACTATTTAGGGAATCTTTTTGGCACTGAGAAGTTCGTTAGATAGTAACTATAAAGAAGCCAGATGAAGTTTGGTTCAGGAACTACGTGATCAATGTTATACAATGCCTGTCATAAAGTAAACCATATGCCTGTAATCTCAGTACTTTGGGGAGTAGCAGTAAAGGATGAGGAAAATCAAGGGCTCCCTTAACTATAGGATAGAGGTTTACATAGAGGTAGAGGCCAGTTTGCACACATTAGACCGTGTTTCAATAATTAAAAAAAATGTCTATTATAAAAAATAGCAATTTTTTTCATTTCTCTATATTCTGTATAATTTATAGAATAATACTGGGTTCCTACATGTAAACATGACATAGCATAAATATCTTTGGTGGCAAATGAGGAAAGCACTGGATAACTTTTACCTTTGGCTACCGACAATTAGAATTTCCAAAGTGTCATTGACAGGAGAAGAAATAACTTGGAAATAAAAGGCTTATAAGGAATTCCTACAAACAGGCATTCCACTCTCTGTCTTTCGGGTATGAAAGTTAAAGTAAAATGGAAAGTTAATGTTGAAGAATGTTTTGAGGAGTTGAGGTTGAGGTGAATGAATGTGACACAGGAACTCACCATTGACAATAACACTGTTAATTCCATTCTGATTAATATTTACTTAATTTTTCACACTGCATTGAGACTATTTACTCATGTTATTCTATATTCACGAACTAATATTGACCAGTTTGGTAAGTTCTCAGCCATGTCCCTTACTCTCTCCCTCTCCCTCAAAAACAACAACAACAACAACAACAACAACAAAGCTGCCCAGAAAAACACCCAACTTAGTTTACGTGATTTATTTTTCACCAATTCCCAAATCTCTTCTGCAAGTAAATATGCATATCATATGCTGACCAATGAAAACGTATGCACTCTAGCTTGATAAGGAGATGTAGTTGACAGGAATCATGAATCTTATTTTACAGATTAGGTGTTTAAGAGAGATGCGGAACAGGAGAGATGCAGTGGATTGCCTCAGGTCAAAAGCTAGAGATGAATCTTAGTAACATTTCACAACTCTCCCCTTTTGTTCCTGCAATCACTCAATCCATTTTGAGGTTAGAAGCTATGGCGTGGGGTTCTTTGTCTCCTCCACTACATCTTGAGGCGGTATGAAATTCTGACAAGTAAAAGGACTGTTTGAAGTGATAGCTTTCTTTTTTTGGACAGGAAACTAGAAGAAGTACTGTCTAGTACATTTCACAATCATACATTCAGAAACTACAACAACAAATGCAGTTTGATATCTCGGGTTTTTATGTAATTGCATAAAATCTCATGCATTCAGGTAATTTAAATGACTGAGAATCTTCATAGTTTGTATGCTCTATTAGTGGGTTCCACACACATGTTAATATCTCAGAAAGAATCTAATTACTTAGAGCAAATCTTATATGTAACTTTGCCATGTTCTGTTGTTCCTTATGGGGTGAATAGCAGCTGATACATGTTTTAAGTTAGGTTTAGAGCAATCAATCTGGTTTTCTCGTTTGAACACACTATAGCTTGCAGCCAAAGAACAAGGCTGTTCTAGCCAAGGATGATAATTATATTGCTACAGGTTTGTAATCTTCTGCATTTTACAAAGCACTTTTACATAATTTGTCTTATTTGGCCCCCACAACTGTATGGATTGTTTTTATGTTTTTCCAATTTTAAAAATAGAGGCTTGGATTCCTGGAGGTTAATTATCTTGCCCAAAGGCCTCCGAAGTTGTTATTATTATTTACTGTGGAGAGAACAAGTACTTAATCAAATCCAAAAGACCATCAACATCAGACCTACTATCATTTTATATTTCACTAAGGAAAAATATCTACTTTACACAGGAGATATTATTAATGTTACGGAGCGTTCCAATTTCCATGCCAGGTTAAAAAAATGTTTTAAAATGTACCTGAGAAACGCAGGCAGTATAGTGAGTAATTATGTACATCCTGTCACAAACTCCTTTTTCTTAAACACCAGACTTCTCTAAAAGTAATCTTCGTAGACCACTTCCACCTTTGCAACGTACTCATAAAATTTCCTTGAAATCTGGCACCTGCGGTTCTCAGACTTCTCATCTCAATGATCACAATGCCCATACAAGCACAGCTAATTTCAGATTTCATTTTACTGTGTGTGTGTGTGTGTGTGTGTGTGTGTGTGTGTGTGTGTGGTTTCTATTGTTGCTGTTTTTGCTGTTGTTGTGTTGTTTGAGTGTTGTATATGTATTGTATGTGTTACATATGTGGTATGTGTGGGTGTGTGTATGAGAGAGAGAAA
The DNA here is from genome assembly GCA_030674055.1 of Rhabdomys pumilio. Classification (NCBI taxonomy): domain Eukaryota; kingdom Metazoa; phylum Chordata; class Mammalia; order Rodentia; family Muridae; genus Rhabdomys; species Rhabdomys pumilio. The sequence goes on along the minus strand of JANHMN010000002.1, from coordinate 72,116,599 downwards.
GAGGGACAGCAATAAAGCTACAGAGAGGAAAGTGAGACAGCAAGAGAGCAAGGGGGAAGGAGGGAGGGAGGGAGAGAGGAGCTCCCTCTTAAAATTAAAACTCGATGCCTCTTCAGGCTTACTTTCCTCTGTCTTATTCATTCAACTTTAATGTGTTTTTTTTTTTAACTTTACTTTTAATGTTTTTTAACAGGAATTTTACTTGGTCTTTCTAAGTAACAAGGACAGTTATCAAATAACCAAGTTCATTTGTAACTACTATTTTACAAATGACATTGTTTCCACATTGTCTGTTGAGAACTGCTCTGCCCCATGCTTGGGGGCCAAAATGTCTCAGAGCGCTCTATCAATGTTGGAACCTGCACTGCCAAAAGCTTTGAAGGCTAAACTGTTAGAGCCCGCACTGCCCCAAGTTGCGAGTGAGGACGGACTCAAAGAATGAAGACCAGACAGAGTGTGATTCAATCCCATTTATTCTTCAGTCTCTCTTCCTAGTCCAAGCCCCAAGTCTTGAGTTCCTAGTCCCTAGTTCCTAGTCCCTAGTGCCTCCAAATTCCAAGTTCCAAGTTCTAGTCTCAAGTCTCATCCAAGTACAAGTGTCTAATCCTAGTTGCCTGTCTCAGTCTCAAGTGTGTACTGTCTAATTCCAAGTTCTTCCTCCAAGAGCCAAGTGCCTAATACCTAATAATCCTTTCTTCTGTCTGCCTCTCACCTTTTATATGTCTCACTTCTAAGCCACACCTTTAAGTCACACCTTTAAGTCATGCCCTTAGATCTTGTCTCTAAATCTGATCTCTAAGTCACACCCTTAAGTCACACATCTTTAAGTCTCACACACCCAAGGGAAAATCCTGGGTATCTAAAACAAGATATTATCAGAGTGTGCTCAGCAGTTGTTGGCTATTGTAAACAAGTCTCTTGTCAGAGTATTTGGCTCAAGATGGCTGCACGGATGATAGCTGCCTTCTGTTGGCTTCCCACAGTTGTTTGTTTGAAACTTAATAGATAACATTTTAAATACTCCACCCAAGTTGTAGCTACAAAATGATTGTTCTGGAAAACAGACTGTAAGCATTGATTTGAACAAGAAAGTCACTGTAGGTCTCAGCCTTGACCAGAATAGAATGTTAGGATTGTTTTATTTTGTGTGTGTGTGTGTGTCTAATATATTAGAATCTTATCTACATTAATCCTCCAAACTGATCTTTTAAAGTCTCAATTAAATAGTAAGAAATCTATTATACCTACCAGGTTTGATTTGTCATTCATGTGTATTTATAGCCATGCAGGTCATGAAAAAGTCATCCTCTCTCACACATATCCTCAATTTCATTAAACTATTTTTCTTTTGTCATTTACCACTTTATTTAATTGTTCTTTATATGTCACTTAAAAAAAACATTTTTCATAATGACTGAATACATGATTGTCTCTGTCACCTCTGTATCTCCATCACCTAGAACAATACCTGACATTTAAAAGGCACTCAAAATTCTAATGCACCTTTCATTAAAACTTCTAGTATGAGAAAGAATTATTGTGATGAATGGATAGCAAAATGGAAAACAACACATTTATCACTCTCATGTCTCTAATGCATTGTGAAACTGTTCGTGTCCCTGTTGGTAGTCAATAGCAGCAAAATGCATGCCACCAGATTTCTTTGAAGTGCAATATCTAAAGTCTCAAATTTTGAAGTAACGAGATATTTTTCTTCTTTCTCTGAACTCATCCTTCCCAATTATAGCCTCTAAGGCATGACTGGTATTTTAACATTTGCAATATATTTTTGCACTATTATATATCCAATAATTTTTGCAATAATATATATCCATGATTGTTATAATATCATAATACCTGTTCAGAATTATCAATTTTTTTTACTTTCAACTTTTAATGTTTTATTTTATGTTTATTAAAATTTAAAGTTTGATATAATTTATATTTTTATTTTTCTGGATACATTTCTTTCTAGTTATTAAGTTTATTGGTATCATCAGCATTCAACAAATTAGGGCTTGCTAAATAGTGTTACATCATATTAATAAGCCTGAATATCTTGGTCCTGATGTTTAATTCATTGCTTTTATTAGTATGTTTCCAAGTAGAAGATTTAATTTATACATATTAAACTCTACCACACAGAGCTTTGCTCAGAAAATCGTTCATTAACTCTGTTCTCTAGTAATGATTTTTTTTCTTAATTTTTCACTTGAAACATTTTCAGACATTTTCACTTATACACTCATTTGAGAAATAGTGTCATATACCAAGCCCCAACCCACCAAACCAATCAACCAAACAAATACTTTGTAAATAATATAAAACAAATATTCTTAACCTTTTAAAAATTTTTTTCTAAAAAGCAATCTATTTAATACACTTAAAAATTCATCTCCTAGTAAGTGTTTATGCATGTAGGAGATTGTAGTGTATATTTCCTTTACATTCTGATTATTTGCTTGATGTAGCTATTTTTAGTGAAGAAAAGGATATTTGTTTTGCATGGAGTGAAGGCCATATCTATGGAAACAAGATTTTTCTTCCAGGACTTTTTGATGAAGCTGTACCTATCTACTTAAACTTGTCCCATCCATCTAAGTTTCTTTATGATTTTACCTAGAAGGAAAGAAGAAGGCTAACACTTTTCTGTGCATCTGTTTACACTGTTTGGTGCTATCCAGAAGTACATGCTATGTCATTTGAAAGTTACACAGGGCATACCAGGTATAAACAGGCTTCAGATATTTATCACATAAGGAAATGTATATGAAGGCAAGCAAGGCCAGGCAGATTGATATTGCTAATGAGTTCCATGATATTTTATTAATGAATTGGTCATTGATTAAAACCCTACATTAGAAGTCTCCTTGATTCATTTCCCAAAGTTATGTTTAGCCTGTGCATTGCTGGTGGGGAATACTTAATGAGCCCGAAGCTGTGTTCTCAGCAGGGGAAATCTCAGCCCCAGTTTTGACAAGGAACACTCATATAACCTTGGGGAGATTTCTTTGGAGATAAAACAAGTCTCCACTGGTTAGTCATTCTGCATATTCATAACCACAAGACATATTCTTACAGTTCAAGCAATAGAAAACCAAGCAGTACATCTGTTTTTGCAGGCATTTGCATGTACATGTTACGTCTTTTTGTAGTACTCTTCAAACTTTCACCCACCGTTTTACATTCTCTTCCCACTTCACTGTCCACATGTATGGTCTATTTTATATGATCTTAAAGAAAGCTAGTGACTGTAAAACTGAATTAAAAGTGTTACCATAAAGTCCTATGCTAAGCATGAGGAGGAGCTTTAAAATATTGTGATCAAGAGAAGCGTTCTTGTATTTATAGACTTGTACGCCCTGAATGTATCTCCCTTCACTGGTGGCAAGGTCCACATAATAATTTAGTTCTGTGCATCCTTCCCCTTTTTGCCTCATGGAACAGCAGTAAATATTGATTAAATGAAATGAATGAAAAAATATAAGTTGAAACTCTTTTTAATAGATTTGATGGGCCTTAGCCCTGTATAGTGGGAGTTATCTCAGTTCAGTACAGAATTTATTGAGCACACAGCTCACCAAATGTGCTCTACTATATAAATACTCATGGTTCTCCCTGTGTTAAAAATTATAGAAGAACTACTGTTTAGAAACCACACACGCAAAGTGATAATACCAACCTGAAGTGATACTCTGAGTTGCTTCTGGAGAGGAAGACTTGTTACTTTAAGTATGAAAGGGTTTTGATTGGCAACCTCCAGCGATGTTTTAGGTGGGTATATTAACAGGATATTTGCAATACACAGACCATGAGGCCCCTATCATTCCCTTTGACCATATTATTGAGTGATTTTGTAAGCTACACAGTGATCATGGGATATCAACAAATGAAAACTTAGGAGCAATTAATGAGTTGCAACATTCTGTGATAGAAATATACCTAAAATTATATTTTGAATACCCAAAGAGAAAACCAGATGTAGAATATGTTACATTTTGTAAAATTTTAACATTTACAAGAATAATGTTGTTCTGGTCAGAATACTTACATGTACAGTGACTTACCTTCTTCTAGGTTGCCAGAAACTTATTGACTAAAATTAGTTCAGCACCTTTCATACTTGATATTTAAAGCATTGCAGGATGACAGGTTTTACAAAGTTGATTATATTGAAGTGCATACATGATTCTACACAATCTATTTTTATGAATATTACTTCACATTCTTCAATTATACTCATTTATATTTAATTGCTATTAAATTTTAAAATGTTAGCTTTATTAGACAAAGTTCTTTATAAACATTCTTAGATATCACCTTATTTAAAAAATAATGATTGTTTTCTTCTTTTAATACTCTACAATAAAATTGATTTTCTGTAGTTCTAGGTGATAATTTCCATGACAATGAAATCAAAGGGAGAATGTAAGACTCAACCTACTCAGAGAACTTACAACGGGGATTTTTAAGATTAAGTAGAACAATGCAAACTTCAGGTTGGTCGAACTTCATGTATTATTGTCTACTTAGATGCACTACAGAGTAACTGTTAGTGGTTAGTCTATGCACATTATGCAGACATTTTCTTTTTTAAGCTTATAGGTTAATTCTTTTCTAGAGGTTTTCTAAATGTAAAGATATGCCATGCCAAGTTTTTTTCTGCTTTTAATCAAGACATCCATGTCTCTTAATTTCCAGTATGGCTGTGGCATTACTAATAGCAAGAGAATTAAGTGATCCATTGGTTTAAAGATACAACTTGAGTCTTAGCCTCACAGGTGACATATTCAAGAAGAAAATATCTTCAGGTTCAGCAAAATGGCTCAGCATGTGCTTGCCCCCGAGACAGACAAACCTAGATTTGATACCTGCAACCCACATAGTGGAAGAGAACCAACTCTGTGAGCTGTCCTCAGACCTCCACATGTGCAATGTGGATACATGCCTTTACATATTCTCTCTGTGTGTGTCTCTTTATGTCTCTGTCTCTGTCTCTGTCTTCCCCCCCCACACACACACACACACGCACACACATTCACACACACACACACACACACACACACACACACACACACACACACAC
>JANHMN010000002.1:72051308-72111503 GCA_030674055.1 Rhabdomys pumilio | reverse complement strand
CACACACACACACACACACACACACACACACACACACACACACACACCATATAACAACACACCTAAAATGCAAAAGGAAAGTACAATTTTTAATATGCCCAAACAAAGCAATGGGAGATAGAAATCAAAGAGAACACCACCAAGTTGGCATTGGGTTGGTTATCTGCTGCTAAACATGTGACCTACCCTTAACTATAGTTTATATACCAAGTAGGACTCTAGTTTTGAAGAAAACTAATAATTCTTTTGAAGAAGTCACTGAGAGTGCCTTCTGCTTAGGGATAGGTTTGTGTCCCTGTCTCCCTTTCAGCACTGGGATCCCCTGGTTTGAACATGCTCAGGTCCTGCAGATGCCAGCTTCTCATTTTTATAGCATTTATTTCCTGCTCTCTAGAATACACAAAAAATGAAAATAGAATGCTTCACTTGAAATTGCAAATGAAATTGTCGCTAGTTTTCTTCTGAAATAAGACTTTAATAAGAATTGAATATTAAACATTATCACTAATCAGAAGAAGCCAAGCATGCTTAAGGAAAAAAAAAACAGCAGCTGATCTTATTGCTGATAAAATTAGAGTTGAGAAATGTAATTCTTTCTGCGATAATGAAAGATAGCCTATCAAAGCGGGAGCTGTCAAAAACCTAAAGATGGTGCAAATTGATGTGTGCTTGAATTAAAGCCTATTTATTTTAGCAGTTCAACTTTAGGAACACACCTTTAGTTAGCATTTTTATTTTTCTGTAGATCAATCCTATCATATTAAATGGCAAGTCCCTGTACCAGAACATAGCCACAAATACTATGCTAGACTCCCTGATCCACTGTATAAGTGATGAGCTGTATTCTTTAAACTCAGATATCGCTGTGAGAAATCCTGCCTTTCCTGACAAAGACAAAAGGTTAGATCAGATGCAGAACATCACGGGCGCATTATCTTGTCAGCTGGCTGGAATACATTAATACCAAAAAGAAGTCTTCAGTTAAAATTGTAAGGTTGGCTGAAGGAAAATCTTTAGACCTGCTGTTTATACTACTCTCTCCACGTGGAAAAAAAAATAAGAATAATAAATCTCAGTGACTGTGCTGAAGCATTCTGGAAAAAATCCAATTTAATTAGGAAAAAACACTGCTAACTTGGGGGTTGGAAACTAGGGCTTTGAAACAAGTATAAACCATTATAAAGCAAGTTTGTGATTAATAAGCAATGAATTCTCCCTTGACAGAGACACACTGCTGGTTATTTATTGAAATTTCTTAGTTTATGGTTTACATGTCACTCTCCTCACTTGTGAAGAGGGATTGTGAAACTTTCCTTGTTTACATCCGTGTTCATTTTACTCTTAACAAGAAAATAACAATGAGGCTGGGACTCTTTATGTTTGAAATGCCATAGTGAGCAACACTGGACAATTGCCTCCATCTTTCTATTATATTGGTGTTTAGCCAGAAAGAGCCAGAATAATTAATACAGACTGACACTGTGCTCTCATTTGAAAGAAAGGGAAAAAAATTCAGCGTGTAGAGTTATGTCAGAGATGTATCTGCTTACAGTAGATTTATTTAAGATTTTCTAAATGAAAATCCAGGGTAGAATCTTAAGCTAAAACATTAGGTCTTAGATGTGGCAGAATTCTGTTATGATGGACAGCTTCAAAGACTTACTCGGGTTTTAAATGAGTCTGGTTGTGCAGTAGAAAAAAGATTTACTCTTAGAATACTATGCAGATGCAAATATTGAATATTGACATACAAAAAACACTGGTTGCATTCAGGATATGAGGCAGCTGTTTGTTTCAACATTAACTGCTAAGCACAACTATATAGTGTGATTCAATAATGAGTAACAGGTGTTATTACAATATACATACATATATACATACATACATACATACATACATACACACGTATACACACACCTCTGTGGGTGTGTCTGTGTACTCATGTGCACGTGGGCACACATATGTTACTGTTTTGGCATGAGAAGAGTGGCTGGAAAAACCTTTGCTGAAAAAGGTGTCATTTATACCTCTTAAAGAGTCATCCAAATACTGTACACCATACACAAGATTATAAAGTTTATAATGTGACTAGGGAAGAAAACATGTATGGCAAGCTTGAAGGAGCAGGGATGAACATTTAGAACTTTACTTGTGTTTTAATTTAACCATTTTTGAGTATGCTATGAGCCCACTTATTTATGCAGAAGAAACTTCAGCTTTCTGTGGATTTTACTGTCCAGAGAGCTAAAGGATCTGTTGTCTAAACCACAGCTTCGAAATGCTGGGTAGGATTTCAAGGCTATAGTTCTTGAAGGTCAAATGAGAAGGAAACCTGTGGAAGGATCTGATTACAAAATTTCGCTTTTAGAAAACAGCCGTGAAAACCTCAAAATAACTTATATTATAAAGTGAAAAATGCATGACCTGGAGTTAAAGTATATTGAGAGTCTGTCACCTAAACTGCTGTGCAATGAGTTATTTGTTTGTTTTCTTTTTATTATTTCTTGATAAGGACTTGTAATCCTTTTTGTCTTTCTCATCTCATTCATTATCAAAGTGTCAAAATAAATAAATCAATAGATGTTGTCATAAGTAAAAATAAATATCAGCATAAACATAGCATAGCCTGAATATTTTATTATAAAGAGATAATGTTTTCTCAAAAATTCTAGAAGCTAGGATATCTGAGATCAAATTACCGACATGGACATGGGGAGTATATCACCTTCTCTTGTAACCTTAAATCGTAAGTAGAATTAGCTGGTCCTCTTTGTTCTGCTTATGATATACTTAACTCATTAGGAACACGTTCATTAAGAGCTAGTCACCTTATGAAGTGGCACATGTCCCAAAACTATCACAACAGGACTTAGCATTAGAAAATGACAAAGATAGATAGATAGATGATAGATAGATAGATAGATAGATAAATAGATAGATGATAGATGATACAGAAATAAGATACCTAACCCTGAGCACTGTACTCCATGACCAATTACCTACAGCTATGTTTTACCTCATAAGATCATAAAGATAACAAGATATTATTGTTTATTGCTGAAGAGTGTTCAATGAGATATAGTCCCTGTGATCCATTTAGCCAGTATCAACATGATAGAAATTTATCAGTAGTTTCTTTTAAGACAAAGGTGCATTTCATCCTTAGTTGAAACAGACTGCGTTGGCGCACTTCAGTGAATGACTATGACAGCAAAGATGAACATCTTCCATGTTTGTCAGTTTTGAGATGGGGAATAATATATTGCAACAGTAGTAAGTTTGGCTTAGTGTAGTGTAACTGCACTGATATCTATAACCAGTGACATTTGTGTATTTAAGTACATTGTACAGACCTCCCACACAGAACCTCAGTTGAGCATATTAATTGTTCTGGAAAACTGTACTTTTTTAAAAAAAAATACTCATAGTAGCTTTAGTAAACACTTGAATATTTAGATATTCTTCAACTACTGGTTGATGACCTGAGATAATTTCAGGGGTGGGTTACTGTGGAAGAAACTAAACTCATTGGCGTCTCATCATGTCTCATTCTGAATCAGTCAGCTCCTGACTGACAGACCAGGTAACCAGAGAGCTATACAAGGAAGATCAAATTTACCATTCATGTCTGAAGCAGATTAATAGAAACAACCAACCAATTTAAAGTGTAGTGGAATGAAAATAAAGATCATTCTGTTGGGCACAATTAGCAAGAGCAAGAGTTAACCATACAACACTCCAATACCTGCATATTAGCTAATCATAATTTCACTCAGATAAGCCATTCTTCTTTATTTCTAGTTCTATTTGATCCTAAATCTTCTCAATTATTTAGGGAATATGTAATAAATATGTATTTCTTTTGTTTTAAATGTGGTCTAAAACTGGGAAGATGGCTTAGCAGGTAACTGAGCAAGTATGACCTCAGTTCAGATTCTCACACCCATATAATAAACTAAGCACATCAATATTAGAGTATTGATACTGCTGGCTAGTGAGCACTGCCAAGGCAAGTAGGTCTTGACATCAATGGCCAACCAATCTAGGTTGTGATCTCCAAGTTAAATAACACACACGGTGTAAAAAAAAAAAAATGAAGCATACAGCAATGGAGGTGGACATCACCCATATCTTTAGCGCGCGCACGCGCGCACACACACACACACACACACACACACACACACACACACATTTTAAATAGTGCATCAATCTAAAAACAAATGCTTCAATTTAGCTTCTTTCACAATAGATCTCATTAAAGTAAATTTTAGTACTGTTCCTAAATCTATCCCTCTATGCCATCATAACATTCCATTAGGGCCAATGGAGCAATCACAACTAAAGAAAAATTCAGCAATTCCATCAACTATGTGAAAAATCTTATAGCAAATTATTTAAGGATTTTTCCATTAATAAAAATAAGGAATGCATGTTTAAAAATGACCATTACTAAGTTTTTGTATAATTCAATTTAACACAGTAGTAAGATTTATCTGAGAGAAAGCTTGGAGGCTGAGAGAAATATTTGTAAGTTGTTTACAGTGAAATCCTTCCAGAGCTCTGAATCCAAAAGTGATCACTGTGGAACTCTCTAGACCTAAACAAATGAATATGAGACATGAACCATTTGAAATATTACTAATAACATCCTTGCAGAAAGTTGTTTGTAGCCATTGAAACCATTTTCTCAGAAGAATCTAAAGGCTTCCACATGTCACATATATAAAAGTCTATTATAACAGTACCTTAGGTCCATCCATTGACAGAACTCAGGTCAGCCACATGCCCCTGATAAAGATGCCTGTGAGAAGAGCATTTCTGTCTCATGTTCTTTTATGAAATTCACTTTGAATAACACATGTCAACAAGAATGCACTGCTAATTCTGGAGCCATAAAAACCCATTATTCATGCAAACCGACTTTAAACAGCAGGGAGTTGCCTCTTGTTTTTGAATATGTGTTTACTGTTACTTGAAACTTCTCTTTGATGACCCTTAGATTTTGTAAAGATATGTTTTATTCCTTGACTCATAAGTTTTCACTCAATGCATAAAGTAGAGTCAGAAGCAAATGATTGATATTTTTTCTAACACTGGTGATATTAACTAATGGCAAAGTGATAGTCTTCAAGAAAGAAAAGAATGTGCTTCCAGTAATAAAAAAGAAGGGATTTCGGGTTTTGGGTGCTTGACGAAGACCAAGTTAAAGTTAATTTCAGGCTATTTAATAATTTTAAGAGTTCATATTCAAAATAAGATTTTGGTACTTTGTATGTTTTTATCTACATGTATAAGCATATGATTCTAAGATACAGAGTGGATGGGAACACACTCTTCATATATGATCGACATGATCAGCCAATCACTCCATTTTATTAAACTATGATAACTATTCCCAGTGTGTGCTATATTTGTGTGTGTGTGTGTGTGTGTGTGTGTGTGTGTGTGTGTGTCTGTCTGTCTGTCTGTCTGTCTGTCTGTCTGTCTGTCCTGGGGTACTGGAAGCACTTAGCATACTTCCATTTCTTTTTCATAGCAAATTATAAGGGCAACAAAATTAATATCCAATTTTCAAGAAAAGAACTATGACCTATTCATTGTGTGAAATAGCTTATAAGAAGATGTCAACCAGAAATCTAAGCTCATTTTCCAAAATACTTTTATAAAGGGAGTTTTTGAAGAAGAAGGAGAAGGAGGAGAAGGAGGAGGAGGAAGAGGAGGAGAAGGAGGAGGAGGAAGAGGAGGAGGAGGAGGAGGAGGAAGAGGAAGAGGAAGAGAGGGGGGAGAGGAGAAGGAGGAGGAGGAGGAGAAGGAAGAGGAGGAGGGGGAGGGAAAGGAGAAGAGGAAGGAGAAGGGGAAGGGAAAGGGGAGGGGGAAGGGGAGGAGGAGGAGGAGGAAGAAGAGGAAGAGGAAGAGGAAGAAGAAGAAAAAGAAGAAGAAAAAGAAGAGGAAGAAAGAAGAAGAAAAAGAAACTGTAGTTCATAGTTCATATTAGGCTCGAGATAGACACAAGGGATACCTTTTTTTTTAACCATTCTTTAAATTATAGTTGTGACATACATGATAGAAACACATATATCCCTAAAGCCCAAGCAGGAAATGATGCCTGTGGCACCTAGAATTCTGGATCTTCATACAACAACATCAGTGCATAGATGTATTTGGGGTATTCACACCAACACAGTGTATAGACCTACCTCTTTTTGACTGTCAACTATTCCCGCAATATTAAATGTTTTCTGGCTGTGTGCTAATTTTGGATTAACTAAAAGTCATTGAATTACAGTATGCCAATGGAATACTAGTAGTTAATGTTTAGTGCTGCATATAGAAAGTGCATAACTGTTCCCTCTTAATGCCACAAGTGAAAGCTTCTACAAAACATTGATTGGGACTTGTGGGATTGAAGTTGGTAAGATGAGTAAGGAACTCAAACACATGACCTCTTCTTAGAAGGAAACGTGAGGGTATTAATTTGTACAATAGTTTCCTGAAAAGCAGTTTGAAAACTCACACCTCTCCCAGACCCATCATCTTTCATATTGATTTGCATTATCCACTCAGAGCTTTTAGCCCTTATTTTGAATTGATCTTCAGTTGGCTCAATGTTCCTTTAATTGAACTACTCTGCTACTTCATCTTCTTATTTGCCTTCCCTCCTCTCAAGTAGCTGGAAAACAAGCAACAGCACAGAAAAGGAATTCCACTACTACTATGATGCATGTGTCTTTGTGTGTGCATGAGCTCGTCTCTGTGTGTAGTCTAATAGGAAACAAATGATGGTTCTTTTTTTTTTTTTTTTTTAGATAGACAGACAGTATTACTGCTGTTTATGTAAGCTTGAAAAGCAGGAAATAATGAACTTCTCTCCAAAGTAGTACTACTTGGGGGAAAGTATATTAAATAAGAATCACATTACTTTTGGGTGGTTTTACATTGTAGACATTGTAAATCACCGTTGCTCTTTAATGGTGAATCTGATTTCACTGTAAATTTTTACACCATTTTTTATTGTTGTTAATTTCTCTTGTACATGGGAAGTGCTTTTATACCCACAGGGAATAAAATTTTAGCTCCTCAAAATAATAAAAGGCATGACTGCAGAGTTAGGTGGATTGTGATATATACTCAAGGTCAGCGGTCACTCAATTTGTGTCCTTGAGAAAATATTTAAACTTCTTGATTATAGTCTTAATGAATTAAATGAGTGGCAACAGTAACTCATTGAGTTTTAAGAAATAAAATATAATAAAATATAAAACAATTTAATCTTAATGTCTGATACAGGTAGATGCTTATTAATTAATAATTACTTAAAATGTAAACATACCAAAACCACTGATAGGTTTCTTGGTATTTGTGATTCACATCTAAATAAGGTATCGTTCAAGGATGTGTGAAAAAAATTAACTTAATAATTTAATGATCAGATATAAAAGGCATTTTCAGAACTACTGGAATTTGGTTCAGTGATAGCACAAGAAAATCAAACTATGGAATGTTGATGATTGAAGAAAACCTGATAGGTTCATGGATTCCCTCTGTTAATGCAAGCTCTGCATCTGACACCAGCATCGTTAGCATTTATGATGGATGTGGGATCTAGACTACAAAGTTATATGTGGAAAAGTCTTTAAAATAGCCACTTGCAAACAATTATAAGAAGTGACTCGTGGCAAAAGACAGTATGTGACAGATAGTAATTACAAAAACAGGTTTGTAAATTGCTAAGGATATCACACAAAAAGTTTTGATCTTCAGAGCAAAGTTAATGTCACTGAACTTGTTTCTCTTGCAGTTATCACCCGCTATGCATGACATATTTCTATTGGGTGTAATCTGTACTATAATCCCCACAAAGCCTTGTAATTGTAAATTCTAGATAGACGAATAACGGAGCTCTGTATCAGTCAAAACTTATTCAGATTAATTGGTACATCTAATTAATGACCATACTTCCTATGTTCTGAGGTTTATGCTTCTAATATAAACTCACAAATAGTTGATGCTGCCCATCCTCCTGTACTCTGAAATATAATTAATTTGGTAGCTTTATGTGAAGATGTTTTTTAAAGGCCAGGATGGTATGTGTACAGTTTAGATACTCTAAGGTGGGCTGTGTACAGAACTGCAAGAGAAAAATCCAAGTGCATTAATAGAAATTAGAGTACCAGTTCCTCCCAATCTGATTGTCAGTCATATCTTATTAGTTTCCTAATTAAACTGTATACAATACATATGTATAAACCGACTTTTGAGTTACTAAGATATTATATTCATTTTCCAAACAGCTGACCACATTAAATTATTGAATCTAAGAAACATAAGACTCTATATCTGCAATAATTCAAGCTTGCCAACAGAAGCCAATTTTTTAAAGAATAAAAAACAACGTTATTATTATTATTTAAATATTTCCTTTATCCATCAGATTTTAATTATGATGCAAACACTAAATAAAACAAGTGGCCTTCGCAAATAAATGACTCCTTTGCCCAGTGAGCTTTTTTCCTTCTTTCGCTGATCATCCTTAAGAGCCAAAACTTCAAAGCAAGAAAAAATTAAATACAAATGGATGGTAAAGTATGTGGTCATGTTTTCACATTTATAGTCACAAAGCTATTTCTACTGTATCCACATAGGGTGTTCCCTTCAGTGGGTGAATATTCTAATTGACAATGGTTCAAAAACATTAATTTTCATCAATGGAAACCCTTCAATAAGACAAAACTACCTAGCCCTTAGAAAAATGTCAGTGTTCACTTATTTGTATTGTAAGAATCATTATTAAAGGCAGAAGTGTTTTTTTTAACTGTTTTTAAAGTGCTTATGTGAAAGAGACTTTGTACTTGATGATACTAGGAATTTTATAGAGAATGATGAGTTTATTAATAGATGGATTGTACATTGTTTTAAACTCACTATAAGAAGAGAAGAGTAATTTTCTAAGTTAGTGGAGTGACACATGAGTTGCTGAATAAGGTGGACTTAAAAGGAATCTTAGCATTGAAGCTAGCAGGGGACCAAGCTACAGAACTCTCTGAAAACCACAATCATTAAGGAACCCTCAAACGAGCATTGAGTGAGTTATTCCACATTGGGTAAGTTAGGACACAGGAAGTAGAAATTGAAACTTGATTATTTTAATAAGAGAAGTGTTTGGGAGCTGCAAAGATAACTTAGTCCAGAAAATATTTGCCTTAAGACTGCAAAGACCTGAACTGTAATTTCTAAACTCAGGTAAGGGAATCTAGGACTGGTGTACTTCATCCTAGTGGAAGCTAAGTCGAGGCAGCTGGCCACCTCGGGTCACTGGCAAGCTAGCCTGGCCAACTTGGTAAGTTACAGGTTAGAGAGTACTCTAAAACATAAAGTGAAATATGAGGTAGATGGTACTTAGAGATGATACCTAACCAGGTCTTCATGTTTCTATTGGTGCCCGTATATGTAGTTCTGTATACCCAACACACGCACGTGCACACACACACACACACACACACACACACAAACACACACACAGATACATGCACGTCTAGAATTGAATATGTTTGCAGTAGAACTTGATCTCTGTGCACTATGTAAGTTTGTATAATCTAAAAACATGTCATTTTAATGGAACTTAGTACTAATTTAATCAAACTAGAGATACTGACACTTTACTTTCTACTCAAATTATAATTCTCCAAAGTAAAATTTTATTTTATAATTAGATTAATTCATGCTTTTCTAGGAAAATTGGAATGTTTTCATAATGAATTTGTCCCATCTGGTTGTTTTAAGTTCATGATGAGATTCATTCTATGTATTTATTGGGTCAAGTTTTCCAAGTTGACCTCAAATTCCTATATAACTGAGACTACCACCTTCAAAGCCCAAGTAATGGAATTAAAAGTAGGTGCCCCCAACATGGGTATCTATTTTTTATATATAGTCATTGGTCACATAAATCTTTAGTTTTTCATTAGACATAGATTTCTAGAAGTGTTGTGATTCTAGTACAGAGAATTCCCCCACACACACAATGCACAAGTCCCTCTATTAAACCTGTGTTCCTATGATTTATTTGTTAGAATTTATGAGCATTTGGCCACACCATTAACTATGTCAACACTTAGCTAATCCATACCTTTCTGCTTGTAACCTACCTGTCTGTTTTCTGTGTTAGGATTGAACTTAGTGTGCATCTCATCAACCAATCATGCTACATTAACAGAGTGTTACAATTTTGCAAAACTTTATTTTCGATGATCTTAATGATTCTAACAAACATTAACCAGATGTCTTATAAAATAACATCAGCTGGAACTTAATTTTAATTAATTTTTGTCTGAGTCGACATATTTTTTAAGGGGAAGTGAAGGAAACTCTGAGAAGGAGGTGTATTTTTTTATGTCATGATTAGGCTGAGTTGTGATTTTGGGGGAGGGAAACCTCACAGATACAGTAGAAGCTCACAGTGCTATAACAGGGTAGATGTTATCAGCATGCTGATGCATAACTAAGTATGCATAACTTTCCATTTTATCCTCTTCTTTGTTCCGACTGGATTTTTTTGTCATTATTTTTTTAAATATGTATTTATTAGATTTGCAAAATGAGAGAGAAAAATAAACATGAAGAAGCATAGTTGCAAGCAAAGATTAATTCTTTAAGATGATAAACTAATAGTAAGAATTTTACATCAATTTAATCTTATGTTCTTATAGCTGCTACCTATCCATTTTTCAGTTGGGTATTATAAACATAGTTAACTAAAGACGTATGCAAATTCATAGGACAATATGTTAAATATTGAATCTTACCTGTTGTAGGGTATAGAAGAGGCAGGAATATCCATTTTGACTTTGATTTTTCAAATCAAAGGAACTCTTAGCAAAGTACATTAACTTTAGCATTTGCATTCTCTCAATTTTTAACACTATCATTAATTTTTACTTCATACAATCTAAGTGGATTATGCATGTAAGTATCTAGAAGGTCATATGGCCAACAATTATGTTTCAGAGGCAACATCATATGCCACAGCAGGAATTACTAATTATTATAAACATGTTCAATGATCAGGCAGTATTTCTCTAGGTTATATACTGGTGGCACATTAATCAACATGTTCACTCAGAGGGTTACAAGCGAGAGCACTGAGAAAGTTATGTTTGATTTCTCTACCTTGTTTAGCATTCTGTAAGAAAAATAACTTTATATCTATTGTCTTAGGCATGTATGCCTAACTTTTCCATAAACATTTACACTGCACACAATTATCTCTCTTCATTCTAAAAATGTATCTTCCAATTGGCTTGGTCATAGACTAAGCTAAAATACATTTAAGTCAGGGGAAGGCTTTAGAATCTTGTGTAAACAAGCATGATGTGCAGTAAGCCTTGGAGATAAGACTCCAAAGAAAAAAAACTCACCCTTCACAATATTAACTGGGGGAGAACTACAAAGTAATTACAGTTTCACAGTATGCTCTACAATATATCTCATGTAGTTATGATTTAATATGGACCTTTATATATTCATGGCTTTGATAGCAAATAACATCATGTCCCCTCTGTGTCTGCATAAGGTTTGATGAATATCAACCACTTTGTAGCAATAGATTTGCACATACCATATGCTAGTAAATGATAATGGTGATTATAATGCACATTTATTATGTGATTTTATTATATATCTAGTGTCTTCTTATATTTATTTTACTAATTCTAGGCTGCATGTTTCACCTGAAAGGTGGTAAAAATTGCTAGAGAACTACAGACATTTCCTCAAGTAAGTAGGCTCAGAAGCTTGATATTCAAGAGTCAGCTGATTTGGGGGTCTTCCAACATGGGTCTTATGCAACCACAATATACTTCATTTCTCACCCAGGTGGATATAAACATCATGTACCAATAACTGGGAGTAGGGTTTGTTTTTTGGTTTTCTCTTTTCTTTCTTTTTCAACCTTACTATTTTAGCATGGGACAATACTGTGACTGAAAGGAAAGTTATTCTGTTTTGAGATATCTGATTACAACATGTGCTATCAATTTTAAGCTGAGAAGATATCTAAAATGGGTTTCTTATTCTTGTTCAGACTCTTGGCAATGTGGAAGGAAGATAGGGAGGGGAAATAAGAAGATACACAACTTTAGCAAACTTGATTAAGGAGCATCCTTGGTGTGTCACTATGGAATTTATAAATCTGTCTGTTGTTTTCACTGTTTGATATGTAAGCCTGGCTTTTGCTTTGTATTTTCGGTAAATTATTGAGGAAATCACAATACACTATACCCAAAGCATCAGCTTCCTATAATGAACATCCTGCCAATGTTCTCTTGTCAGTATAAAGTTTTCATAAGCTGTCAGAAAATTCTGTCAATTAAGTTATTATTTCTCTAAGCACCTTACTACTTTGTAACTTAGTCATTGTAGAATACTAAGAGAATGATTCATTCATTTTAATCAACTCGAGCTCCAGAATTTTCCAACTAGACCAATGACATTTTTCAAAATTTACTTAAAATCCAGTTACCAAGCAAACTGTATTTATCTTTTAGATACTGTTCTTGATTCTACTTCCTATCCAGGGATCTGTATGTACATATGTTCATGAGTTAAAATTTATTAAGTACACTGTATGTGCTATAATAATCAGGCTGAAATGCATTTGCATCTGAACAAGATATTTCCACAGCCAACTGTAGTCTTAGGCCATTTTATGCACTTCGCAGTCTGTGTTCTAATTTTAACTTAGGATTCTGATGTGTGTGTTCATATATAGCAATTCTTGAACCAACCTGTAACTGTAAGCCTGAAGGGAGCAACTGTGTTTGAACATCTGGACACAACACATGTTTGCAGTTGGAACTGAAACATCACTCAGAGGACCTGGATTTTTTAAAAAGGAAGATGTTGCAGCAGCATCCTATAGGTGTCTGTTGATGAAAAATATGTGATGAGAAATACAGATATGATTATGAATTTATTGTAGCAAACAAGGGCACAAAGTGGTGTTCTAAGGTGAGGCAATTTACTAAAAGGTCATTCATGATCTTCTCTCACTTGACATCAATATTTTGATTTTAGTCTGAAGAAATTAATGATAAATTGAATTACATGTGAACCTAGTTTCATGACATATTAAGGAAAAATGTCAATGATGATTTACATTCCAAAAGCGTAAGCAATCTTTGAGATAATATCAGTTTTCTAGCAGATCAAATCGAGTCATTAAGTAAACACATAATAAGAATTGTATGCTTTCAATGTAGACACTAATGTAATCTTTAAATCATGACTAAAAATTGACCTTCCCCCTATAATTGCCTAATGTTTAGTATGTTTTCTTATAATACTTAAAAGGGAGTATTGATCCCATCTTGTAGAAACTAAATTAACCTCTTTATCTGAACCCTATGGTTTGTATTTAAAATGTATGTATCTGCCAGCAGACACTAATTAATTGGTATCTGTTACCTTCTAAAGGGGACTTTAAAGCATTTACTATTTGCCTGTGTAGATTAAAGAAAAACACAGAGAGCTAATTTAAACAGAACTTTGCTGAAATGTCAGGAGTCCTTTAATCTAAGACAGAAAGTTCACGTTAGAAAAGTCTTTAATCTCCACCCTTTCATAGACTACAAAACAAACATTTTAACCTTTCTATGTGTGTGCATAATTAAGTGCCATGTTAGCTACATTGTGATTAGGTAGCATCCAAACTATTACACACACTGATATGCTTTTGTTGGTTATTGTTGACAGTAGGAAGGGAAATGAATGGGTACTGTTTTCAAATGAGGACTGTTTCAGTCTTCAGTTTTTGACTCCACAAGTTTATGTATGGAATTATGGTTTAAAATCTCCTATGTCCCATAACTTGGAAGTCAGATCAGGTTTCTAATAAGTGGTGAATAAAACATCTTTTTAGCAAAATGGTCCTTTGTATTAATTGCCTTTAATGTATTTAACTCAAATTACTCTTTCAAATCTATTTTGATTCTCTTGTTAGAAAAATACATTTTAAAGTAATAATCTATTTTGTAATTTTGCTTTTGACTATACTGCTTTATGCTTGTATTAGCACTCGTTGAATCAGTATGCACCTGTTACTAGATTTGTAATGTTAGTTATGTATGCTCATAGAAATAATATTACTTAGTAAAAAGAGCAGAATCTGGATGCTTTTCCAGTCAAAGCATTCGACTATTTTAGTATCATGTATCATGGGCCTTAACATGGAGAGTGCAGCTAACATCAAAATAAAGACTCAGCCACAATATTTCCTAACTTACTCAGACAGACTCTTGTAGGAACTTCAAACAGTGCTATATGTTCAGTCCAGACAAATTCTTAAGGGTCAGACTTGACTTGTGCCGATGGGACAAGCTTCCTTTGTGAGAAGCTCTCATTTCTGAGGTCCTTTCGTATTCATTTGTGTTCATTGGTTTTGAATTTCTGACTTGGAATGATAACTACTGATCATGCTTCAGTAGTACCCTCATGGGATTACGGTTTTCAGTTTTTACTTTCAGAGGGCAATTTCAGAATAATTCCCGTAAGACTCATGTGATCCTCCTGAACTAACAAAATGAAACTGCTATAGTTATACAAACCAGGAAACATTCCAATGTATGAACACCACGTTCACTAAAAAGTCTATCTCAACAAGTCTTATATAAGCAATTCAATATATGTATGCTTAGGAGAAAGTTGAAATCTCTATCAAACCACAAAGAAATGGAGTGTTATCTTCAACTACTGACATATTAGTCACTGCGTCAAACTAACTTAATCAATTTCTGCCTTAGTAATATTTTTGAATAGTATTGAAGTATAGCAAGGGTAAAAACAGTACAATCATAGCTGTAGAATTTATTTTGACCCCAATGAAGACTGAGATGAGCTACTAAACGACGTGAGGCCAAACTTTTCCCAAAAAAATTGAAACTGTAAAGAATGAAGACATGCTTCAACACTAAGGGCTTTATTGAGTAAATCTGTGAGTAGAAAAGATATTACATCATTTCATTTTTTTCTGTTTGCAGTGCTTAAAAATCTAAGTCCCTGCAAAATAACAGTTAAGAACTGATTGTATCCTAGACATTTCAAAGTTTTGCACGGAGTTAGAAAAACTCCACAGTTTGGATAATGAAAAAAAAACCAACACGATAATTCATATTCACAAAAAAAGTCATTCATATTCCATTGATGTTTGGAAACAGAAATGTGATGAATTTTTGATTTCTCATAGGAAAACACATCTAGACTGGGCAACTTGAGACTAATGTTAAAAATTTCAAGGATAAACACATGCCAGTTTGTTTAGCATCTTTATTTTCCAAAAAGTAAAAAATTATATAAGTCCTGGGAAGTGAAAAATTGGACTATTAATAAACTTTCAAAAACATAATAGATAAATAAAGTTTCTAAAACAGAACTTCAGGAACTTTCCACCTGAGCTAAAAATTTTGTGAGTTCATATGCAAATTAGGTAAATGTGTACCAATGATCTTTCATTTTTTTAACCTGATATTTGTCCAGTGGTTTCATGTCTGAGAAATGCCATTCTTCACACCTCTTTCTTGCTAGTAACCAAAGAAAGAATATAGAGCTGCCTGTGTGTCTACTGAGGAGATACTGGCTTTTACAGACTAACAATTCCTCTGTATTTTCACATCATTCATTTTCTTCATCCAAATGATTGTACATATTGACATATTTTCCATCAACTTTCTCACGAAATTTTTTTTTTTAGTGTACCCTAGGCAAAACTTGCAGAAAAATTCTTTGCATTCATGCCAGCTACCCAACAGTGCTACAAAACTCATAGCGGTAATAATTCTTCCCTCCTTTAATTTTCTCATCCTTAGTCAACTGAGTATTTTACATATACTCCCCCTGGACTTAAACCTTTTGTAAGTGAAATTGGAAAATGAAATAAGTCATGCACAGGAACAAGATTCACAAGTCTCCCAATGAATTATGTATTTTTGCATGCAAATGCTCCTGTTTTTCACAATACTTTACTGTACTCTGCCAGGATGTGCTATAATCTTATGCTTCATATTTTATTGTATGCCAAAGTTAAAGCCACTAAGTAAGTGTCAGTGTAATGATTCCAGATTAGGGGCACATGAATATTTTACACGGGAGAGTTTGCTTAGGAGCAACATTTTTATAAAATAGTCTTGACAGTAAAACATTATACATATAAAAAGAGAATAATTGTATTATATATACCTAAATATAAATACACACATTCATATATATATATATATATATATATGTGTGTGTGTGTGTGTGTGTGTGTGTGTGTGTGTGTGTGTGTGTTTAAGGGTTTGGCAGTGTATTTCCTCTACACACTTTTTAACCTTTGATCATACAAAGTAACATAATTATAATTCCAAGTTATTGGGGCCCTGAAGGGAACAAGGCAATGCAATTCAAGCTACAAGTGATTAACATTACAGAACACTCTTATCTAAACTGAGCAGACTAAAATTTCACAAACCTGTTGACAATGCTGCTGTTATATTCTCTATAGACCTGTAACACATTCTTAAAATGTTTCCATTACTACAGTTTTCCCCAGCAATATCAGCAATACTGACTGACCTTGCTCAAGAGATTGCTTTATTTAAAAAAAAAATAATAACAGGTGAAAATGGATACAGTTACAAAACTCAAAGTCTTTTGAGACTTAATGTTATCATGCAGCATATGAAACACAACACCTTGCTTGCATTTTACGTCAGCCTCAGACATTCACTTGTACGTGCTACCTGTTAATTGTGTATGTATGAACTCTTGATAACACCTCCTCAGGAAAGACTCTCTATGAAGGCGTTTCTGAATTATAAATTACTCCTTCATCGTAACGATTTGATCAAACTCTACAACTTAGGTGTTTTACCATTGGTTCCCGCAAATTTCAAAAGTTAGAGGAGACAATCCCATTATTTATTTAAAACATGCACAGCACACTGCTGTAGCCAGGAAAAGACGGTGGCTTATACAAATGATAGTGGGCAATGCAGTCTATGTAGAAAACTAGACATTGTGAATTGCAAGACACATTACAGCATGAGTTCAGAGTTCCCAGCTGCGAACCTGAAACTCCCAGAAATGCAATCATGTAGATTTCTCCTCAGAAAAAAATTCCATTTTTCTTTCCTCATTTAATGACAGTTTATCTTGGAAACTGTTTGTGTGGAAGAAGATTAATATGAAGTGAGGGGGGGGGTAGCAGTTCAACACAAACCAGGCATTAAGAAGCACTCACCGTTTAAAGTGTGTCAAAGTGTAATGATGTCAGGAATATAGAAATCTTAACTGCATCTTACCTGTGGTAGCAGTGCCTTGGAAGTGTTGAGTGCCAAGAAGATGCAGACTCTAAAGAAGAGAACAAGGGGTGTTTGCTCTCCCAGTGTTAGCAGAGCTAGAGGGTTCTGTGCATAAATAGATTGCCTCTTCAAAGTCCTCCTGACCACGGTGGTCACACGCACTAGTTAGCATCTGAGCTTGAAACCCTGCTGCTGCGGCTTCTGCAGCCTTCCTCTTTTGCTCCGAGACCTAATATATGAGTGTGCAGAGAGCAACTTCCCCCTCCCTCCTTTCTCTTTTGCGTGTGTTCTCTCTCTCTCTCTCTCTCTCTCTCTCTCTCTCTCTCTCTCTCTCTCTCTCTCTCTCTCTCTCTCTCTCTCTGTCAATTAAGAGTTATCATTCGGATTGCTTCAGCAGGCAGACTGTCAGAGAGGACAGACCGGCAGGCAACTGTGCAGTTTCCCCCCTGCTGAGGCACATGAATGTGTTGTGAATAAAGACAAAGCCCCAAACCATTGCAGCGCATTACTCGCTGGGAAAGCACCGCAGTGATACAGTGCTCTGCAACCCAGCAGGCAGGAGCCGGCTAGTATGAACCGAAAGAGCGCGAGTTTGGATGGAAAACTGCTTGCTCTTCCTCCCTTGAGTGGCACCATAAAGTTTGTGCTCTTCTCGGAGACCTCGTTTTCCGAGTGTAGAAGTGTTTTTCATTAACTGTGTGGACACCTTCAACAAAAGTACTTTAGATACTTTTACTGGTAACCTTAAACTTAGAGAATCTACATAGTTTCTAGTTACCAGAGAGACTGGATTTATTTTTTTAACTTTGAAAATAAAGATCAGCTATCTCAGGCCCAAATAAATGTGTTCGTGGTAGTGGAAGATGGATTTCTATGTCTGAGTATTCTTAAGGGACCGCCTGGAGAGGGTATCAGGTGGAGGAGTTGTCTGTGAAGATGCAAACAAACAGAGAGCATCACTATCTCATAGGTGCCCAAAATAGAAACGGAGATAAACGGAAGTGAAATTGATGAATGAGTCTGGAAAAACATCAGCGCAAAGACATGGACAGAGCGAATAAATGGTTCCACTGATTTTCGACAGCGCTCCTGCCAGTTAGGTGACTAAGAGTGACCTTAGGTATCCAGTTCATGTTTCTTTGTGTCGTTTGCAAGTGCTGAGATATAAATAAACCTGGGTTAATGTGTATTGTGTATATAAGAAAGGTTTAGCAGATAGCCTTCAGGCACTTGCCTAAGGAAAGTTAGAGGGGTTTCGTTTTATTTAGTTTTGCTTTTATAGAAGTTATACAAAGATATCAAATTAATGATACAGAGATTTGGGACACATTTCCCTGTTAGTCACAGTCACAATTACAATTTTAAAACTGTAGCAGGAAAACTCAGACGTTAGTTTCTGGAAAATAAATTTACCCTAATTTAGGACTAAAGGTGTCTCTGAATTCTCAACACTAGAAATAAGTAGTTGCTAGAAGATGTCAAGTTCCCATCTCTCAGGAAAATGGCGAATGCAACTAAATAAGCCGGAGCAGATGAGAGTGATGAGCAAGGATATTGAATGACGGTTCCCATCATGCTCAGTGTGGTCCCAGATGGTTCCTGAAGCTACAATGGTTAAATCCACATCCAAAATCATCCAGAGAGACAGAACATGGCAGATATGCTTCCTCTGAAAAGTTACACCCCAGAAATGGACCCGGACATTACCTTCAACAGAATTTGACTGTACTCACAAAGCTTCCTGAAAAATGTCCATGTAGGGGGGACTCAATAGTTTAGGAGACAAGGAAGAAAGAAAAGAAGAGTGGAAAGAAAAAGAAGAGGAGTTCCTGCCATTGTAAGCGTGTTGGACATCCACACCAACTGGACTCTATTAATTTCGATGTAATTTAGTGAATCAACCCCATCATTACCAGATGTTGCTTATTCTAAATCACTCATGCTACATAGCACCACGCTTGCAAGTAACTAGTTAAGAATGCAAGAACTAAGATAGCTATTTGGTGGCAGTTATCCTCAATTCTGGCCCAGTAGAACTGAAACTAAAGGTAATTAATTATTGAATACAAAGAATGGATTTCGGATCCAATTTTAAAGTGAAGATAAACACTTAGGAAAAAGTAATTTGGGGAAATGGTTCTTTCAGTGGAAAATATTGCCAGGCAAATGTGAAGACACGAGTCAGATTTTTGAACACTTAAAATGCCAGGCATGTGTCGTGTTCCACAATCACAGAACAGGGCAAGTGGAAATACAGAATTCCACAAGGCAAGTTGGCTAGTTAGAGTAACCTTCATTTGCACAAAGACACACTTGTATGTGCAAACACGCGCGCGCACACACACACACACACACACCCATGTGTCCATGTGTCCACACACAGGAAACATACAAACACAAGTACAGAATTTTTAAAAAATTATGAAAAAGAATGGAAATTGAGTGAAATCAATCCATGTTGGATTAACCGAATCCACAGCCATCTTTAGCCTGGGGGCCCATATAGTATATGCTGTATCATTATCGCAACTCCTTAAGCATTTCTGTTACCCAATGAAGAATTCATTGTTCTAAATATTTAAACATATAACTGTCCACAGATAGACAGGATATATGAAACTGACAGTCTGATGATATCTACTTAACATTTATATTAATATATATTTATAACTGTAAGATATATATACATTAAATTGAATATTAACTTTTGTTTATTATCCACAAGATTTAACTGGAACATCAAGTGAACCTTAGGATTAATCTTACCTTAATCTTACTTTTATAATTAGATTGATTATATTTTAATATATAACTGTTTTTCTGTGCACACGTTTACTGAATATCAAATCCCATTTTTTTAAAAATTAAGATATGAATGCACATTATTTCCATAACAACTGCTTGAGAAGTATATTTTCATTCTCAGTTTATAAGATGAATTGAGAAATGGAATTACACACAAACCACATCAGTAAAATATCTATTAGAGAAACTATTATGGTAGTTATACACCTTTCCACAAACAGATTAAACACTACAGATATTTGGTTGGTAATTCTATCATTTTAACATTCAAAGATAACATAACATTATTGTCATCAACATATCCAAATTATTTTACTGAATAAATTTAGTCAAAACAACAACTAATTTATAGTCATCCGAATTATTTTCAAAATAAAACTTAGGATATTGAGGGAAAAAGTCTTGTGCTATAAAGGACAAAATCTTGTCTTGGGAATTCAAGTTGGAGATAATAAGGAACACACACACAAAGTCATAATTTTCTATATCAATAGATTAGTTGTGTCATTCTCATAAATATTTGAAAGATTACGCACACATTCATCATAATTAACATCATTTACCTTTTACTCATTTATTCAGCTTTGAACTGCATGTCTACTCTACAAAGATAAGAAGAAGCCAAAGACAACTAGAGTGGGAAAAATATTGTAATAATATTCTTTATCAGTAACTTCTACCATATGCATAGAACATACTAAGAAGCATATTTTGATTAATGAGTGAATTTAGTATCAAGGAATATAAGGAAATATACTTAAGTCAACTGACTTTAAAATATGAATAAAGTGTGGTGTAACAAAAGCAGATGTGCACACGCACAGCGGTATATGTACCTATAAATTATTTACTTGTTCGTTTGAAAATGAATAAAACTTTAAATACATCTAACTTAACAAAAATGTACAATGTTTGTGTTTTAAAACCTATAAAACACTTAGTAAGAGAAATCAAAGGACCAAATCTACAAAAATTGTTTGAAGAGCTGAGACGTTCTTCACAAACTGACAGAAATGTGTGAATTCTGTCCATATGAGCTGCATTTTTGTAACATGTACGTGTGTGTGTGTGTGTGTGTGTGTGTGTGTGTGTGTGTGTTACTAACAATGACAATCTTTAAAAAGAAAAAAGCATAGTAAAGCCTGGGGCTGGAGTAAAGGCTCAATGCTTGAGTATAAGAGCTCTTGCAGAGAACCTCAGTTTGACTTCTGGCCTCCAGAGTAAGTAGCCGCACAACTACACATAACATTATCTCTGGAATATCTAATGCTGTCTTCTGGTGTCTGCAGCTAAAACATAAATAAAGACTGATATTACCTATTTTGAAGAGTTATAAAATTTATATCAGTTAATATATTATAATATATTATGGCAGTTGCCATACATAGAAACAATTAATCCTGAATAATTGAAAATATTTTGATTACATTGATTGGCATAATATTTACTTACACTTTTCTACACTAACTTAATAATACGATCAAAGAAAGCATGTATTCTTTTATGTAAAATATAGCTGAATAAAGCGAACTTGAAATGATGGAGCAACTGAAATGCTCATCATTCAGAAACCTACTGGAGATCACAGAGCAAATAAAATAATTCCAAAGCAAACTGTAAAATACAAGTCTTCTTGTATCTTCTCATATCATGCTATCTCTAGGTGTGCAGAAATAATTTTTGGTTTCAAGAATTAAAGTTTTAATAAAAATTATAGGGTAAGGGAAATGGAGAGGAAAGAGTGTTTCATCTTGACCTGAACAAAAACTGGAAAGTAATAAACCTGAGACATCTCCAGGAATGAGAGTCCTGGTCTTTCTCCACAGTATCATTTATATATTTTTGACTCTTACTGTAGAAGATTTGTTCTTACCCATTATCCGAAAACTTCTTTCACTCCCAGCCTTCTGATTTTCTGTGCATTGTGTTAGCTATCTCTGCTGTTTTACAACGTATTCAGTCTACCATAATCATTCACAAAGCTTATATTACGAACTGGTTTCACTTAATGGGCTCTACATTTCTTCAAGTTCAATGAAAATTCCATAAATAAAACCCAGAATCTACAGATATGATTCAGTGGTTAAGAGCTTGTATTGCTCTCACAGAAGATCTGAGCTTCCCAAATCCCTGTCAGATAGCTCACAACCATCTGTAACTCCATTGTCAGGAAATCCAGTGTCCTTCTAGCCTCTGATTGGTCTGCACAGTCGTGGACATATCCATACAAAGATATGCATAATTAAAAATAAACATGAAATATTTAAAAATTAAATTTGATTAATCCATAATGTTTGAGGAATTTTCAATAGTCTTATAAGTCAGAAGTAAGCTGTAGATGGAATTTCCTTGTATGTAGCATCCTACTTCACATATATTAGGTGTGATTAAAACATGGCTGCTTTGCTGGAATTATGACCACAGCAATACTTTTATTCACTTACCTAATAGTATGTTTCAGTTTCAGTGTCATCAGAACTCAATGCCAACGATTATAAGATGTATAAGTATATACATATATGTATACATATATGTGTATATGTGTATATGTTTATGTATATATGTGCATATGTATATTTGTATATATGTATATGTATATATGGGTGTGCATATTCATAAATGTTGATATATATATATATACACATACATATACATATACATCATATACATATATATTCATATGCTTACATTTTTTAAATATGCATATAAAAAAATGTCTCTCTCTACAATAGAACAAGTCTTGGTATCTTTTTAATTCAAGTACAATTATTCTTTTCTCTGCCTCTTCTTTCATTCTATATATTTGTATAAAAATACTTCCTTGATAGTTTTAATAATTGGAATATATATATATATATATATATATATATATATATTCATTCAAATATGAAGTGAAATAATTTGTTTTCTTGAAAAGTTAGCCAAATAGTATTCTTA
Source organism: Rhabdomys pumilio (assembly GCA_030674055.1). Classification (NCBI taxonomy): domain Eukaryota; kingdom Metazoa; phylum Chordata; class Mammalia; order Rodentia; family Muridae; genus Rhabdomys; species Rhabdomys pumilio. The sequence goes on along the minus strand of JANHMN010000002.1, from coordinate 72,088,431 downwards.
TTTTTTTTATTGAGTTAGAATTCTTGATTTACAAACAAGCAAGACTGATTTTAATTTTTAAAACACTTAAAAAGTGCTCACTGTGTATTAGCCAATTCATCCCAGGCCTCCAACATTCAAAACTCCTCCACAAGTCAAATGAGTGGATGATCACCCATAAATAGGTAATTGGTACAACCCAAGAGGCTAATAATTGAACATTAGTCATGCCTACTGAACAGAATGAGCATAGTTCATTACTTTCAAATTTTTGATTAGTGAATTAATACTAACATCATAAAAACCCTCATAAATTTGTTTGACTTCTTTAAATATTGTTTGTGTTCTGAATGAGGAATAACATGCCAGTACAATTAACATATAAAAAATCTTATTTCAGTAAAGCTAACTTCACAATTGCAATTTTCATAATATAGTGCAGAAAATAATGAAGGTTCGAAAAAGGCATAAAATTTTCATGAAATCTAATATTAGTGAGAAAGTATGTATTCCTATATTTAAACGTATCATTATTGGTGTCGTTATATGTAGCTAAAGGAGGAAAAATGTGGCAGGCAGCGTTATGGCTTAGATTCCCCAAAGACCATGTCTTGGCCCCATATGGAGGTGGTGGAATTAGTAGGAATAAGATAAGTAATTGACATAAGCCTTTTAATAGTCTCTCGCTCACACCCCTTTTTTTTTGTCCATCTCTGTCATTCCTCTATCTCTTGTCTCTCTCTTTCCCCTGCACACATGTATGTGTTTGTGTGTGTGTGTGTGTGTGTGTGTGTGCGCGTGTGTGTGTGCGTGTGTGTGTCTTTGTGCCTATATTAGTTTGTGCAAGTATGCCTTTCTTTCTGTACTACTCCAGCATTTACTACTTTTATATGGCTTAGCATCACTTCAGGACCCAAGGGTTAGGTTAAAGTACTATGGATTTCAGTGTCTAAAACCAGGATAGAAGATAGAGCTTTCTTCTTTTAAGGAAGGTTATTTGTCACAAGAATGGAAAGCTGAATGGAATTTTGACACATTACAGGTTGTTAACACACACAACTGGTGCACTGGTGCTTTTTTTTTTTTTTAAATTCTTCCACTATCTGTCCCCATAGAACACCAGGATAGACCAAACACAGATTCCATCCAAGTGTAACTTGATAAAACACTTGACTTTTTTTAAGGTTCTCTGGGGAGTCTCCTAAGCCTAAAGTTACAAGAGTTTCTTTAGTCCTTCCCTGAAGGAAGTCTTTCTGTTTGAAGAAAATTGCTACACAGAGAAAAGATCACATTTTTTTTCCCATGCATTGTCATTTTGTACGGTAAGGATAGATTCAGGACTATAACCTTGGCCTTAGAGTTCCCGAGTTAAATACTTGAAATATGGTCTTGAAAATTGCAGGAAATGTGTTTCCTATGAGACCATAGATCTTATTTGAAATTGGTCTATGTTACCAAACATTTTTATAATATTGATTAATACAAAAATCAATTTCCTGTAAGTTCTAAACCTTACTCTAAGTTTTTCCTCCTCAACTCAGTAAGAATACATTAATCTTCACATGCTTCTTTATATTATAAGTAAAAACTACTCATTATTTTTTCCTTTTGTCCCCACCCCAACACACTCACATTCAAACCAAATATGACCAATATTTTCTATTTTTGCCCATTGTTTGGATGAAAAGTATTTTATATTTTAATCAGTAATGTATTAAATTTACTAGAAAATTTCAAAATTCTTTAAAAATATTTTGTGTGTAGTAAACAGCTACAGTAGACAATCTTATATACGTTCTTTATCACTTTGGGGTGACAAATTCTAGAATTTTTTGTGCGTTATTCATTTTTAAATCTATTTTCTGGTCATCATTAATTCAAATAACTGAGGTAGCATTTAACCCATCCAGTATCTACAAGTGGGTGAGAAACAGACCCACATATTCATGGGATATTCTGAGCTGTTCTTTGATGATAATTAGAACCAGGAAAGAAGAAATCTTTTCTCTCCAGATTGATATACAATAGATGAAATCAGATATACAAGAGATTTTTTTTCCAGGAAACAATGTAGTATGGAAAAGAATCTTATTGGAGGAAGATGAATCCTCGGCAATAACTAGTTCCAGTTGAGAATGAGACCTGGTCTTGCAGTTTTCGACCATTGTAGACAAAGGTGTCTTTAGAAATTTGCCTGTCTTAGAATGGTAGCTTGAGCAATCTATAATATGAAATGACTTGGATGTAGCCTGTACAATAAACTTTGAGCTTTATTTAGATTCCTGGCCTTCAATTCTGTTGCCTCACTGTGAGCAGGCAGGTTTCTTCTATTATCCATGTGTTACTATTTTTATTAGATCTAAATTCATGGCTGTGAGCATTAACTCTGACCCACTTGATTGAGAATACAGTTATTTTGTTCAGCTTTAATAACTGAAAGTAATGGAATAAATGGATTAATCTCTCCATCACTGTACATATCTAAAATACTATACAGAATAGCTTCCCATGGGTAGATATAACATGTATGCTCTGTGTAGAAATGAGCCTGTTGCTTATTGCTTTGTGTAAGTTTGCACAGTTATACAATGTGCAATCATACCATGTCTGGATGATAAATTGGAGGTTTCAATGGGGTCACAAAGATCAGAGTTTAAATTTAAGAATCTGACCTATATAGAGGAATTAGTTCAAAGTTCTTTCAGTTTCAGTTAGATTACCTAAAAGGTTAAAATGAAGACAGAAGTTAATTTCTGTGTGACAGGTTTCTTGGGAAGACAGTGCCACCTATCCTAGAGTCCATGGGGACTGGAGATAGCCAATGCTATGAAAGCAATCAGAAGATAAAAGGAAGTGTATCAGAGTCACTACATGTAAGGAGTTTGCTGTTTCACGAATCAACACAATTGGAAAGAGACAACTTGGCAAAACAAAAATAAACCAAAAACATATAGTTTGCTACTGTCATGAAATTTGCCAACTTACCTGTGTTCACATGGAGTTTCAGAACAAATTTTGTTTATATATTTTTCATCGTAAAGTGTGCACCAGAGGATCGAAAGGGGAAAGAAAGAAAGGAGATGACCAGCAGGAAGAAGAGGTGGAGGAAACAGACAAAAGTTAAGAATCATGCCTTCTTGGACAGTGAATTCCTAACTTCCTCAGCAGTGAGATGCAAGCATTTCTGGCCAGGAAGCTAGAGTATCAGAGCAGGTGAGATTTTCAGTGGGATAAACTGTCTCAGACACTCACTTGTATTTTCAGTACAAGACTGGGGAACCTGTGAAAGCCGCACAAGGACTTTACTCTAAATACTACAGGACATGGAGAAATTAAGTCCATTTTAAGATACTTTGGACAATTTAGATTTTTTTTTTGCTTTCTGATACATCATTCCTTTCCCTTCTTGATCTTAGCAATGTCAGAAATTCAGGAAGCACAATGAGATAAAAAGGAGGGCCACGTTCTTTTCCTCAGCTCTTCACTGACAAAGTTCTAGGGCAAGAAGGAACACTGTTCATCATTTTGTATTTATATAAAATTTTTACTTACATAAATTTATACTTAAATTTTAATTGTTGACATTTCCAGGTAAAAGCAGTTGAACATGTTCAGAAATTTTAGGAATCATAAAAACTGTTCATGTTTCCACAAAGGGAAAAAAAGTCTTCCCTTTGTGAGAAAGTTTGAAGGAACCATGAGAGGTGAATGAGCAGAAAGAGGAAGAGGATGATTAGGAGGAGGAGGACAAGAGGAGGAGGATGGAAAGAGGAATAGGAGGAAGAAGAAGAAAAGAAGTAAGAAGAAGAGGAGAAGGAGGAGGAGGAGGAGAAGAGGAAGAAGAAGAAAAGGAACAGGAACAAAAACAAGAACAAAAGAAGAAGAACAAAAAGATTCTGGTTGATTCTGAAGTTATTCTGGTGACAGGCACCAACTTTCCCAGAATTCCTAGCAATCCTATTACTTTCGGTGCTTATAAAATTTGGATATGTTTCTTCACTGATGTGGGGATGCAAAGGCTTCCACCTGCCTAGCTCAGGACTGCGAACACAAAGGCCAGCGACTAATTGACTAAATTATATAAACCTGTAAACATCAGTTTAGATACCTTTATAAATTAATTTATATAATGTCTTTTAATGATAATAATCATTCTTCAACTCTTCTTATATCCACCTCACTTATGTTACTACCCCACCTTTGTATCACCTTTTCCCCCAGCCCCCTTTAAGTATATTAAGTTCTATTTGTCTTACCCACATATTCTTAGATGTGTGCTCTTTTACTTCCTGTTGCCAGTCTACCAGGAAATACACTTTTAAAGGAAACTGAATTTTCTTCTCTCACTGTCTATTGTTGCTACTACTTCCTCAGTTAAGGGTGGCACTTTGTGCCCACATCCCCTCTCCATGCTACAATTTTTTTTCTCACTTGAGACTGTGGCGGTCTTGTGTCACAATCACAGAGTGCTCATATCGATATGTACAACTGCCTTGTGTCTGAAGGACACTCTTTCCGTATAGGCATCATAAGTTCTGGCTAATAGAATCTTTTGCCCTTCTTCTGCAATGATCTCTTAGTTTTAGGGGGATGAGATGTTTAGCAACCTTGTCCATCAAGGAAAGATAAATTAAAACTACTTTGTGATTTTATTTTACTATTTTCAGAATGCCTAAGATTTAAAAATAAAAAGATGACAAATGCTGGTATGGATCTGGAGAAAGAGAAATCTTTACTCACTGATGGTAGAAGTGAAAAATAATAGAACTCCTAAGTGAAGAAAGACATCCTCAAAAAGCTAGATAAAGATAATGATCCACCTATCACTTTTCAATAGATTTCTAGTTTCTATATCACGATAAAGAGATACTGTCAGAAAAGTTTGTTTACTGCTCAATTCATAACAGTTTGGGAATGAGTGGAAATTTCCACCTAAGTGGCCATCAATTGATAAGTACATAATGAAAATGTAGTATATTTACACGATGAAATATTACTCATCTCTAATTACTGCTTTGTTCATTATAGCATAGAATTGGAGTAAACTTCATTGAATGGATAATGAAAATATAGGGTTACACACACACACACACACACACACACACATACACACACACACACACTATTGAAGTCTGAAGAAAAATGCAACTAGAATTTATTTCTGGAAAATCTATTGACAAAGAATCGATACTAAGCAAGGCCATATAGTCTCAGAAAGGACAAAACCACATTCTGTCTTATTTGCAGAATGTAACCAGAGCAATGTGTATATGCACACAAATGGAAATGTGAACACAGTATAACATGAAGCAAAAAGAAGAAGAAAGTCTATTTAAAAAGGGACAGAATACAGGTAAAGGATGAGTCCATAAAGCTAAATGTTATAATTCTCCGAGTCCTAACACTGTCATGGATTATTTTGGTGTTTGATTATGGATAAATATATAAAGATAATGTGAAGCTTCACGGCTTCCATTTTCAATAACAACTCAATCTGTATATAACTTTATTAGCCAACATTGTCTTTGGGTATGGTTGACATTTATTTATTTACAAGATTTTGAATAATAACATAAAATAAGTTAATCTTGTGCTACCAATAAGAACAAAAAAGAAAAAGAAAATGAACAATACAAGAAAAAAAAACCCACAAAATTCAGAAAATTCCCACATAACCATACAGGAGCTAGAAAGAATCATCCTGAGTAAGGTATCTTATATCCAGAAAGACAGATGTCACATGTTCTTTTTCATTTGTGGATGTTAGTGTTGAATCTTTAGATATGCATATGTGTATGCTTCATTCAAAATTTTTGTGTAGCTTAAAAATTAGTTAGGAACTATGGTGGACGAGCTTTTATGGAGGGGGGTGGTCACAGAACTCAGTGGTATAAAGTATTAAAGGATCAGGAAGAGTCAAATTAGGGATGGAGAGGAGCTAGTGGGACTGAAAAGTGAATATGGGGAGAGATGAATAATGTGAAAGACCTTTGGAAAAAGTCATATGATAATCTACTACTAAATAACCTTCCTATAACTAGACAGTTATATACAGTTTTACACATACACACAGACACACACACACACACACACACACACACACAATCTCTCAGCAGCCAATGTTTTCAAAATAGATTTTAAAAAGTTAATTTATTACACATAGAGTTCAGTTTATATGTAGTTATCTATAACTATATAAAACTATAGTCCATTTTACATGTGATTTAATATATAATATGTGTAAAATACATAATATATATATTGTATAAATTTATTTATCATTTATAAATTATATATATATATATATATATATTTATATGTAATTATATATATATATAATATATATATATAAACTTGGAGTTATCCTCAAGGTAATAATATCCATACTAGACACCAAAAACTAACAAATAAATACCCGGTGTTAGGAATTGGCTTCCTCTTTTGCAGTTATATACCACTGACATCCGTAGGCATTATAGACTACTGCCAGGACCACTGGTTACCTACAAGAACTTGATGGTAAAGCCATATTTTCTGAAAACACTACATACTTGAGTCATAGAACCTGATAAAATTAAGGTGATAGTGACTTTGACTCTTCATTCCATACTAGTTAGCTTTAATAGTATTGGAAGTTTCTCTGCACATTGGAAGAGAAGGAAAGTAAGCATCAGTTTTACCCAGCTGTGAACCCAGCTACAATGATTGACTGCTCTGGCAAGACATCACGATTAGTGCATTGGTACCACGAAAGTAATAACCAACTGCCTTCTGATTGGATTAAGTCCGGCTCTACAAGGGAACAAAAAGAAAGAAAAGAAAAAACAGAAAAGAAGCATAATTTGTCACAGTATAAGAGCCAAGAGCATGTGGCTAGACTGGCCATGGGACTTAGAGGAGAGCCTTATTGCTATTATTTTACTAAATGGACATAGTATTTAAAAGACATTGAATGGCTTTATCACTATATTCATAGGTTAATGTGTCCCTCAACCCTCATCAGATAAGCATCTGTTTACAGAGGATGGTGATTAGCACATACAACTGGTCAAGATGTCAAGAACAAAGGCTGCAACATGCGTAACCCTAAAAGGAATGTTTATATCACAGATGTCTTCTTGCTTTGATGTGCATTTAGTTGGAGAGGAAGATTATATTGAGCACTAAGCTTTTAAGTTCAATGTGCTCTTCTAATGATATTTAAAATATTAACTGCATGTTTAACAGGTATATTTCTAAAGTCAACTAACCAAATTAAATGTTTTTGTTAAAAAGAAAAACAAAGTACTTTGGTGTGACGCTGTTGTCTTGACTATTTCTGTCATTCTATAGACTGTCAAGAGAACAAGGTTCTCATATCGAGAATAAGAAATTAATAACAGAAAAAAGTAAAACTTTACAACAGAATTCCTGGCACATGATGAGCACTTAATAATATATACAGAATAATTAAATAAACTATCAATAATTTTATAACACAGTACTTTTAAATATGTTCTAAATCTGATTTTGTTGTATAGAGTGTATATAAACTGAACATGCAAATGGACAATGTTTGAAATATTCTAACAGCTTATTTGAACTTTGTTAGACATAAAATAAGCCATACCATGTCAAGAGTACAACTAGATTTTGTTTGAGCATGATCATAGTCTAGAGAATAGACATATTTATGCTCCCAAATTCTTCTGCTAGTTCTCAATCAATCTCAGTGACCCAAGTCCTTCACATTCGTAGACAAAATATCTGTTTTCTCTCACAATGGTTAGATTTGCATTAATATTTTCTTTACATACATTTATTTATTTATTTATTTATTTATTTATTTATTTACTAGCTAACAATTTATATGTTTGCACAGGTGTGCATATGCCATGGGGTACATGTAAAATGAATTGTTTCTTTCTTTCCACCTTTCCATGGGTTCTGAGAATCAAATTCTGGTCATCAATTTTGGTAGCCTTTCTGCTTGAATCATCTCAGATGTCCTTGTTTTAAAAGTAGGAGATTTTAAAAAGTTAATTAATTTATTTCATATAGAGATCAGAAAATTCCTCTCTGTACTCAATTCTTTCCAGCTGCTTTGTGGAATCTAGAAGAGACCTTGAGTCCTCAATGCCTACACACACGTTTCTCTATCCTCTGAGCCATGTCGCCTTACCAAGGTTTATATTATTGAATGGTTTGAGAATGAGATGCACTGTACATAGTTCTTGGTTGTTGATAGTCGGCCTGTCTTCTTTCAGTCAGCACAATTCTTAGACAGTCAGCTGACCAGTTTGTTCATCGTATGCTTTATTGGTAATAACTGTAAATACATGCTCCAGTGTAGTTTCTTATTCACTTACTGATTGACATGTAAGTTTGACTATTATAAGCAAAATCAACATGAGCATCTCTATCTAGTTCTCTGTATGGACTTTTAATTTTTTTCTCATGATAAATTTAATAATTGGAAAGTCTGGATTTTATTTTTTATTTTTTTATTTACATTTCAGATGTCATCTTCTTTCCCCATTGCCCCTCCCTAGAAAACACCTATCCCATGCCCCCTTTTCCTTTTTGCTTTTATACAATTTTTTAAAAATGTTAATCAAAGGCTTTATAAGTTTGATAATGCTTAATCAGAAGTGTAACCCAATACCCAACCTAGATATATCAACTATCTTTGACTAGTGGAGACACGTGAACATCTGCCTCCATGTTCCTCACCCCTCTTTCTCTCTCTCATCACCTAGTTTCTCCTCTCCTTCTTCTCCTCCTCTCCTTACTCCTCTTCCTCTCCATACTCCTCCCACCTTTGCTCCTCCTACATATCACCCTTCCTGTTAAAATAAAACTTTTCTCTCAAAATACAATTAGATCATAATTATGCCAATTTGTACCAGTGGGGTACAAGATAGTCCTAATACCCAGTCTATCATTTTGTTGACTAACCAGAACCTCTGTCATCTCTCCAAACTAAAACACTTAGTTCTAAACCTGCATTTTTTCTTGGCTTTAGAATGAATGTCAGCTGAAAACCATCCACTCAAATCTTTTCTCTCGAAGTAAATAGCCAGCATTGGCTATGAGACTATAAGTTTTCAACCCCGCCACAAATTTAGAATGACTGAGTTAACTGAAATTATGGGAAGCACAAAGCATAGCTTCTAAAACTTAGCCAATTTATAGAGACCGCTGAACACTTGGACAGTCCCTATACTACAAAATGTTGGAGCATCTGATCTTGGAAACGCTGGATTTTAAAACTAGTTTGGATTTTACATTTTAAGAAACTGGTAAGTTTTCTTCCCATCCATACGAAAACTTCTGTATCCTTGCCAACTCCTGGTGGTTTAACATTGTGTTTTAGAACTCAAACAGGTACTGTTCTGCCCCTGTGCTTTTAATTTATAGTTTCTTCATGACAAAATAAGCATTAGCAATAGAACTAACTTATATCTTGAGCTAAATTGTTATATACATAGCAATTATGGTTTAGGATCCACTCAATTCCCTTGCCTTTGTTTATATTTGATTTTCTCATTCAGTTTTGACAGTTCCAAATACATTGTTGGCATATGTCAGATATTCTTTACATACACGTCACACAAATCTGTAATTATTCTTTTTATTTTCTCATGATCTTCTCTCACATACTGAAAGAGAATCCCAAATATTTTTATTAAAAAAATCATGTAAGTATACATTTTATATTGAGTATATTTCAACCTCACATATAGCCTACGTTGCCTCCCTGCTCTCACGTCCTTTATACAAGTACAGAAACTTAGAAGTTAAAGAATTGTTATGTTTTCATCATTCTCCTTAAAGTCTGTGGATGTAACAGGACCAGTCCTTTAAGCTTCTGCCTCTATGACTACTCTGTAGTGATGAACAGTAATCTGTGAATCTATCCTTAAATGTATCCCCTTTTACCTGATGTGCATTTATTGAGGTATCTTGTTATACCAACAAGCAGAGAAACTAACACATCATTCCAAAATCATTAAAAGTGTATCTAGTGTTTCTTTTGTTGCTATTGGTTATGTGTCATTTGTGACATGGTCTCACATTCTGTAAGCTTAGCTTGCCTCAAAACTAAGAGTGACCCGGACCCTCTCTCAGCCACAACTTTCATAATTCCATGCCTGCTGTATAATATTGTCATATCATTTAAATGAATCTCCACCTTCATATGTTTTAGGCTTTTACATGGTGTCTAATTTTATTTTTATATTGACTCATGTTTTTTCTGTCATCATAAATCATATAACAAGGTTCACCAATATTCAAATTGTAAAGAAGAGAGAAGAAAGGACAGGAAACAGAAGGGGACTGAAAGGAAGGAGAGACACAGATTGGGTTTGAAGTAGTAGAGTGTCACAATTAGTATTGGGATGGGAAGAATGACCAAGCCCTTTACCTTCTGTAATGCATGTCAGATGTCTATATTGTATGAGGTACATCTAACTATTCTGTATCTTCTGTAATTTTCTTATTTTGTCTCTTAGGATAATTAATAAATTTGACTTTATCAAAGAATATTACCTATTTAGTCACTGAAAGTAAAACCTCTCTAGCAGATTTTTGCATCTCTCAGATGGATGAAACTCTTTTTTAAAAAAATCATATAAAATGAGCTACGTGATTATTTCAGATAGAAGCAATTTTGCTCTTTCACCATTCAGAACTAATACTGTGGATGGATTCCCATGAAGTTATGTTTCTTAGTCTAGAATACTTTAATTTACTCTACAAATTATTCTTTTAAAAAAAGAGAGAAAAAAGGAAAGAATAAAAGAAAGAAAATAAATCAGCAGCCCACAATATTGAAGTTCAATTCACAAAATATGTATTGTCTAAATTTGCCCATTTATAGTCTCATTTTTTCTTAACTTCTTGAATTTTATTCTTCACTGCATCTCTTTCACTAAGCACAAACAATATGGTATTTGCTCCATTGACAATCTTTTGTCAAAGAGAGATTTCACAAAATGTATATGCTAGTTTTCTCCTTATCTTCCTATGAAATAGATATACTAATACTCACCTCAGGATACTCATTTGAGTAAATGTAAAGTATCTCATAAACAATACCACTGATTATTACTATATACTTTATTTTTCTACCAGTATTAGTTTTCACACATCCTTAGGTATCTCTCCCTTTACTATCAGCCAACACATTGCATTATTACTCCTGTTTGCACTATTGTTTGTTAGAGTAGACTTCCACCTAGAAAAACTACCAACAATTTAAGCTTAATTATAAGCCATATGAGACGATATATACTTTTAAGCTATGTGTGCACACATGTGTATGATTATATGTTCCATTCCAGCCTACAGGTATTATTCTCCATTTTACCATCTATTGAACACTATCAAACTTTCTCTGCATAAGTTTATTGCTGAGTACATGAAGTACCATTAGTATCTTATCTTTCTAACAGAACTATTTTTAATAAATTTGAATTTAATTTAGTTTTTCTTATTTAATTAAAAATAGTGTTTTTCATACAATGTATTTTGATCTTTTTCTCCTCCACCAACTCCCAGATTTACTCCTCACTTTCCTACCCTCCCAACACCATATAATTTATCTCTGTCTCTTGAAAAACAAAACAACAATAAAACACAGACACACATAAACATCTCCCCAAAACAGAAACCAAGATATACAGGCAAAAGAACAATTAGACAAAAAATACAAAGCAAACAACAACAAATTACCTTTACCGGCAACGACAACAAAAGCCCACATAAAGCAAAACAAAGCAAAGCATCTATAAAAATAAATACCATTGAGTTCAATTTGTGGTAATCAACTACTCCTGAGCATGTGGCTGACAATGATGTGTGGTTAACATACCTAATGAGACTCCATTGGAAAGAGCTAAGTTTTTCATCTCCAGCCAGTATCAGTTGCAGATGGTTTCCATTGTCCATCTTGGGACAATGTGCAAGCCCCATGCATGCTGCCACAGTCTCTCTACAGAATTTCTTTTAAAAAAGGGAGTCTTTTTTATTTTTTTACCTAAGCTATTCATTAACTTCGAGAATTTTTGATGTGTAGTAAATGCATCAATGCCTTAATAAAATAATAAAATATGTCTAGATGTATTACATATGTTTGTGTGTGTGTGGATTAACACATACACATGTGTCCATATGTGTGTGTGTGTGTGTATATATATATATATATATATATATATATATATATATATATCTTGGGATTTAGAGACGTTGTTTCATGTCTATTTTCAAGTTTGCTTCCTATGTCAGAAAATGTTAATATAATATTTCTGTCTATGTTAATATTCCTCGTTTTATACTATAATTAAACACACACATACCCTGAAACATAGCTATCTATCCATCTGTCTATCTACCTACCTGTCAATTTGTGTATTTTATGCCTTACTTCAAGTGAAATCCTCATTTGAGTCACCTTTGAGTGGGTGACAGCTTCAGCTTAGGTTGAAGAGCAGACGAAAATTGTAGCAAAAATATTATCTAAATAGGAAGCAAGATAAATCACCTCCAAGACAGTGTGTGCATGCATGTGTGCATTTGTGTTGAATAGCGGTCACTCACCTACATAGTATTTTACCATGATATCAAGAAAATCACATCTATACTTGCTTCATATTTTGGGAATTTCTCTACTAAGAAGCTAGAAAAGATATTTACAGACTGAACTTTTGTCTTACTCCCATCACTAAGTGTCACCAAAACAATGGCCCAGATGTTTAATTGAGCCTCTCAGTTTATTGTGTACAGTGTGAATATATTTGCTTATGTTTTGAAGCTAAAACACTAAGAAGGATATTGGAATTCCACAGTTTTAATGCATGGTAATACTTTTAGCAAAGTGGATTTACTAAGCTGTTACTCCAGTTGATGCAAGCATAAGCTGCACAAAACTCACTTGGTCTCAACCTCTATTCTACTTTTCTAGTCGAATGTAAAGTGTCTGTATGAAGCAAACGAAATTCACTGTCACATTGTCATGTTTCCCGTATACTCACACATTTACAGCCCAGACTTAAACCAGACTGGGTTTTTTAATCCTTGGTGCTGGAGGCACTTTTAAAATATAAAAAATACACGATAATTGTTGAAAATAATTAATGATAAATGACATTTTAGAAACTTAGATGGAGCCCTAACTCTCTGATTCAAGATGGTTTATAACATGCAAAACAACCAATCTTTGCAATATATATGCTCGTTCATTTATTCCTCAAAATGCCTAAACCACTTCTATACTGATGAATACAATACAAATTTGTCTCCCTTTGTTCCTTTCAGCGTTTTACCACCTACCTGCTGTTCTTTAATTTCCCTACTTCTCTATGGTGTGATTGAGATCTATCACTTTGTCTATGATACTGTGGCAACGCAAATATGATTCTGTGTCCTTAAAAAACAAATATGAACCTCATACTTTGTCATTCCTCAGCTACTTTTATATTCTTTGAAAAAAATTACTTTAACCATTCTCTAATTAAAAGTGAAAATTAATGACAGTTATTGATCACATTTGACATTATTTGTACTTATTATAGTTACATTTCTAGAGAAATGTAATGTGTGTATTGGACATGTACAAGAAATTTATGTGTAAATAGGCAAAAGGCACAGTGAGGTGTTACTTTATTTGTGAAAACAATGTTAGTTGAAACTGATGATACTTTTAGTATCTTGTAAAAACTTCTTTTATACAGCCCACTTAGATACTGGAACTCATAAAACTTGCTTATCTCTGTAGATTAAAATGTGTTTTATAGCCTATATGTATATACATGTCTTCTAGGAAAGAGTGAGAAAGGAAACCATGAAATAGAGAAGATACATAAAGAAGACTTTTTAGGATAGGGAAAAGTTTGCTCCTGAAATGTTTGTAATGACAGGGTGCTAAGGTGGGGTTATACCCCTTGCATGCGTCTCTGAAACAATTCTAAGCAGCAGAACATGGTGAGAAAATAATAATTTTGCCACCTTGAGGCAAGAGACTTAGAAGTGTCCATACTGTTTTGGGGGCATGACTTTTGTACAATTGGAAGGACACTAATGAAGACATTATAATCTAGCTGAAAAGTGTTAAGCTTTGACAATGATAACAATGTGGGGAAGGTGGAGAATAAAAGGTGGGAGTTAGCATGCCGTCCCTAGTGCCTCTACTCTGCTTCTCTGAACAAGAGGCAACTTTTAGAATAAATCTCATCTAAAGTTTTTAGACAATTTGCTACTAGAATGTAAAAACTGTGAGCATATGAAAGTTCAGCTACAGTTCTGAATTGTTGAATTAGATTCTAGAGGTGGAATTGATTTGTCCTGACATTACAGAACAGGTTATTTTAAATACCAGGGTGTGGGTGTGTGTGCAAGTGTGAATGCAAAGGGTTGTTACAGCTTCATTTATCACAGGCAGAGGCCAGCTTTTATTTAATTTGTATCATCCCCTCTGCTATGTAAATACAACTTCCTTCCTCTGAACTGAACATTCATTGTTGGGTATAGAGTTTCATTTTTCACTTTAAACACATGAATTAACCTCTGGTTAAATTTAAAGTTCAATGTTAATGTTGAGAGCTATATATGTTTTTAAACCCACAACAACAGAAAAAACACTTCATAAGAGACTGAGTAGACTAAGATTTCATCTTATACCTATCAGAGTGGCTAAGTTCAAAAACACAAGTCACAGTTCATGCTGGCAATGTTGTGGAGCAAAGGGAAGACCACTATATTGATGGTTGGAGTATAATTTATATGGTAACTTTTGGAATTAACATGACAGTTTCTCAGAAAATTAGGAATCCGTCTTCCTCAAGACATGGAAATACCACTCCTGGGCAAAGGACAGGCCACCCTACCACAAGTACACTTGTTCATCTATCTTCATTGTGGGGCAGTGGGCTGTGAGAAGCCTCTGGGTACCTAGTCAAGCACAGGCCTCGGACCTCGGATACCCTAAAGGGATGATAGGTGTTTGGCCTTGCTCCTGGACCCTGGTTCCTTCACTTAGTGTCAGCCATCCATAGCCCCATCCCAAAAAAGGTTTATGGTCTTTGGTCACAAAGCACAGGTAGAGGGCATGACTACAGGCCACAGAACCTCAAGCAATCTCCATATTAATGAGATATCTAAAGGCCAGAAGGGTAGCAAATTAAGCATTCCTTCCCAGACCCTCCTACTTGCAATCGATATTTAACCTCCGGCCTGCCCTGAGGACAGGGTGTACAGCTTCATCCACTTTCTGCCATGACAATAAACCTTTTAAAACCAAGGACTTCCTCTTGTCTTGGGGCCTGCCGTGGAGAACCATAGAGGGGACCTTCAACCAATGAACCTCTGCCTAATTTCCCACAAGAGGACTTCTCTATGTTCCAGCCACAGAGGCCTGTCAACTCAAGCAAGCTAACTGAGCCAGTCATAACGCAGTCAAGTGAGTCGCCTTGACCAAGAGTCTCTTCTACCCCACAGGGCACTGCGGGACAGTCCAGCCCATATGCTCCCCACTCACCATCTCAGTCCTTCTGAGGTCACCCAGTGGTGCCTGGGTGCTCAAGGGCTGAGACCAGCTAGTCTCCAGCCAGCTGCCTTGGCCCAGAGACCCCCGATCCAAGAGCTCTGCCCCAACGGGTCCTCAGACTGGGATCTCGGCACACCAGAGTGGAGCTCAGTGGCTTCTCAAAGCCCACCATCTGCCAGGTGCCCTGTGGAGTAAACTCAGTCAAATTCCCTAGCTTCTTCCCCCCTGAGCCACCTGGGGCAGCAGACAAACAGGACCCACAACTCAGCCTAACAGAACCCATACCCATGCACGAGATACAACCCCAAACTTCATAGGAGCTTATTTCTAATACCCAGAAACTGGAAACAGCCTTGATGTCCCTCAACCAAAGAATGGATAAAGAAAATGTGGTACATTCACACAATGGCATACTCAGCTGTTAAAAACAAAACAAAACAAACAAACAAACAAACAAACAAAAAAACATCATGCAATTTGCAGGTAAATGGATGGAACTAGGAAAAAAACCTTGTTATTCACTGTTATTCTATCCCCCCCCCCACTGTGTACACTTACTTTCATTTTTTTTCTATGTTGTTCTATTCTAGGGTAGTCTCCCACTCCAGATCTTTGTTCCAGCCACCCAGATTCTGGGGTTACAGGTATTGACTGTGAATCTTAGCTATCAAATTACATATATAGAAATAGAATAAGGCCCTATATTTCTTATCTATGGGACATAGTTTACAGGCCCTCTATCTTGCTAGACATTCTCTGTTTATGTGCACCTCAATGCTGACTGTGCTTCTGTTTTTAGTAGAAAGTCTGCTGTGTTAGGTTGAATGCAGATTCTTTGTGTCTATCTACTTTCCTATACATCTCAAATGTCAAGGATTTAGAATCTTACTAGATAATATCTTATACTTGAGAAAGTATGTTTCATTTTCTGTTGTTAATTCATTTATGATTATATTCTCATTTTAGCACGTGTGTGTATTTTAACCTAATATTTTTTCTTTTAATAATAATAATGTACTGTTTCTATTAGAACTGATAAGCAGCCTAAAATCACAACATTCAGGAGACTAACCCAGGAGAAACATTATAAGCTCAAGGTCAACCTACACTACACAGTTAGGACCTGAGACTCAGTTTCAGGGTCTCAAAGAAAAGAAAAGGCAGTATTATTATTTTTCTAGAGCACTTGCCTTAGATTGTACTGATTTCATATAATTATATTAATATGCTCTTTTAAAGCAAATTACATTTAATATTGAAGTATCAAATGTCTGTCATTTAAAAATTGAAAACACAGAGTGATGAAGATTTAAAAATCCACTCCACCCACAAACATTCAATAATTTCATCATAACAATATGCCCATAATTTCTCTGTGCATGTTCTATATATAATTAAGACAATACAAAAGTTATACTTCATATTACTAAAATAACATCTCTTTATGCCTGTAAAATAATACATTAGACTGTATCAGTTATATCTAATTCCTTGTAAGACAATTTTAATTTGAAAAGATTAATTTTGACAGCTAAATAATGAAATTCATGTAACTTTTCACTCAGTAATTTGTAGCACTGGATTCTATTGTGAATAACCTGACAAATTATTTCATACTGTATTTAAATACTTGGTATAATAAACAAATTAGTAAAATAAAGATGAATGATTGTATCTGAGTGAAAAGAAAAATACAAAATGAAAAGAAGCTTAAAAATAATCAATTTTATCTTCTATTGTAAAATTTTCTATTGTCTTAATTTTACTAAATAACATTAGGAAATCCTATGGAACAATTTTTTGTGTAAAACATAAAATTCTTGCCCTAAATATACATACTGTGTAATAGAAAGGCCTATAAAAGTAACTATATTTAGTACAAGAAAGCCTCTCAGAGAGTGGGAATGAGAGAGTGGGGTTTTAACAGAAGATACTTGAATACAGAATATACTGGTTTGCATTCATTTTAATATTATACTTTATTTACTTATGTATATTATGTAAGAGTGTGTGTGTGTGTATGTGTGTGTGTGTGTGTGTGTGTTTATGTGTGTGTGTGTTAGTCAGAGGGCATCATACAGAAGTCAGTTCTCACCTTCCACAGTGAGGGTTTCATGGTTCGAACTGAAATCATCAGACTTGGTGGAAATGGCCTTTTTCCATGAGCATCTAAGAGCTGACTGCACTCGTGGCTTTGGTGCTTTCTTTTAACACACTGAACATTTTCTATTGTTTCAGTCTCCATTTCGGTGGTATGGGAAAGAAAATACAGTATCAAGGTCATAGTCATCAAATTATATGAATGTCTGCCATCATACCTAGCACATTAGAAATTCTCAGTAAATGGTAACTATTGTTCATTTTCATTATAGACTTAATCCCATGAGAAAAATTAGTGAGACTATTTATGAATCCATTATTATGATAATTCTAGTAAACATTACTGAGATTCATTAACACAGGGGCTAGGCATATAGAGATAAAGGCAACCAATGAAATGAATCCCACAGAAGCAAATACAGGAGTTGGCCACATAGGAAATTAAGGGATAAGAACATCGCTGACCTCGTGTCAATAAAAATATATCATGTTCATCCATGTCTAACAAACAGCGAGGCAATCTGTGGGCTTAACCTATCAGAACTGTTAGAAAGATTTTAAGATTATTCTTTTGCATCCCTAGAATTATGTGAAAGATATATTTTTGAATTTGTTCTGTTTTCATACAATAAATCCCAACCAGTTTCCCCTATCTCCACTTCTCTTAACCCTACCTTCTCTCTTCCTTAGATCCACTTCTTCTACATTTCCCTTCAGAAAATATCAGGCTTCCCAGAGAGATCAATCAAATATGGTATAATACATCAATAAGACTATGCACAAAATCCTCATATCAGGCATGGCAGGGCAAGGCAATCCAGTACAGCAGATAAAGGTGTCAAAAACACACCCATTTCCACTCTTAGAGGCACCACAGAACAACCAAGGTGATGACAATGATAACACATATGCAGGAAACCTAGCACAAACACACGTAAGTTCCTTGATTGCTGTTCTAGTCTATGTGAGTACCTATGAGCCATGTGGATCCTGTGAGGTGTGTAGGTTTTTGATGTGTAAACACAAGTATATGTGTGACAGTTTAAATAACAATGGCTCCCATAGGCTCATGTATTGGAATATTAGTTCCACTTGGTAAAACTGTATAAGAAGGATTTGAAAAAGTGTCCTTGTTAAAGGAGTTGTGTAACTGGAGGGTGAGTTTTGAGGTTTTAAAAACCAACGCTATTTTCAGTTAGCCCTCTTTTTTTCTGCCTTGTGCCTGTAGATCAAATGTAAGCTCTCAGCTACTGCTCCAGTTCCATGTCTGCCTGCCTACTGCCATGCTCCTGCCATGATGGAGATGGGCTCTAACCATCCAGATCACAAAAAGTAAGACAACATGCAAAAATTCTTTATGTTTAATTTAAAGGTAAGTGCACTTTAGCTCATTTTAATATTATTAAAAGTCATAGTCTAAAAAAAAGAAAAAGTATATTTCATATTTTTGAGGCTATTAGACCACAACTTTCTTAAACTCTAGGTAATAGTAGGTATCTTAGAAAAGAATCCCAACAAACATTTTTATTTGACAAAGGCAAGGTCCCATGGGCATGGAAAATGAGATACATTCCTTTGCATAAAATGTAAAGAAGAAACAAAGAATATCTCTTCTCTGTATGAAAATAAGTCTGGAAACTTGGAGAAATGGAAGGGACTCTCTGAGGAAGACAGTTTCAAATTCTGAAAGAAAACAACTGTGAAGTACACATTTTATTTACTATAAAAATTATCATAAATATAAATTATATAAATTTGCCAAGTCAAAGGTATAGATTTATATAAAGTAAAGCATTATCTAACAATATGCTGTCTATAAGACAGTCTTTTCAAAATGCAGTTGACAAAGGTAGGTTATTACTAAGTAAAGGTTTAAGATATACCATGCAAATTTTAACTGGCAAAAAGGATTCAATACGTTGAGATTATAAAGTTTATTTCTGTTCCAATTACTAGAGTAAAAGAGATTGCTCTATGGTAAAGGACACACAACAACCAAACAACAACGAGAACAACAAAATCCAGGCACACAATTTGTTTTGATTAATCAGCCGTAATCATGCTTGTAGGAAATATTAGACTTTCATGATACAAGAGGCAGAATTGATACAAATGAAATTTTTAAAAAGTGTTGTATGAACTTTTTCCAGAAAAAGAAAGTATGGTCGTCTCAGCTATGGCCCCATTAATAGATGATAGAAAAGAGTCCAAAGGAATTTAATTGATAACCAGTGAGCATCATTAGAACTTCTCATAGGAACATGAATAAGGAGTTACTTACAGGGGCTTGAACAATTTACAAGTGGATGTACCACTGAAGAAATTGTCTTTCTATGAGCAACAGATAACTGCTTTTACATCTTCAAGTAGGACCATGACCTCATGAGTCTCTTCCCCAATTAGACCTCAGTAAGGACAGGCACATAAGACACTTATCCCCATTATGAAATGTTAATGAAGATACCCCAAGAGAGTATGTCTTTATATCTGCACCATTCCACCTTTCCACAATCACAAAGATCTTGTGAGTTAATCAGCCTCGTAATGTTTAGGTGACTTTTTCTTGGGAACTTAGGCTCACAAAGTAAAATTAATTTTTAGAATAAATACCACAGAAAGATTAAAAATATTGTGTTATCTGTATAACACAAAGGTTTCCCAGATTTCTGTTGCCAATGCATTTATGTATATGTATCTCATAACTATTTTTATTGTTAACATAGTGTTTCTGTAAGAGATTATGACAGTTATTTTAATTAGATCTCATTTGTCAAAAGTATATGTCTTCTTTTGAAAAATATAATTATACTGAAAGAGTATTCTTATTTACATTCCTCACTCCTTAGGATAAAATCTAGATATGACTATGTAAGAGAGCATATAGACATTTTTCTTTTAAAGATATTATTCTATTTTTAAATTGTGTGTGTGTGTGTGTGTGTGTGTGTGTGTGTGTGTGTGTCTGTGTAAGCCAGGGATGTGAGTACAGGTACCTGCAGAAACCAAAAGACAGAAGGAGATCCCTTACAGAAGGAGTAACAAGTTAATTTTAGACATTAGATATGGATACTGGGAACCAATCTTCAGTCCTGTATAAGAACAATCGGTGCTCTTAACTTCTGAACCATCTCTCCATGATTGCCACGACTGGTAGTTTTTTTTTTTCTTTTTACTATGGGTTATTTTATTTATTTACATTTCAAATGTTATTCCCCTTCCTGGTTTCAACTTTTCAAACCTCTTATCCCATCCCTCCTCACCCTGCATCTATGAGGGTGCTCTTTCACCCATCTACCCACTCCCACCTCACTGCCCTAGCGTTCCCCTATGCTGAGGCACTGAGCTTACAGAGGACCAAGGGCCTCCTCTCCCACTGAAGCAATCTTCTGCCACATATGTACTTGAAGCCATGGGTCCCTCAATGTGTACTCCTTAGCTGGAGGTTTAGTCCCTGGGAGCTCTGAGGTGTCAGGAGGTGAAAATATTGTTGTTGCGTGGAAGAACAACAATATCAACCAACCAGATCCCCCAGAGCTCCCAGGGACAGATTTCTGTTGATGGAACTGCTGCATTCTGTTTTGGAAAGGTGACCACTATCGAGGTAGCTTTTTTGGTGGGGTTTATTTTATCTTACAAATCAAATCTCACATCATGAAGTGGAGCCTGTTCTGTAGGAAAGGAGCCGTGTTCTCACATCACCACTGTCAGTGTCACAGTATGAAAGCAGTCAGTTCTGAAGCCTACTAGCAACAATCCTGTTCTCTTCTACCTGTGAAGTAGGAGCATGGAGACTGTCATTCAAGATATGCTAAACAGCTAATGCATTCTTAATTCTTTTTGCAAGCAAAGTAGTGGTATATTTGTTACAGATATTCATGCCCAAGGGAATGATACAGTTTCTTGAGTGAGTTTTGATTTTTAAATAGGAGATTTGTCAGATAGCATTTGGTAAAGGGAAAACATAATGTGGTATTTGCTGGGTTTTGAAAAAGGCATAAAAATATGTCAGGTAAATACATCAGGTAAATAATTCTCTCGTAGACATCATGGCTATGGATGTTTGGCATTTAATTTTGGAAATAGATAAGAAGAATATAATTCACATATATGTTTTTTCATGAAGACCACAGTGGGTCCTTAGAAATGGCTCCATGGACAAGGCACTAGTGACCAATACTAAAGATGAGTTTTATACCCAGTACCCACCTAGTAAGAGGGAAAAAACTGGCTCTTGCAAGTTATCCTTCAGCTTCCACAAATGCAGTAGCACTGTGTGAGCCTGTGGAAAGCATCCCTGTCCTCATCCCAAATAAAAAAATGAGCACAATGATTTCAACTGTCTTTTCTAAGGACAAAATGACCCATGGCACATGAGCTCTGTTTATGAGATAGACTCAATTGTGTGACCAGTTCATAACTTACACATAACCACTGCTGAGACTTTCTTAAGGCTCAAATGGCTTTTTTTAAATGCACATGCCAGGACATCACTATCTATGATGCACATGCTGGGGCATCATTGTCTATGAGGCAAATGCCAGTACAGCACTGTCTCTGAGGCACTCTGATGAACTTTTTCTGCAATGCTGAACTCCTCTCACATTACCTAGGTATACAGACCAGAAGATGATCATGTGGCATATATAATTTCCAACTTTAGTTGATCTAACAAACTACAATATATCATAACAGAGAGTAAAGAAAATTAAACATAAGCCTCTAATCTAAGATTTGGTTGCAATTTTATACTTAACGACAAGATCAGAACCTCGGGTTTTTGGGAGGGAATGGTATGTTTTTCATCTTTTACTCTGTTTCCAGATTCCTCCTGGTTTCTGATTTTTCTTCAGACCTGTTGTCTGGATTCAGAAATCTGGTTATCACCTCCATCTTGCTGCCATTCTGAGTCTTTTTTTCCAGGACAGATTGTAAGAACCAGAGATCAGGGAGGCTGCTCTGAGACTGCATCTCCTAGTAACATCAGAAGCCACTTCCTTAAAGTCTCACCAACATTACTGCTCAAATGTGATCTGAACAAGAATGACACCAATTGCACAAACTAGCTAGGGAGAAGCCCATAAGGCCTCATCCCTACAGACAAAAGTATAGTAATGCTGAGAAATGCTAGGAGCTTCAGAGGTGGTCTTCTTCAAAGAAGAGCACACCAATTTATCCATAGTCAAATGTTCATCCCTGGAAACATAATTCAGGTAATATTATATGAACTGAAGAGGTTATATTTCAGAATATATATATATATATATGTGTGTGTATATACAATTAGTATAACAATAACAATTAGTATAACAATAGGTCATGACAGGAACATTTGATTCTCTGAGATGTTCTACCCAGCAACTGACTTAGACAGATAAAGACATCCACGGCCAAATAGTGGATAGAACCCGAGGACTCTTATGGAAGAATAGGAGGAAGGACTGCAAGCCCTGAAGGGGATAGGAACTCCACCAGAATATCAACAGACTCAACTTGGACCCTTGGGCCTCAAAGAACATACACAGGCTGAACTTAGGCCTCCCACACATATGTATCAAATGTGCATCTTGGTCTTTACATGGGTCCTGAACAACTGTAATGGGCGCTGTCCCCAAAAGCTGTTGCCTGCATATGGGATACGTTCTTTTCTGGCCTCAGTGGAAGAGAAAGTGCCTAGCCTTGCAGATACAGTGCTGGTGTAGAGGGATATGGAGGGATGGGGCATCTGCTCAGGGAATTTAGGGGATGGGGGATGGTGATGAGGGATGGGATAAGAACTGGGGGAGGAGTGACTGGGAGAGAGGCGGTGAGCCAGATGTAAAGTGAAATACTAAAAGCTAAAATTAAAAAGAGGCCATAACTTTGAAGAGCAGGAAGGGGCATATATGAGGAGTTTAGAGGGAGGAAATGGAAGGGAGAAATGTGATTTTATTATAACTTCAAAAATTAAAAGAAAAAGTTAAGTGAGTAAAAGAGTAATATTAACCCCAAAATAGTAAATCAAGTCCTTAAAAAACAACTGATATAAAAATATCACAGACTTAAAAGTCAAGTGGCATGCAATGTACCACTTGCAAATATCATCTCAAATTACTCCCCCCTCCAAAAAACTCAGCTGATCAGCCTGATTCATTAGGTTTAAGAGAAAAGGAAATCAAATGGAAAAGAAAATGAGCGAGGCAAACATAACATAAATGGAGAGGAATATTTTGTGCTCAACTTGTGTATTTCATCTTATGATATTATATTTTGCTGTGCTGAGAGTTTTCTACAGACGTGTAACACAAAAGGCAAATGCTACTAAAAAGAAATTCTGTTTCCTCTCATCACTACAAGGCTTTCCTGATCAGCCTCTAGTTTGATTCAGATAGTCACTGAGTGTGAAGAACACAAAGAGCATGTGAAATAGTCACGCTCTCAAGGGGATAACAGTGGGCGGCAGAAATAGAGAAAAGTCACTACACACAAATGAGGTGTTAGAATATATGAGAAAATAGTCTCTGAAGTGAAAAGATTTCAGAGATGAAGTTGAGTTACATCAGGACAGGGTAAGAGTTTTCACAGCCTATAATGATGACCTTTAGATGTTGGCTCTGTCACTAAAAGAATTGAGACTTTAAGGAACATGTCTTCATGTTATTATGTGTTTTTCATTGCTTTTAATCTGAAATTTTGTATAATAAGATTTAACCCACAGAAGCTTTTTCATGATTAAATGAAAAAATAATGAATAAAGAACATTCAACTTTCTGAATTGAAACACGTGCTTAAAAACAATATGTCATATGTTGCCTTTTAATTTTACTTATTTTTTTAATTGCATGTGCATGATTGTCTAAGTCAGATTCCAGTTGTTGTCATCCTTTCTTACTCTCTGTATTTCTATCACTGTATTTTATATCACTGTGAAAATCACCATGGCCAAGTCAACTTATAAAAGAAAGCATTTAGTTGGGGGCTTGCTTACAGTTTTAGAGTGTTAGCTCATGATCTGCATGGTGGGAAACATGGCAGATGGCAGGTCAACAAGGTACTAGACTAGCAACTAAAAGTTTGCCTCTTATCCACAAAATGGAAGCCAAAAGAGAGCAAGACTGAACCTGGTATAAACTTTATAGGCTTTTGAAATCTCAAAATCCAACCCTGGTGTCATACCTCCATTAACAAGGTCCCACCCCCTATTCCTTTCTAAACAGTCTATCAAACAAGCCATCTAATATACAAGCCTATGCTCCGGAGTCATTCTAAGTCAAAACACCACACCAATGGTTCTGAACCAGGATGATCATAACCTCTTTGGGGGCTGAACAAACCTCATAAGGTTCACATATCCAATATCCTGCATAGCAACTACATTCATTACGATTCTTAATAGTGACAAAATTACAGTTATTGCTTAGCAATGAATTATATGATTGGGGATCACCACAACAGGATAAACTGTTATTAAAGGATCACAGAATTAAGGTTGAAAACCACTGCAGTATACTGTCTTAGCTTCTGAAACGAAGCCTTTAAGTGAACCTGGAGCTCCCAGATTTTGTATTCTTTACTCACCCTATCCAGTGCTCAGGATACCACATGCATACCACTATCTCCTGGCTTTTGTCTGGGTACCAGAGATCTAAACTAAGGTCTTCATTCTAGTATACCAAACTCTTTATCCACTGAATCCTATCTCCAGCCCATAATTTTACATACCTTAAAGTCTTATATTATTCTTTTCTTTGACATTTTGATGTCATACTTTTATCATAATAATTATTTTTGACAGTTTCAAGTATGTATAAAATGTATTCTGGTTATTCTTATTCTCTAACTTCTGCAGTCTTCCTCCTGTGTTTGCTAACCTCAGTTCTTCTGAACGAGTCTTTGTCTATCATATTCACATGCATTCGTTTAGTGTTCTGAGGGGCAATATGTCTTAGTTACTTTTTTTTATTGCCCTGACAAAGCATCATTCATGACCAATTCATTAAAGTAGGTGTTCAATTTAGCTTAAAGTTGCAGAGTCCATGGCAGTGAAGTGCAGAAACAGAGAAGAGCTCACATTCTGATCCTCAATCACTAGACAGATAGAAAGACACTGGGAATCATGTGACTCTTGAAATCTCCAGCCCTGCTTCCAATGACATTCCTCCTTCAACAAAGTATCACCTTCTAACTCTTCCCGAAAAATTTCACCCACTGAATATGAAGAATTTATAAACATATGAGGCTTGTTTAGAGTCAGGGGGTTAGGGGGATGGCATTCTCATTTAAACCACCACAACTGACTGTATACCTACAGGTTTAGCACTGTCAACTGGGGCCTGGGAGTCTGGTGGGCTCACCTATGTATACACAGATAAAGACAATGACTGTCCTTCCTCCAAAACCCATCAGTAGCCATGTGCCATCCCAGTAGAAGCCACCTTAGCTGCTGTGGGACCATCATTGCAAGAATTTTTGTCATACTCAGGATATAACATGTCATTGTCCTTCATTTCCTGCCTACTCAACCACTTTAAGTAAGCTATCATTTATTTCTCTTTGTATTATAAACATATGTTAGTTAACTGAGACAAAGATAATTGTTTTAACATCCAGTATTTTAAAAACAGGCAATGAAATTCTTAGTATTCCCCCTTCTCTGCTCACTGTTTTTGGTAACCATCACCTGACTTCTTTCTTCTTCTTCTTCTTCTTCTTCTTCTTCTTCTTCTTCTTCTTCTTCTTCTTCTTCTTCTTCTTCTTCTCCTCCTCCTCCTCCTCCTCCTCCTCATCTTTATCCTTATCCTTATTATTCTTTCTTCTTCTTATTCTTCTTATTCTTCTTATTCTTCTTATTCTTCTTATTCTTATTTTATATATTTATTTATTTTACATCTTTCTTCTCCTTCAAGTCCCTCCCTCATCTCTCCTCCTACCCTATCCACTGTTTATCTCCTTCTCAGAAAAGGGGAAGCCTCCCTTTCACATCAACCAGCCTTAGAATATCAGGTTACAGTAAGATTGGGTGCATCATCTTCTACTGAGGCTATAAGAGGCAGCCAGTTAGGAAAAAAGGATGCAATGGTAGGCAGTGTAGTAAGTGATAGCCCTGGCTCTCTCTTTAGGAGTTCTACATGAAGACCCAGCTGCACAACATATGCCTAGAAGGCCTAGGTCCATCCCATCCTTACTCTCTCGTTACTAGTTCAGGCTCTATGATGTTAGTTGACTCTGCACATTTCCTTGTGATATCTTTGACTCTTCTGGCTCCTACAACCCTTCTTCCCCGTCTTCCACAGGATTCCCCCAAGCTCTACTCAGTGGTCAGGAACTCTTGCCCACGGGCCTAATGGTGGCAGGAAAGAAATAACTATTGAGATATCTTCTGACTTCCTTTGCATATCTGCACTTACACATGGCACTTGTACACAAACACACACACACACACACACACACACACACACACACACACACACATGTAACCAAATAAAGAAAGGAATAAACAATTTGTAAATTGGACAAGATATTTTCCAAAATGCCTCCAAACTTGTTTGAAAATGATTAATCATCATCAGTCATTATTATGATCATCTGTTTGGAAATTATTGCACGTGTGTGTGAGTACCAGAGGAAATCAGAGGCATTATGCCACTTGGAGATAGAGTTTTAAAACAGCAACAACAACAACAACAACAAAAAATACTTGTAAGCTGCTCAACATGGATGCTTGGACCCCAGCTCTGGTCTTCTAAAAGAACAGCGTTCTTAACTGGTAAGACTCTTTCCAACACCCAAATCCAAATTTCAACCTGAAAAAAAATCTCCAGAAGAAGACTTAGAAAGTGTTTTAGAGAAGACAGGATGACAGGCAGGAGGTATGTAAGGTCACTGAAGCAGATTACTGACTGAGATAGGGAGACTGATAGAGAAAGGTCTGAGGAGGTGAGTTCCTTGTATCTGTGGCTACCCATGAGCTATGAGTTGACCGCATAGAGAAAGCTGTTGAAGAGGTAAAAATAAATGGTGTCTTAGACCCCAGAGTGCTCCAGGAGATTCAAAAGCACAAAATAAGCAGAGCTGAGAGACATTTACCATAAAACAAACGCATAGACTTGATTCAATGAAGAATATCTCAGAAGTAGTTCAAAAACCACAGGGTCCTCTTAGTTACAGAATAGGTAAGATTGGACTACAGAAGAAAAGAAAACAAAGGGGAAAAGGGTATGAAGAAGAGGATGGATGAAGGAATGGAGACAAGGAGAAAAAGAGAGAGGCAAAGGGCATAAGAAAAAAGGCAAGCCTCAACTAGACCAAACTACCTTAAATTTGTGTCCTTCAGCTAAATCAAACTTCTTTACTCTAAAGGAAGAGTGCAAACTCTGATACTCAGAGTGATAACAGAGTGTAAAATGTCAAATATATATAATGAGGACAGAGTTATTATGTTACCTAAGCCAGAAAAACATGGGGAAAAGGATTTAAACATCACTGATAAGCATAGAAAGAGGGTCTTAGGAAAATATTAATGAAATGAATCCAGCAATACAAAAACAATAAAACACCTTGAATAATTGAAATTCATCTCAGAAAAGCACATGTGCCAACCATACTATCTCCACTTTAAGAGGAGGAAACAGTTAAGGAGGTCTCTTAACTACTTGTAATCAGCATTATCCTCAAGTTTTCAGCAAGTGTAATGAGGCAATAAGAAGAATGGCTATGCAAATTTGAAAGGATTAATGTATGTATCTTTATTCCCAAATGGCATTATTATGTGCATAGATAACCATGAGGATTCTATATCAAAACTATTATAACCAGTCCATTAAGTATGATGTCAACTATAATACTTAAGCTGTTTAAAGAAATTCACTTGCATTTCTACTTTTTGAAAGTTTTTTTTGTTTTTGTTTTTGTTTTTTTTAAATAAGTGTGAAATTTTGGAACTGGCTATTCTGAACAAATGAAATTATTGCATAATTATATTCTGATGATACAATGGGTTACAATGCTTAATTTCTAAATGTTAAAGGAACTTTGAACTTTGAGACTGTTCTCAATTGGATGGGATTTTTGATAGTTTCCAAAGTAATTCAAAATTAGGCATGATGTCAACAATCAATACTGCTGTAAATGTCTTCTAATAAGTAAAGGTAAATCAGCCTCCACAGCCATTCGATACATGGGAAAATTAGCGGGAGGAGCGGTACTTGGTCCTGTGGAGGTTCGATGCTCCAGTTGGTAGGGGAATGCCAGGACACGAAGGTGGGAGTGGGCGGGTGGCTGTTGGAGCATCCTCATAGAGTCAGGGGCAGGGGGAATGGAATAAGTGGTTTCCAGAGGGGAAGATCTAAAAAGGGGATAACATTTGAAGTGTAAATAAAGAAAATATCCAATTAAAAAAAATACTCAGATTACCCGCGCGGTGGTGGTGCACGCCTTTAATCCCAGCACTTGGGAGGCAGAGGCAGGCTGATTTTTGAGTTCGAGGCCAGCCTGGTCTACAGAGTGAGTTCCAGGATAGCCAGGGCTACACAGAGAAACCAAAAAACCAAACCAAACAAAACAAAAAACAAACAAACAAAACAACAAGAACAAAAAAACCCCCACAGATTTAAAATATAAAAAATATAGAAAGAAAAAAGAAAATTAGCCTAAAATATCTAATAACCCTATATTGAAAAAGAAGATGAGGATCTTTGAAGACATCTTCATGAAAATGAGCACACGTCAGAGATGTTTTTTAAAACACCCAAAAAGCATTAATCATAAAAGAGAAATTGATAAAGAGAGATTTAACAAAATCAATATTTTTCCTTTTTTGAAAGACATTAAAAAGCAGGAAGTCAAACAAAATAGAAGGCAAAAACACAATCTATATGTCTGAAGAACTGAGTGTGTGTCTATATATGTATATAATAATAGGTTCTCTCTCTAGATAGATAGATAGATAGATAGATAGATAGACACACACATATATATAAATAGATTCCTCTAACTTTTAAGGATACAAATAACAAGAATTAAAAAGAAAGAGCAAAAATCTTTGTTCAAATACATTACAAAAATGCAAAAATAACCAATGAATACATCTAAAAAGTCTCAAAATTTTAAAACATCTATGGGACTCAAACTGCATCTAAAATGAGCTAGCACTGCACACCCAAGAGTAGAGTCAATATTTCAAAACATAACACCAGATGTCGGTAAGGTTACAGAGGGTGTGAACTATTACATATAGCTGATAGAAATGGGAAATGGTACAATAACTTTAGAGAGCAATTTTGCAGTTTTTCTTTTAAAAAAAAAAATAAAGTTGAACGGAGACCAGATACATAACTGAGCAGTTTCAGAAGGAAACAAATTAAACACAGCAGACTGATAACACATGTCTACTAGGAGAATGGCACATGGATGTTTTTATTCATAATATCAAATATTGCAAATGAACATAATGCTCATCAACAGGAGGGCAAAATCATACTCTGTGGTGTGTCCCCACAGTAGAATACTTTTCGAGAATGCAAGGCAACGGTGTGGTCCCCACAGTAGAATACTTTTCGAGAATGCAAGTCAATGGTGTGGATGAGTCATTATGCTGAGTCAACGTAGTCAAATCAAGTCTGGGGTGCACATTTCTATTTATATAGAATTCTTTAATAGATAAAATGAATTTATATTGGAAGCAAGTAGATCAATGGCTGTCTGGAACAGAGGATGGACATGAAATGGACTATAAAGGGAAAGAATATTTTATGGTAATGGAAATAATTTATATCTTTATTTTCATATAATTGAGTGTGTGTGCATTTATTAAAATTGGTACTTCAAAGTGGATTCATTTGACTACATTTAAGTTATTCCATAATAAATTCAATAAATTTACACATAAGGAATGAGTACATGCATAGTTAAGAATAAGGAAAATTCTGCACATGGTATTTCTTCTTTTACATCCATTACAGGCAACTCCTATTTCTTTATTTTATGCAGGTGAAAGTAATTTTCTGTTTACCTTTTATAAAGTTTATACATCTTGCTTATTAGGAAATGAGTACAGAAAAACTCATGTGAGACCATATATGAACATATTTCAGACTTAGGTAATTTTGAAAGATGAAATTTAACCTTAGCAGCAATCTAGCATTTCTCTAGAAACATGTTTAATGTCCCATTTCTTTCCCCTTGTAAATACTAAATGCTATTCTTTAAATATTCTGGCAATTGTCTGTCTCCTTATGCATCTGTTTTCATTATTTGTAAGAATTACTTTGTTCATTCCCAAGGCTCTACTACTTTATGCTCCTCACTGGGTTTCAGTAACCTCTCAGGAGCCTGGGTGAGCCTGAAGGTGGAGCTGGTTTAAAAGTATTCATGGGTCACGTTTTTTCAGGCATTCACCTAGTCTCATAACAGCGTTTTATAAGATCCTTTATGACCTTGCCAAAACTTGCTTCCTACTTACTAGCAAACCTCTGATCTCCTCACTGGTTAGTTTGCTGTGCCTTTCAGGACCAGTCTACCTCTGTCTCCTCATGTACTTGAACTCTTTGTATTTTATACTTCAAGCTGTGCTTGATTCCTTTCAAAGGCCAGAGTATGAACTGCACATCTCTTGCTACACATCTTGGAAATACTGCTAGTTACTGTCGGCTACACTTTTCTTTCTGTATAACCTTTTAAATTTCTTGTTGTTTTCCTTCTTCTGGTTGATTCCTAATGAGCATCTAAGAATAACCCACTGATGTTGCAGAGCAGTGCATCTGAGTTTACCTTCATGGCGGCTGGTGTATTTATTATCAGCTGCACTTCCTAGTTCACTGGGTTTTGTGTCCTTGGACACAAAATTGTTGAGTCAGAGGTGACTCTTTTCCTTGTAAAAGTCATAATTTTACTGCACTGTAATGATCAGCAGGTTAAAATTCAAGGACACTAAGAGATGTAAACTTCTTAAAGGGTTTCCACTACCAAAGTTTTTTCTTAGTTAAGTGTCAGAGCTCAATCTCATTTGTTCTGATCCTATGATGTGAGAAATTGTATCCTGTAAGCAATTATTTTTTTAAGGACAACACACAAGAGAGTGACCAGATAAAACACACAAGAGCTGGAGATGCATTCTCTTGGTTGCCTTTATTGAGAAAAAAAAGACTGCATTAAAATGTAGCTAACAATTAAGAATTAGTTAATGTTCATTAGGTATAAATTTTTTTAAAAGTCCTCTACTGTATGACAATGAAGCACAAAAATGGGTTTCAAGTAAAAAGTGTAATAATAAGAAAATTTATATTACATTATATTTTATGGTGCTATTGTTCATGTTACTTTGTTTTATTTTTGAAAGCATTTGTGCAAACTGAGATTACTGTAAATAGCTTAAAAATAATATACAATGTAGCTGCCTTGTAGAACAGAGGAACAAGTCCCTCTCTTTTTTTCTGTTCCATAGCTGCTAGCAGATATTTTGAGTTCTATAAGTAGAAATCTGACCTAGAATAACTGTCATTACTCTCTGGACTATGACTGTCCATGCACTTCTTTGTGTGGCATAAGAATACAATAAACATGTGTTGAATAAATGAATGAGGGATATGTATCATCCCTATGACCGATGCCTATTGTCACATCTGGAAGATGGAAGAACATAATGTCAATACTTTTAACATCTTTTTCTTGTCTATGAGGAGATAATATCTTAGGAGATAAATAACTTCTCTGCTCTCTTCTCTCTCTCGCTTGCTCTCTTTCTCTCTCTTTCTTATTTCTCTTTGTCTCTGTGTGTCTCTATTTCTCTATCTCTCTTTGTCTCTACATGTCTCTGTCTCTCTCTGTCTCTTTCTCTGGTGTATGTGTGTGTTGTTGTTGTTGTTGTTGTTGCCTACTGAGACCAGAAAATGGCAGGATCAGATCTTCTGTGGTTGGAAATTCAGGTAGTTGTGAGATATCTTAAATGGGTACTACAAATGGAACTTTGATCCTCTGAAGCCCAGCACCATCTGCAGTGACTGAGGCATTTTACCAACTCAACACATTCTTTTCTACAGAAGACAATAGTGTTTAAACTCTAAGGGAATTAAGGGATACCAGAAGTCTTTGTGCATTTTTCTCCTCAAAGGATGTCATGAGAATTCTGGGTAATTAAAAATACCATCAGAAGTCAGAACTCATCAGAAGTCAGCAGTCACAGACAAAAAGGTGCCATAATGTGAGCTAAACTAGTTTTGTTTTCAGAAATGCGCAAATATTTGGTTTTTTTATTTTATTTTTTTGTTTTTTTATTGGATATTTTATTTACATTTCAGATGCCATTTCCCCTCCCTAGAAAACCCCTATCCTATGCCCCCTTTTCCTTTTTGCTTTTATACAATTTTTTAAAGTATTAATCAAAGGCTTTATAAGTTTGGTAATGCTCAATCAGAAGTGTAACCCAATACCTAATCTAGATATATCAACTTTTTTGACTGTTGGAGACACGTGAACATCTGCCTCTGTGTCCCCCCCCTCTTTCTCTCTCTTTCTCTCTCTCATCACCTAGCTTCTCCTCTTCTTCTTCTCCTTCTCTCCTTACTCCTTTTCTTCCTCTCCGTACTCCTCCCACCTTAGCTCCTCCTACATAACAACCTACCTGTTAAAATAAAACTTTTCTCTCAATATACAATTAGAGCATAATTATACCAATTTGTACCAGTGAGGTACAAGATATTCCTAATACCCAGTCCATCATTTTGTTGACTAACCAGAACCTCTGAATATTTGTTATTAAAGATATTCCCACTTAGAGACAAGTAGTAGAGAAATGCAATGTTAGTGGTGTTTTCTGTGACCAAGCTAGTTTGGATTATCTGAATTTGCCTATCTTGGGGTTACAACCAGAATTCAGAATGGTTTTGCATATTCATTTGCCTTAGTATACATATTTTTTGCATTGTTATAACAGAACACGCCCACCCCCGAATATAGGGATATTTATTTAAAAAAAAAAAAAGAAGAAGAAGAAAAAGAAAAGATGCATTTTTAACAGTTCAAGAAGCTGGGATCCTCAGATCAAGATGTTGGTGTTCATAAACATGGGACCATTGTGATACTTTATCCCAAGGCAATATAGGAGAGCAGAACAGGTTTGTGGACAGAGTCACAGAGAGCAGATTCACTTTTGTTAGAAGTCGAATCTTTCTGTAACTGATGGATTCCCATGATAGGAATATTCGTCCACTCACAGGCAAAGTTCTCATGCCCTAATCAGTTTTCATGAGGCTCATGCATACCGGCCCATTGAGGATTACCTTCTTAACACTTGAACTTTGAAGGAATCATTAGTTCACTAAATATTTAAAATCAGGAAATTTCTGGATTCTAAAGGTCATATACTGAACCACAACACATGGTTTCTTATATCCTCAGGAATATTTGGTTCAAGTTTTATCTTTAAAGGCAACTGCCTATCAGCAATTGATTGAAAATCTCATTTAGTAAAAGTGTATTACATTTATCTTGGCTTCAAATTTTAAAGTACTTGAAAAACAGTTACATTTTGAGTAAACCACTTTGTAGGCTGCGGAATGTATAATCGGTAATGTTTACATTCTGATTTCTCTCTCTGAGTGAGGAGGTAACCCTTTAATTCAAATACAAGCTCCTGAAGTGTAACTATGGGGATAATTCCAGATGATAACAAAAAACACACTTGGACTGTAAGGCAACACAAAGCAAGTTCAGATCCTAATGGTTTGAGAGTCACACTCTAGTAGATTGAAACTGGACGTACTGAAAACATCCTACATCAGATCTGCTATTGTTGATGGCTCTGTTCTTCCCAAGGCACCTAGAGTCCACATATACTTCCTGGCTGGCTACATTAACACCGCAAATTAGGCACTTGCTCTGACATTCTAGCTTTTATTTTTAAAGGAAAGTATGGTTTGTATATTTGGCTTTTCCTTGACTCACAGTATTTTTCATTTATAGTATTTCTAGGATGACGAGTTGAGAATACTTTTTATTTTAGAAAGTCCTAGGCAATTATAGCATAAATTTTGGAGAGAGTTATCCATCCTCCACTTTCAGTTCTGTGTTCTGTGTTGAATGTAGATAAAGTAAGGAATAAAACACATCTAGCAAAATCTAGCTTTATTTTTAAAATGGGGTTGCTTGATTGGTCCATCTGGCTTTGACAATGACAACTAAATGTTTCTATCTTCCCACGAACTCTTATCATCTTCATCAAGGTGAGTTTCACAATTAGAAAATAAATTAAAAGTTCCAACGAGATATCAGCCATTCTAGTCTACAAGTTCATTTCTGTTGAGCAGTGAGCAGATCTCTTTTCCTGTCAATTGCCTTTTGTAACCCCCCAAAAAGAAAGTTTCTGACTGACAAGGATGAGAATTTCTTTACATTCGATTTTCAGTATCCAAGGGGCTCTGGGACTTGAGACTATCAAATTAGTGTCAATTTGAGGCATCTCTGAGAGAGGAAAGGAAAAAGGAAAAAAACCTGAAGATTACCTGACTTCGTCTTCTATGTGGTCTATTGCTAACATCCAATCATAGCAGTTGTCAGTCACAGAGAAGGGCATTATACTGCAATGACTGGGTATCTCTTTAATTACAGAAATAAATAAGCCCAGCTCCCCTAGCTCTCTTCTTAACAGCAGCAGCCCATGAAATGGAAACTTTGAATTTAAAGCACTGCACACCAGAGGCTGCAGCAGTTTCTCTTGGTTTCTTTTCTGATTGTCTGACCAGAATATTTCCTTACAGACAGAGGAAGTGGATGAGGGCGGGAAGCACTTTTCCTGAGCTTCAGTAGCAGTGAGCTGCATTCCCTCCCCCTTCTCTGGCTTTGTGCAGGTAAATGGCATTAGAGACTGATGATCTTTTCGTAAAGACATAAATGGCTTTTTCAATTCTCCCTAACAATAAAAACATTTAGAGTTTGAATGATCATGGAACCAGCAAGCAAGCATGTGATGGTATTCTCCTAGAATGACAGAAACATTTATTCCTCATGTTGAAAATTCTAAAAATTATTTAGTGAGAATTCAGAGGGGCATAGATGTGGAAGACTTAGATTCAATGAAACTCTGTGAACTTTAATATTTCTTAGGAGCCTATGAAGTCATTAACCCTGTATTTTTCACTATAAAATATTGTCATTATTATCAAACAATAATGTTATTGATATAGTAAGAATTTGTTTTCTTTCTTTTAGATTCTATTTATACGTATGAATACACTGTACCTGTCTTCAGACACACCAGTAGAGGGTATCAAATCCCATTACAGATGGTTGTGAAATGTGGTTGCTGGGAATTGAACTCAGGACCTCTAGAAGAGCAGTCAGTGCTCTTAACTGCTGAACCTTCTCTCCAGGCAGAAAATGTTTATGTTCTTGCCATAATGTGCACAAAATTGTAAGGACTACAAAGGTCAATAATGTAGCATTTATTTAGGAACATTAGCGATCAATAATGCAAATAAGTCAACAACAAAATAGTGATGACTTTATAGAGAGGCAGGTATAATTATAATGTCCTCTAGAAGTTGAGAAGCATGAGAAACAAGCACCTCTAGATAAAAAAAAAAAATGGAAAGAATTCGCTGACATGCCATTTACACTGCCCATTTGGAGGGCAAGCATAGTTTATATAGGTAAAAATGCGAGGGTGGTTATCCTGAGACTGGAGAGCGAATAAGAAGTAACTTCTATGGAAAAGCAAGAAGGATATATTATAGAGGGCCAGAGACGTGTTTGTCACAGGATTGAGCATGAACAGCTGCAGAGCTTTGAATATTGAGGTAAGGAATTTGGGGGACATTTTGTCTCCTTAAGTAAATAAAACCCATGGTTACTGTGGGGACAGAGAAGAAATGCCATTCCTAGGAGGGTTTAGATAAAGGTATTTCCACTGCTATGCTTTCCAAAGGAGAACAACGTGGATTGGCATGATCACTCACTCAGGAAAGTGTTTGTTTTGTGAGCAAGCATAGGAAACTAAGTTTGATTCCCAGAACCCATATAAAAGAGCAGGACAAGGGGACATGTATTTATAATCCAAGATTTGGGGAGGGAGAGAGCTAGGAATCACTGCCTATCCAGCCTAGCCTACTTAAAAGAGTTTCAGGTCAGGGATGCCAGGAACTACACCACAGGTGTGCTTTGCCCTCTATGCACACACAAATGTATATTTACCTGCAGTAAATATAACTTTTTTATTTCGTTAGATGTAATTGTCAGTTTGGAGGCTTACTACGGAATATACAAACATTGTCTAGCTCTTTCAGAAACATTGTCTTGCTGGCTAGGTCAACTCAGCTATGTTGGCCCCAGCTGACTGATTCAAGTTGGTCTCTCTCAGCTTCTCATTGAACTACTCTGCTTCACTTGAAAATCACTCTGTCAATCTGTTCTAATTTTCTAGCTCCTTCTCATTCTCTGGCTTATTCAATCTTCACCTGTAACCTATAACCTATTTCTATAAAACTGACCAAGTAAAACTGCCTCTTCTCTCTCTCTCTCTCTCTCTCTCTCTCTCTCTCTCTCTCTCTCTCT
>JANHMN010000002.1:72038691-72047154 GCA_030674055.1 Rhabdomys pumilio | reverse complement strand
TCTCTCTCTCTCTCTCTCTCTCTCTCTCTCTCTCTCTCTCTCTCACACACACACACACACACAAACACACACACACACACACACACACACACTACCCCACACACTCACACACACTCACACACACACACACACATAAATTCTAGAAATCATATACAAGAGCTAGTTCAACTACTTTTTATCATTTATATTTGTCATGTTTACCAAGTGCCAGGTTCCTTTTATGTGGGAATATTTCTTATGAAGGACTAAACCTCCTTGATATCCGTTGATCACTAAAACCAGAATCAATGGATCAATTGTGTTAATCTTTACCTCCCTGCAGCATTCTTTAATTAGCCCGCTAAGGATTTTAGAGCTAGAGGGGTTTTTTTGTTTTGTTTTGTTTGTTTTTGTTTTGTTTTGTCTTGTTTTGTCACATTAAGCTTTCTTACTATCTGTAACCAATTAGATAGCAAACAGTGCAATAAATTTAGCATTTAAAAAGCAAGTTATTGGCATGTTGAGCTAACATGAGTGAATGATAGATACTGAACCATAATTAGTACAGGGATTTTGATCCATCCTTGTGAAGAACATCCTAGTGAAGCATAGTAGATAGTATGAACAAAAATAAGAAAAAAGTATAGAAAAAACAATATGATTACTAAAAAAATATTTACTTTCTATTATATAAATTGCGACTTGTGTAAATGTAATATTAGGTTTGACTTAATGTTTGTTGTAAAGAGCGTCGAGGTGTACAGTCTGTAAAACCTACTCACATTTAAATGGATTTCAAAAAGAGCCCATAGACTGTTTTGCTGGAGATTTGATAGGCATGATTTTGCCAATTTTGGGGTGTGGGCAGAACCCTATGTATTTTTATAGGGGAGCAATAGAATATGCGAGAAGCAAGCTGTGAAGGAACACTGCAGAATCTCAAATTCATTTGTTAAGTTTTCTTCAAACACAGCTGACTTATCCTTTTGCTATCTGAGAGTAGTAAAGGAACTGGTGCACATTCGAAAGGCCAGGACACTAAAACAGGTTACAGCTTTGTGTCTAAAACCAAGCAAAGGAAAATCATTAAAATCTAGCCGTTCCAGGATTTTCCATGAAAGACTTTTAGATCTCACTCCTGGTTTGCAACAGACCTTTCAAACAATCTAGAGAACTCCAGAGGGAGCAGCTGTAGAAGGGATAAAGAAGACTAGGTCATTGGTTGTGAATGATCGATCTTTCCTGAACCAGGTGAAGCTGCTGGTGTTGGAGTGGGTGATTGCTACCTCACCCTGTTCTGCGACTACCTTTGCTTACGGAAGCTTTTATGGGTATTAATATTTAACATTGATTGAAGGCCAGTAATAGTCCGGGTGATGGCTACAACACTGAGGTAGCTTTGGTTCTAGTCCAACTGAACAATTTCCAATTATACAACCAGGAAATAGAATTTTATTATTATTACAAAATAAGGATTAGTAGAGGGAAAAGGAATCATTAAAACGTACCACTCTCTGACAAAGTCTAGTTGAATTCTCACTGGCTTTTTATAACTTCTACGTTTTATAAGAAAATAGTTCATATTTTCTAATTTTGAAATGACTATTAGTGGTGCATACTTAAATAGTTATTTGAAATTAATAAGAATATAGAGAGAGTAATCAAAGTTATTATATATTTGATGGACTGCAGAAATCTATTCTATATAACGAATTATTTATTACAATACAACAAACACTTCACCATTATACTCTCAATTTTTATTAGTAAATTTTTCTATTCGGATATATATGTGTGAGTTAGAAAAACAAAATCTAAAGCAAATACTAACATGCTCAGTTTATGTTACACTAGTTCTAGTTTTGGTTCAAACATTCTTCCTAGAGGCAAGCTGCTAACACTTTAGGGGGATGTACAGTGTTTCTTCTATTTCCCCATTGTCGTTGAAAAAGGATTGATTTATATCCTGTTTTTTTTTCCAATTTGCTTCTCTAATTGACATAGTCATGCTTGAAAGTAATCCATTAATAAGCATGCCTGTGGTTTTAAGGGAAGTGGTGCTGCGGAAACATTAAACAAACCAACAGAATAGAGTATTTTATTTATTTATAATTATCCTGAAAAACTAGATTGCATAGGTCAGGATAGCGGATGTTTCATGATAGGCCCCTGATGCTTTTTGAGTTTCCATGATAGGCTATGCATTTCAGGATTTTCTTCACAAACATTTAGAAATTCCTCACAGTGTTATAGGTAAGATGCAATCTTTTAAATGACTCTTTCTTCGAGTATACTCT
This sequence comes from Rhabdomys pumilio, assembly GCA_030674055.1. Lineage (NCBI taxonomy): Eukaryota > Metazoa > Chordata > Mammalia > Rodentia > Muridae > Rhabdomys > Rhabdomys pumilio. The sequence goes on along the minus strand of JANHMN010000002.1, from coordinate 72,044,878 downwards.
TGTATACTTTTGAGAAATGTCTCTTTTTCCTTCTCAAATTTCAGTCTGTAAGGATAGAGATGATGCCTTGTATGTTTGAGTGTCTTTTGACTTCCAGCAGAAATAGAAGAAGGTAAAGCTGTTGTCTGACTTACTGTGTTTCTACATGGACTTTTGCAGTGTTCCTGAGAAAGGCACCGCTTTACAGGCTTTAATATCTACCTACCAGTTTAGTTTATAAAGAGGTGCTAACCAGTGCGATGCACAAGTCAAATACAAAGTGATTGTAAAAAAAAAAAAAAAAAAAAAAAAAGCAAAAAAAAAAAACATTGCAGACTACCTCCTTGTAAATTATACTCTAATGTGAAATAAACCCTTTTCAAAACACAAGTGATAACCCTTCTCATACAGAACTAACACTTAAAAATATAACGGGCTAATTACAGAATCACTATACAAAAGTGTAAAAAATCAAAGGTGCAAAGAAAAATAGAATAGAATATATGTTCATTACCCTAAGAAAATGTTCATAAAACACTGATTATTTTTTGGTCTTCTGATTATATTTGATGTATCTTCATGTTTAGTTGCACCTATATGAAGTCACACTATGCACTCAATCTTGTCCATATGCCTCTTAGGTAAATGCATTTTGCTTGCATATTTTGCATGCAGCTAAATATTTTTAGGATATATATATATATATATATATATATATATATATATATATATATATATTTGTATTTAAGCTGGATTTTATCAAACTGATGTTTCTCTTACTTGACAATTATAATTTGAGGGACCTCTGTGCCCTCAATTATAACTAATTTAGTGACAAACATTTATGCAGCTAGATCTTTGTGCTTACCCTTTACTAACAAAATATTTTAATAAGCAAATCAAAAAATTTGCCATTGTTTTCACTAATAAGTCATAAACCTATTAAAATAGGAATCTTAAATAATTAGAGTGTTTCCATGATTAGAATACCATCACATAGTTGTAAACCAGAAGCAAAAATGTTACCTAAAACACACACACACACACACACACAGAGAGAGAGAGACAGAGACAGAGTCAGAGACAGAGAGGCTGCAATGATAGATTTACTTTTGCAAATTAATTCCCCTATAACAACATTTTGGTTGGCAATTTTTTTTTAACATAATAGCATATGTTTTATATCTTTCAGCCAACAATAACACATTACCTGCCCATTGACACAGTACTGAGAATACACAGTACTGAGAATGAAATTCATTACTTTTCTTTTTTTCCTTTTTATTGTTTTTTCACAGTCCAGACTTTATCTCCCTCCCAGTCCACCCTCTGACTCTTCCACATCCCATACCTCCTCCTCTTCCCCACCCCACCCCTGTCTCCACGAGGATTTCCCAACACCCCAGCCCCACCCCCACCAGACCTCCCCACTCCCTAGGGTGTCCAGACACTTGAGGTTAGGTGCATCTTCTCTGACTGAGTCCAGACCCAGCAGTCCTCTGCTGTATATGTGTTGGGGGCCTCATATCAGCTGGTGTATACTCTCTGGTTGATGGCTCAGTTTCTAGGGGTCCAGGTTAGTTGAAACACTGGTCCTATAGTTTCGCCCTCCTCTTCAGCTTCTTTCAGCCTTTCCCTAATTCAACCACAGGGATCACCATTTTCTGTCCTCTAGTTGGCTGTAGTTCTGTGTCCATAGAGTGATTTGTGTAGAAATGAGGTAAACTTTCAGAAAGTAACCAACAGTGCCATCAATTACAGATAAAAATGAGATGACAAAGAAGACATTGTCATACACAAATAATATAGAATATATTCTGAAGCATGCATACACCATGTTTGCTACAATGATTTAAATAATGCAATAGTATCTATAGTGTCTTTCTTTGAATTGAACTATTATAAGACACATAATATCGTCATGAAAGTTGGTATTTAGCAGCCTATTTATGCATCAATAAAGGCATATTAGGATTTTCAATAAGAACCAAAAAAATAGGTTATGAATAAAGATTTGAAATGCTAAGTGTTATGCAAAACAACAATGAGCATAATTTAATACCACTGAGGTATCAAGTGATGAGGAATAATACTCTAAACCGTCAAACAACTCATCTATTATTAAGTTTTCTTGTTTATTTTCTAAGTCCTTTTAATTTGGGTATTTGCTATAGTCAAAAGACTGTACTGATGCATTCGCAGTTGATGACATAAACATTAATGTGATATTTAGAATCATGGTTAATTTTCATTTGCCGTATTTGAACTTGAAAATAATGTAACAGCAAGTAAATGTTCATGATTGATTTAGGCATCATTTCATGAGGTTACATTAGCATCATCTCTTTAAAATGTGCTCAGAATGTTCCCAGTAATTTATTGTTTTTAGAGTTCCGCTCTCATGACAAGGATTCCTTTAAGTTTAGGTATATATTTGATATTTTGTTGCCCTAGAATCAGTAATAGTTCCACTACCATATTTATTTCTTCTAATCAGTGTCACAGAGGGTTGATTTTCATTTTGTTGAACTAAAGTGAAGAACTGTTTTGGCAAACTAGTCAAAAAAATGACAATAATTTGATGATTGTTGTCAAAGAGAAGAGTTTGAGGAAAGAAATAAAGCAATCGTTAGTGTCTCTCTCTGCTCTAACTTAAATCAAACAATGTAGGTATCTTTGTACTATTGTCTTTTCTGATAACTATTTTATTTCTAAGAGTTGCAAACTAACTCTATTGTATTTAGCATATGGATTGTTTCTCTACATGATCAATGAGGAAAAGGCCGATCCAAGTCTCCTAATATATATTTTTAAGTTAGTTTGATTTTTTTAAAGTTTTTAATCATAAGTTTATATCAATAAAGCTAAGTTCTTACTTATGGATAGTTAGGGACTTAATAAAAAGTGGATTCAAGTTATATTGGATTCAACTTTTAATAATCTAATAGTTGTTTTTAAAGCTTACATGCCGTAATTCAGCCATGTGTCAGAATATGAAGGGCAGAAGCTATACATAGACAATTTAAAACATGGTTGTTTGTTCGTTTTGAAAGTAATGTAAGAGTTGGTTTTGATTTACAAGAAAAAAAGTCATTGCTTTATTTTCAAAACTATTTTACTCAAAAGTCCATTTCCCTGAAGAAGAAGAAACCTAAAATCAAGAGAAGAAACCTAAAATCATGCCTAATTGAGATTATCTATGGAAATATTAAGACATTAAATCTAGAACTGAGTTTTTTTAAAATTACTTAAAATATCTAGAATAAGAAATGCTCTATATATTTAAAGTTTTTTTCACAAATTAAGCAATAAATTTCCTTCCATTACATAATGAATATCATTAGCATAACTATAAAATGTATAGTGTAAGTTCACTAGTCTTTGGCCACTAGGTCACTAATAAAAAGAATATTCTTTTCAAAAGTAAGTTTAGAGCTATTCAATCTTACAAACTAATTTCAGAAAAATTGGTTGAATATGAAAAGGATGAGCTAATACTACAACATCAATCTATACACAATAGTTCTCATCCTTCCTTGAATACAGTTCATGTTGTCATGAATCCCACCAATGAGATTATTTTGTTGATACTTCATAATTGTGATTTTGCTACCCTTAATTATAATAATGGAAAAATCAAAATTTTCTTTCTTTTTTATTGGATATTTTTATTTACGTTTCAAATGTTATCCCCTTTCCAGATCTCCCCCAAAATCCCTTATCCTATCACCCCTCACCCCTGCTTCTATGAGAGTGTTTCCTAACACACCCATTCCTGCCTCGGTGCCCTAGCATTCCCCTACACTGGGGCATGGAGCCTTCGCAGGAACAATGGCCTTTTCTCCCACTGACACCCTACAGGGCCATCCTCTGCTACATATGATGCTGGAGCCATGAGTCCCTCTATGTGTACTCTTTGGTTTGTGGTTTAATCTCTGGAAGCTCTGGGGGTTCTAGTTGGTTGATATTGGTTTTCCTATGGGGTCGCAAACCCCCTCTTGATGAAGGAGACCCTTTTAAAAAGGTCATTAAACTTCCAATTGAATTACGATGCACAGGTTGAGAACCACTGTTTTAAATGATACATGTAATACATTCTGAGATAAGAATGATTTTCAAGAAGTGAAATTTTATGCAGAATCTTTAAGGGTTTTTTTTTTGAAATAATATAATATTGAGTGTAAGTTAAAAGTGTAATAGCTTTAAGATTTTAAGGATAATATTTAAATTATGGCCTAGATAAAAATCTATAATTTTAAACACTAAACCTCGTTGTGCTAGAAAAGAGAGTTCACTGGGGAAGCCAGTACTGAAGCTGATGTAGCATTTCAGAAATAATCAATTACTATGTCAACAGTATGGGAAATAAATTATGCACAGGATAGTTTTGAGATGGGCATGGCTGGGGACATACAATGAGGAGAATGTAATGGTTGATCACACATGCAATCATGAGACTTTTTATAGAGATTGGATGGAAGGAAATGATGCCTGCCTAGATGTGGGAGCTTTGGTAACTGGAAAATGTGAAGTTAATTGACAGAGACAACCATATCTGAGTAACGAGAGGAAGACTTTTCTGATTTTAATTAACTGATTTTAAGACTTAGATCAATATGATGGGTGTTCAGAAATCAAAACATCCTGAAGGTGATTGACTTTAATCCTCTAAAACTAGATAAATATAATCAATAGCAGTTAATTGCTTGGGTTATACATAAATTTATTTTTATGTTAAATCTTTAGCTATTGAAACACTTAGCTGATTATATACATTATAAGTCTCTGCCACCATCTTTGTATTTCCAACACCATATTAAGGAGATGGTGAGAAGCATAGACATGGATAAGATCTCTGTAAAAAATAAAGACTATACCTGAATGCAACAAAGCTCCTTACATAGGTTAAACGTGTGTCAGCCAAGGAAGAGTAAATCCATGGCAGAGAATATGTAAGGAAATGAATACACAAGGTAGTAGAAGAACCAGAAAGCTATGGAAAATAAAAGTTCAGCTAAAAAGTTCTCACAAGGAAATTGATTTTATGTTAAGAAGACAGTGAAATTGGGATATGAAATTTGTATCAAATTTCTATAGCATATGTGTGTGTGTGTATAATTTTATGAGCTCAGGAAACAAGATTAAAAAGTAAGGAATTATACAAAATATCTGTCAAGGAAATCTTATATATAGATTTTATACATACAATATAATATATATATATATATATATATGTATATATATGTGTATATATATACATATATATATATATGTATAATGTTGTCAAGTTGACAAGTCCTCTACCATGCACAAAACAATGCACAGTACATCTAAAAAGTTCTTTCTCCCTTGCCACATGCTAAATTTAAAATGTAAAATCACAAATCAAATCAAAGATCAGATTAACTGTGTTATGTATTATTATCCTATCTAAAGAAAACATTTCAGAACAAACTTAACAATATAGGTAATGATTACTATAATAAACAGATAAATTGAAAAGAACTTCACTATTCACATATTCTAGTAATTTATAGCCTTACCAGGCATTTCTTTAGAAAAATATTTACTGATTTTTTTTTCCTGACTGGGTCAATTTTTTTTGCCATTATTTTCTCACGAGGAAGCCATAGTTTATAATTAAAGCCAGTAATCTTAACTAGTTCACTAATGCATTCTACCCAAATGAAATAAAAACACCATGAAGGCAACATGCTTTTATGTCTGTTTTTCCCTATTTTTATAATGTGACATCAAATATCATGGCTCACATGGAGTATTTTAAGCACTGCTCTGTGGACATGTTGATCTTGATAACTTTGTGTGTTTAGAAAAAAAAAAAGTTCTGCATGGAATGCCAAAGGCATCTCTGGATTCTGCCCAGTAGGCTTGTTTTGAGCAGATTTTGGAAGCAAACAATTAAAACTGTCTCTAGATAATTGTCAAACTGTCCAATGGAGGGAACACAAAATTTTCTCTGGCGAACTTCACTGAGAAAGCACAATGAGTAGCTGCTGTTTGAAGGAAAGGTTGAGAAATCATCAACCACTTCAGTACTAAGCAAAGACTTCAACAACGAACAAAAGTTCTTTAAAAAAAAATGACTTTCTTATCTGCATGGATAAGTTTCAAGATCCAAAGGAAAGTATCTAACCATTTATAGTACTGTGTCCTACACACAAGCAATACAGTTCTAAAGCAGTGGGCA
>JANHMN010000002.1:72031191-72033691 GCA_030674055.1 Rhabdomys pumilio | reverse complement strand
TTGATGATCCGTAAAACCCTATTATTATGATGTCTACTACAGAGGGTGAGAAAAAAGAATTAAAAAACATTAATTCAATTTATTTATGTGAAATGACATATTCTTAGCTTAACATATGTTCCAGCTACTAACTTATGTAAGATATATCAAGACACTCCAAATTTTAATACATTCCTCAATTTACAAATAAGAGATGCCAATATAATTATATTTCTCTTATAGCTTGTATGAAATACCTTGGAAATTATTATGTAAAAACATAGAAACTCAACATGCCTTTTCTAATCACTATCTGCTACACATACCTCCATATACAGATTAATATTTTTCTTTTTGTGATTGCCATTATTCTCCTGGTCTTTGTAACCACCTGCCTATACTGGATGCCTCTAATGTGGCAATTAACCAGCAGCTTCTTAATGACCTAATTAAGCCATAATGATTGAAGTACAAGACATTTCCTGGGGATTGATGGTCAAGTGAGAAGAGTTGATGGCCCATGGCATAGCTGAGAGCCATTAACCCCAACTAACCATTAATCCTTTGAAAACACTATATACATAGGTTATTATTATGAGCTGCAAATGAAAACAATGAAGTATGGTCTATTTATATTCAGTGCAATTATATTTGCTAAATATGCACCTAACTAAAGAATAAATATTTGAATTACTTGAAAAATAATTATTCAGTCTATAAAACCTACCTCAATTGCGTAAAGGTATTTTAATGAATTAAGTAAGAATTTATTGTTACCTTGGTAGCAAATTATTATAGACAACTGGCCCTAAATTATGTCAAGAAAAAAAAAATAATTTGTCTCTAATGGCTCAGGTCAAAAATAGTTGAGTCTCATAAACAACTGGAATTATACTTAAAAAGCAAACCTCTCTTCTTCCTTTCTCCCTTCCCTTTCCCCTCTCTTTTTCTCTCCCACCTCCCTTACAAAGTGAGTATGTGCTATGAAAGACTTATGAGGAAAGTAATAAAGCCCTCCAGTTTATCTTTGGTGACATTTTACATATTTAGTTACTCAATATACTAAATAACTTTCCCAATTCTAGGTGTGTGTTCTTCAGTAAGGGATACACAATCATATTTGGTCAGACAATTAATATTTAATTAACAGCATCTCTGTGAGCTTAATGTGTTCATGAACTGTTAAAATCCAGTACATAACAAATAATTACATAAACAAACACACGAAAGAAATGATTGTTGGACTGTGATAGGATGGCTTTTTGATAGGATAGGTTTTTGCTAGAAATGCTGGCCGGAAGTAGCCCAGAGACCCAACAAGTGTCCATGCCTGAGAGGGATGGGCATCTATTCCACCACCCTCCCGTATTCCAGACTCCTGACAGGCAGTCTAAGATCTCCATTGACCCACGGTTTTCAGTCACATTGGACAATGCAGCCCCTCCCAAAAAGGCTTGCGTCACCCGCCACAGGTAGAGACAACAGGCCTTGAGAGATTTTAATATTCATGAGATACCTAAAGGCCAGAGGGCATAGCCAATTACATATTCTTTTCCCAGACCCTCCTCTTTCCTCCCTCCCTATTTAAGTCAGGTCTGTACTGACCTAAGAGGAAGTGCATCCAGATCCATCTACCATCCGCTATGAAAATGAAGCCTAAAAAAACCCATGGACCCCTCTTGTCTTTTGGGGTCCTGCTGCACTTCCCTGAGGACCTCTCTGTGTTCCAACTGCAGAGTCCCTCCTCTTCAAACAAGGTAGTCGGGCCGCTGACCCGGCCAAGTTAGTATAATAACCAAATCTCTTCCCGTGGAGCCAGGGCTTCTTTCTTCTCATCCCCCTCCCTCACTTCTCTCGGTGTGTGGGCCAGTCACACGCCCACACACCCACAGTCACGGTCCTTCTATGGCCTCTCAGTAGCATCTGAGAGTCCAAGGGCTTGAGACCAGTCGGTCCCTAGCCACCTCCTGGCCTGGGGATCCCCAACTCAAAAGCCCCTGCACCACCACCACCCCCCTCATGGAACTTTAGACTGAGTTCACTTCCTGTCCAGGGATGCCTCAGCAGCTTGTCATAGCCCAGAGCCCAACCTGCGCCAGTGGAAGGGAACCAGTCAAGAATCCAGGGTTTCTGCCTCTCTCCAGAAGTGCATCTCCCTGAGGCACCTTCAAGGAGCGAAAGATGCGTGGGGACCCACAACTCAGCCCAAAAAGATTCAAGAACCAACACCCGTCCATAATTGTGTGTGAGATATCATTCCCCATAGGTGGTGGAGGATGTGGACAAAGCCAGCTCCAAGAGTGCCCCCCTGATGTCCGAGAAGAACCTCTCCATGGGACAATGATTAAATCCAGCCTAATTCAAAAGACTAGGCAGGCCTCTCTCTGTCCCTTGCCTCTCTATCTCCACATGTTCCTAGCTAGCATCTTCTCTCTGGTTCTTAGCTATCACTAGCTCCTGCCTAGTTGGAAAAGACACACTCTCTCTCTCTCTCTCTCTCTCTCTCTCTCTCTCTCTCTCT
>JANHMN010000002.1:71973696-72031091 GCA_030674055.1 Rhabdomys pumilio | reverse complement strand
CTCTCTCTCTCTCTCTCTCTCTCTCTCTCTCTCTCTCTCTCTCTCCACATGTTCTCCAACTCGACAAAATGGCAGCAACTCCCTAATTTCCACTCTCTGCCTCTCCCCCAGGAGCAGTCTTTCACATACTGCCTGCTAGAGTAGGCTTCCCCTCTTCCTCCATCATTTGCAGCAGGCTGCAGCTACTTAGTTGCGCCAGCTTGCCTGAAGCAGCAAGGCTGGCACCCTATTTGCTCCCTTAGCCCCTGTGTTCCTCACAGTTTCTTTCTTACAGCTGAAAACTCTAGGCTGAGCCTAGAGAAACTGTGCACTGTCTGCTGACTTCTGCCAGGAGCTGCTGGCTCCAACCCAGCTCCCACATGTCCGTCTTTCCCATGGCTCAGTCTTTTACACAAAATCTCACTCCTTCTGACTCTGACTCTTCTATCAAGGTCCTATGTTTCTTACTTTGAGCTTTTCTTCAAGGTTGGCCTTTCTTCTCCTTCTCTACATTTAAGATTTACTGGCTAAGAAAATCAAATGGGGAACGTTCTCTGCTAGAGCACCCAGACGACACATGGCAGAGCAGGCCCCTTTCTCCCTTTTCCTAAACCAGCCAAGACAATAAAGAAGCACAGTCCCACAAATGACGAATGTTATTTATCTCTGGGAAAATAGAGATTAAAAATGCAATGAAGTACTATTATGCACCAGTATGAATGGTCTCCCCCAAGTAGATTAACCATATATATGTTGAGATGAAGGAACACAAAACTGCTCTGAGAAGTTTGAAAATATAAGTCACTACACTACAAAGTTCTCCAGAGCAGTTAAACATACGGGGGACCTATGATCTGACCCAGAAAAACTAAAACATTTCTTAATGTAAAAACTCATACATAAATATTTATGAGTTTTTATTTGTAATATTAACAATATGAAAATAATCTAGATGCCTACCTATGATCAACATGTTCCAATCTCAGTATCATGATTTTCCACAAACAAAATCAAACACAGGTTGTCCTGTGAGATTCTTTTCACAGATAATTTTAGAAAACAGCTTAATCCACAAGATAAAGTAGATCAAGATTTTCTCATGTTTTGAGACTGAAAAATTTTGTTTTATTTTGCTGTTTTTACATTTTTCTTTACTTGAGTGTTTTATTCAAAGTATCATTTTATAGCCTGTTCTTCATTCAATCAGGCTATTTTCAAATTCATAGAAGAATTTCAACAAATAGAGGGATTTTAATCTAGTAACATGTGTGCTCTGGCAAGGATGACACCCAAAGATCTACTAGGTCTGTGTAATCTGGCTGAAATGATACACCTCTAATTTCTCTGGCTGCAATACAGGCATTCCTTTAGTATGTACCTTTAATCTCAAACAATGAATGTAAAGTTAATTTGTAGAAAGAAGTAGCCAAGTTTGAAAATGATGTCTAATTGAGGGGCAACCAAAGTGACAAATCAGAGAAAGATCTGACAGAATGAATCAGAGATAGAATACACCCAACTCTCATTAGTACAACCAGGAAAGAGAGGCAACTTGAAAGAAAAAGAGAATGAGAAAGAGAGAGAGAGAAAGAGAGAGAGAGAGAGAGAGAGAGAGAGAGAGAGAGAGAGAGAGAGCAGTCTTACCTGGACAGTTTTACAAAGACATGTTATAGATGAAGACAGAACAAGCCAGAGAATTAGAAGGAGCCAGAAAGAGAGAAGAGAGTTAGTTAGTTTGAGGCCAAGCAGAACAATTCGTTGAGAAGTTGAAAGAAGCTAGATTGAATCAGTGAGCTTGGAGAGAAGATAGGTTCAGAACAGCTGAGTTGAACCCTCCATCCAAAGTTCAGAAGGAGCTAGAAAGAGTGAGTTTATTCAGTAGTAAGCCTCTGAGAGCAGAACTACATCTGATGAATAAAAGTTACATTTACAATATAGATTGGCCTTCCTCTGCTTGCTGAACACTGAGGATAAAGGTGATCACCACGAAAGAGATTTTAGAGGTGAATAAGAAAAATTCAGAAGGGTGCAGGTAATATTTAATTATCTTGGTTTTGGATTTAGTTTCATGGCTCCTATTGCTTTCTGCCTGCCATGGCCTCATCTCCAGTTACAACTTGTCAAACTATACATCTCAACTATGTAGTTTTCTAATTATACCTGTGTAAAACTAGTTTAAAAATACATGTACTGTGCCCTGCACAGACACAATTCATGGCAAGTTATTGATTGTTTCATTGTAACCATTTCTAGACTGATACTTAAGGACCTAAGAGATGAGTTAAGCTCATTCCCTACTTCTAAGTACCTGCTTGTAACTTGTGAATCTTGCTTAGAAAATGTCTTTTGATGGAAAAAAAATGATTAATTATTGTAGGAGGAAAGAATAGTAAATACATTGTATGTTAGGAACATAAAATGCACATTGGGAAAGTATCTTAAACAATGGAGAAATAATTTCTAACTGACACTTAAAGGGGAGATAGCATATTTTGAAAGAGACTTAAACATCAATGCTATCAATGGATATTGGCTAGAGAGAGCCCCAGGAGCAGAAACTCAAATGCAGGATAAAGGGCAATATTGTCAAGAAACAGTGAAGTCTTCAATTTATGAGCATCATTATTTGTAAACTTGAGGACTGTACCAAAGGAGGACAGAGAAGTAAGCCTGTACTCACATTCCTCAGGCTCTTCAACCTAGAAGTTTGACTTATACTTAATCGGGGGTTTCTACTTCCAAGTCAGGAATAAAGGATGGAGGATGACACAATCATTCCAACTGAAAGAAATGAATGAAAAATAAAAACTTATTGTTCAATATTGCATCTTGATAAATATTGCTTCTGGAATACTGAAAAGGTTTTGGAAAGATTTTTTTAAATTGTTTTTCACATATATTAATCTTGTTTTCCTCTCGTGTATTGTGTGTATGTTTGTGTGCAAATGAGCACATAACTTCATGTGCCTTAATGTGAAACAACACTTACATGGAGTCAAAGAACAGCTTTAGTGAGCCATTTCTAGTGTGTTTACCTGAAAGATTGAATGCAGGCCCTCAGGATGGTCAACAAGCACAGATTAAATAAAATCCTAATTGATAAATGCATGTTGCCAATATTCATAATGAATGTATGCAAAAATCCTCAAGAAATATTATTAAGCACAAGTCAGAAACACAAAAAGACTATATAGTGATAAATGTGATTTCTCTCAGGACTGTGAAGGTGATTCTTCTCAAACAAACCAATAAATAAAATATAACACGCAAAACGTGTGGAGAAAACGTGATCATCTCAATAGATATGAAGGGGGCATTTGATAAAAAAGCAAATCATCTTTCAAGATAAAAGATCTCACCAAGTTATGGAAAAAGAACCATGCATGAATATAACAACAAGCCACAGCTAACATCATTCTGATGGAGAAAAAAAATGAAATTCTTTTCTCTACGATTGGAAAAAAACAAGCAGGTGGACTTTACCACAGTTATTCAACCTAATATTAGAAGTCCTGCTTGAGCATAAAGGCAAGGGAAAAAAAGGGGGTCTTCCAAATTAGAAAACACAAAGACAAGTCATTACAGAAAACAATGTAATCACATATAGAGAAATATGCACAGAGTTGACCCAATGTCATTGAGTTTAATAAACAAATTGAATATAGATACAGGAAACACAGTAATCATCCTAAAATTAGCAGCCTATACTTATTCCAATATTAAATCATTTGAAAAAAAAAAGAAAATCAATTCCACCTACAAAAGCACAAAAATTTTTAAAAAAAACACAACTTGTCCTTAAAAAAATAAATCAATGAAATGAGTTTTAACAATATTCTGCTGTAATAATTGATCAGTGCCGAGCTAAATCATCATCATAGAGGCTTCATTCAACAACTGATGAGAGCTAATGCAAAGACCCAGAGCCAAACACTAGACAAAGCTCAGGGAACCCAAAGGAAGAGAGAGAAGAAGGATTGTAGGAGCCAAAGAGTTAGAGGACCCTAGAACAAAGCCCACAATATCAACAGATCAAAGTTTATAAGGACTCACAGAAACTAAAGAGGTAGTCATGGAGTCTGCATAGATCTGTGTTAGGTCCTCTTCATATATCTTATGGTTGTGTATCTTGGTGTTCCTGTGGGGCTTCTAAGAATGGGGTAGGTAGTGTATGTCTTCTACATGTTCTTGGGACCCATTTTATTCTACTTGGTTGCCTTGTCCAGTCTTGACATGAGCTTTTGTGTCTAGTCTTATTGTAACTTACTATTCTGTGTATGGTTGATATACCTGAAAGGTCTGCTCTTTTCAGAAGGACAACAGAAGAAGAATGGGTCTTGGGGAGGAGGGAAGTGTGGAAAAAACTGGAAGGAGTGGAGGTATGGAAAAGACTGTGGCAGGATAGTATTGTACGAGAGAAGGGAAAAGAAGTAAAATTTTGGTACAGTAAAAATAATAATAGTAATGATATTAATGAATACACTGAGGGAGAAACTAAAGAGAATATACACAGTTGAAAAATATCTGTGATCATGAATTGAAATAATACTGTTAAAATGTTCATACTAATTAAGAGTAAAATTCAATGCAATACCCATGAAATGTCAAATATATTCTTCAGAAAACTAGATAACAAACTCCTAAAGTTGTATGTAAACCCTTAAGAATCCCCTTGTTGGCAGAGTACATTTGAACAAAAAGATCAAAGAAGGACATATTGACTAGCTTCATAATGTACTACAAAGCAATAATCATGAAAAGAGAGTGATATTGACATAAAACAGATATTCAAGCCGATGAAACAGAATAGAAAACAAAAATAAGTTTATTTTCATCAACAGTGCTTAGAATACATATTGGGAAGAACAGTCTTCAGTAAATAGTATGGAGAAAATTGCATGTTTGCTTGCCTCGAAAATTATATCAGATTCCATTGTAGAAATAAATACAAATATAAACTCAAAAAAGATTGAAAATTCAGAAGAAAAGGCATCAAGACACTTTAGTGGGGAAGGGTCATAAAAGCACAAGAAACAAAAGCAAAAGTTTGGGAGTGCTTCAAATTATGAATCTTCTGCTGATCAAAGTGAATAGTTAACAGAGTTAACAGGCAAAGCGTAGACTGAAAGAATAACAAAATAATGAAACCTTGTCATTAACAACAGTATGGATAGGACTGAAAGGTATTGTGGTGAGTTGTGACAGCCACAGGTATTGAATACTTTTAATCAAGATACCGGACCTAAAAATGTTGATCTCACAGCATCTTAGAAAAAAAAATAGTGCAAACAAGATCCTGAACACTGGGTTGTTATTGTAATAAAAAGTGGAAAACTGTTGGTCACAGAACTGTATTACAGTTAGATAGGAGATAAAGTTCTAGTGTTCTACTATACAGAAAAGTGATGTTGTCAGAGCATCACACTACCTCGTAAACATGTGCATTTGAGACCATTGAAGAAATAAAACATAAAAAGTAATCAAAATAACAATATACTAAACTGAAGAAATATAAGCTCTACATAATTTGATGAAATTGTGATTAAAAAATATGTTACCTATTTGGGTTTTTGTGAAATTACATACTCATTTCCTTGATGCTCTTAAATTATATAAAAATTATATTAGAAATATTTTATACCTATATAAATTATGTACTCTTTCTAAATTGATTATATACATATACATTTATCATTTCAAAAAAATTTTCATGTGGCTTATTATTTCTTATGGATTTTACTTTATTCAAAGACAACTTTGGAATGTTTATTTTATACCTGCCATTATGCCCCAATGGTCAAACTTACAGCTTCTGCTTTTTCCCACAACAGAAAATCACCATAATGATAACAACTCCATAAGAAGTAATATTCCATTACCGTTTAGCTTTATCTGAGGTCTAGGAGAATAGAGAAATGCAATAAAACTTCCAGAGGGTCCTTGAGGAAATAACTTAAAGGAAACAAAAGATTAGGAGGTGTGGGGGGTACATTTAAATATAGTGCAGTGGAAGTTTCTTGCTGTGTCCTGTGATGTAGACTCGGGTATTCTGCTCAGGCAGACTCACATGTGTCTTGCTGAGAGACAAGACCTGTGGGGGGACATGCAATTTTTGGACAGAGTACAAGTAGGAGAGTAACAGGGCTCTTGCATAGCTAACCTTGCAACAGTTCATTGGTCGCCTGTCTTTGCTGATATTTACTTCTTTGAGAGGGATGGCAGAGAAAACTTCTCTTGGCATCCTGGCTGACTCATTCAGATTCATGGAGGACTGGTTGTTTCTCTTAGATTGTGCCACAGCTGCTGATTCCTGTTTGATATCCTGATACTACTGGCCTGGGCTACTGGTATTCTGACAATGGAGATTAGAATTATCCTGAGAGAACTACATCTAAATAAATTCACATTCCCTTGTCCTATCTACCATCTTTTCTTCCTAGTTTTGGACAGTGGGCTAGAAGCGGGAATCAAAGCACTTGAGAACCATCATTACAAGTAGGTTTCAAAAATTTAAATTTTATGATTATTTTAAATATTACCTAATTTTTTATGATTAGTTTAAAATATTACCTAAAATTGTTGTTAGTTTTGAAGACCTATTTATAGGCAGTATTGCAATACATCATGTCAGAGAATACAAAAGGATATATTATACTTTCTGTCTAAATATGCCATGCAATTTATATGAAATGCATAGCTCTGCCCATTAAAGGTGTGGTGTCAGCAGGAGTTATCAAGATAAATCTAAACAAGGGACTTGTACTACAAGCAAACACCAAGGAGGATTTTAAGTCCTCACTTCCTTGTGACACCATCACATTAGCGTGCAAGACTTAACTTCTGTTCTTGTTAATGGGAGTTTTACTTGGTGCTTCTAAATGTCTAGTCAGAGCTCCATTATGTTGTGATTCCATTTAAATTTTCTTCATGTATGCATATATTTTGGGAAGTGTCTACATATTCGGCTTCTGTACAGGTTTTCTAAAAGGTTTTTCATGTTAAATGTCCCTTGTCATATTCCCTCCTATACACTGCCCTCCTGAACCTTCTCTATTTATTTTTCTTATTCTATTTTCCTCTTTATCTTTATTCTTCTACATTCTATTTCCACCTTTGTGGAAGATCACTTCTCCCTCTACTCTCCCTGATCTCTTACTAGGTGCCGAACTTACTCAGATTGTACCATACACAACAAAATCTTAAAAGTTAACATCTACTTATGAGAAAAAATATGCAATGTTTGCCTTTTGGGATCTGGGTTACTGGACTCAAGATAATTATTTCTAGTTCCAATTATACTTTATAATTTCATTATTTAACAGATTAAAATATATCCCATCATGTAAAAGTACCTATTATAATGATGAAGACTGTAGCACTGCTGTGTAACTATGCCAAGTTCTAATTTCAGGAGTAACTGGCTGCTTGTTTTTCACAAAGGAGGTCCTATTTTTTTCCTCCAGCCTATCATTTTTAGAAGTCTACACTTTTGGTGATGGTAATTTCAAAACTGAGAAACACTAAATGAGATGGTTATTCAGAACCCTTTATATATGATTCCGATTTTACTGAACAAGAAATTCAAATTTCAGAGCACAGTATCCTATACCAATGATCAAATCAATATATTTGAATAGCTCATTTCATACATAGCATGGGTAAGCACTTCTTTCCATGAATTTTTAAAAATATTAAGAAATGGAAGCATCATATTTTCCATTGTCTCTTCTTTAGTGTATGATATTTAACTAAATGAGAAAAATTGTGTTTGTATATGGTAGTGATGGTTCATGAGAAATACCTCTGTATTCTTCTGGTTCTTTGTGAAACCGAAAAACAATTTCATCCTAGGATCGTAATTTAAAGATTTCATGCAGATAATTTAAATTTGTTACCATATTTTTCATTGGAATCCTTGAGAAACCTAACCCATTATTCCACTCATCTAAGCAAAACTTGAGAAAGGTAATGTTTCTGTTTATTATGAAACATTGTTGGGGGAGAAAAACTATTAGTCTTATAGCTCATAAAAATAAGAAGGGCACTGCAATTAAACAAATGCAAAATAAAATCTACCTTAAAAGTCTGATATACTAGTTGTAATACATTAATATTTTATGTCAATAAAATATAAAATAGAACATTAATCATCTTAATACTGTAATGTGTAATGTGTAAGCATTTCAAAAAGACAATGGTGAATCGGTCTTATTTTAATGTAATATACAGAGGAAGGGAAGTAGCCAACTGCAATAAATTCAACCTGTTTGAGCATAGAAAAGAAAATGGAGTTCTGTCAGTTACATGTAGAAAATTGAACTAGGTGACTGTACAGAAGCCTGGATGACATCACTACTTTCTTCCAGATAAATGCCTAAAGTGTTTACCACATTAATGTGCCACTGGATAAAAATGCTTGTCCAGATTCAATGGAAAGATCAATACATTGAGAAAGATGTTTTACAGACTCTGTATTTTCTTCCCAGACTGTCAGCCCACATGGTAAGATTGAAGGTCAAACAATCCCAAAGCGATTTCTCTCTCAACGTTCAGAACATTAACAAACACTTTGTGTGCATTATTCCTTTGCACATTTGTCAGACAACTAATCCTATCTCTGTAATTTCAAATATTATGTGAATCCTGGAAGCTAGGCAGAGATCAACTCACTGAACCTTCAATTGAAATTTAATATAAATCAAATAGTATTGAAAAATGCGCCATGCTCCTTTGTGATGGCAGTGAGCATATTAATGCCACTGTTTGGTTTGAGAGTATTCTTTTAATTTCATACCTGCATGGTTAAAGGTTTTAAAGCAGAATGATCTGTGATGAGCTCATAACTTGCATAATATCCTCTACATTGAGGACAGCTGTGTTAGAAGTTTCACTTTTTAAAATATACATTCTCTGTACCAATGCAGTTGCAAAAGCTCCCCTCAAGTAAAGCTGTGGCTTATTTTTCTTTAGTTTTCTTGACAAATTTAATAGATATTGAGAAGGAAGTCTGGTTCCAAACAGATAGTGGATCTGCAGTGGCATGGCGCCCAGGTGAATGTCTCACTTTGGGAATTCCAGCCGTTTCCTAGTGCCAACTGTCCTACAGAGCCCTCATCTCATTAAAGGTTAATTAGTTTCCTTCCATCCCATAGCTCCATGATGTATTATGTGGGTCATAAAAATGATATGAACATGTACTTGGATGAGATTGTGAACTAACCCATATTCATTACGGAAACATAAATCCACTGCTCTAAGACCACTTCTGTTCTGGCATTGAAAAAATAGCTTTATGAAAATCAATCTCTAAGGATTAGAAAAATGCTCACATCCTCAGTCGTAAAGTGAACTCAGTGTAGTAGCGGGTAGGGCAAAAATTCTTCAGGGCTAGTAACAACATCACCTCCACTTTCTCAAAATGGTGAGATATTCATATTTTATCATATGCTGTAGAAAACATGATTTAAGAAGCCATGGCCATAGGAACAAAGGGGATAAGAACTTTTAATCCTTTGATATCTCTGTGTTTGGTTTTCTACCTTCATGCAATTGGTATTGGCACCTGAGGAGGTGACAACAAAGAGCACAGGAAGCAAAAAATCCCTTCTCTAAGATTTGTTATCGGAAGCAAACTTGAATTAAGTTTCAACTAAAAATAATAGCCATTTCAAAGTGTGAGAATTCTACACACATCTCTGTATGAACCCCTGAGCAGTTTTTATACCTCAGACAGTACAAAGAAATAGTTCTAATATATGTTAAAAATATTGGTTAACTTTTAATATGTGTCATATAGCCTCTTAGATTTTTTTTTTTTAATTTTAGTAACACAGACAAAACTTCTCCATTTTAACTGAGCTGACATGAATGGCTGAGTAGTAGATGCCCAACTTCTATCCTAAATCCCCAAATTTATCTCCATCTTTCTCCCAATCTATATTTTCATTTCCAGAATTGTATATTAAACTGAAAACTGCTTGGCTTATTGAAGTAAAATCTAGTGCATATTTTTGTCAAGAGAAAGAAAAACACGTACAACTAAGTAGATACTGTTCAGTTGTTCAGTATATAGTAATAATAGTAATAATAAATAAGTTGTTTTAATACTGGAAAGTAAATGGATTACACTAATCAAGTGAGTTCAGTGATAAGTAAGCTAATGACATGGAATTCAAATGCCTAGATGAAAGTAATCAGCTTTCAATAATAAAACTCGAGTCTGTATCCTTTTAAAACACCATTGCAGTGACCTTCCATCCTAATCACAAAGATGTGGGATAGGACTGTGCTGTCTTTATCTGTATTATAACCAGACTCTTATAATCTCCAATCACATGAAAAATGAATATACTTGATTATTAGACTATATTGAATTACTTGGAACCCAAAGAAATCCTGCATAATTTTCAAACTTTCCTTTTCAAGTTAAAAAATTAATACTTTGAATTTATATTTCAAATGTTCCCTGATAACAAAGTTAGAAGGCAAAAGATTTTTGCCAAGACAGGTTTATTGAATTTGTAATCAGAAATACAAATGTTTTCATGAATTTTTCCCTGGAGGATATGTGCCACCTTTTCCACAAAGATATATACCCTGTCTCATAAATGTAATATAGAAGTAAAAATCAAGTAACCTATAAATACTTCTTTTTGTTCTTCATTCCAAGATTCATGACCAAGAGTTCCTCTGTAAAGACAGGACTTAAACACTAGGAAACCATATCAGGACTTACTTTTTCAATAGGTCTTGCTTTAAAAGAAAGAGAATCTCCTGCCTGTGTCAGTCAATGATGGGTTTCCTTTCCATAAGCCAAAGATGAAAATTAGTAGAGTATAAAAATGAGACCTACATAACTAATTCTCAAGAGCACTCTGGAAAATATTGCTGGTTTTGATGAAAATTGTTATTAAATTGATTTTAAAATAAAATATGTATAGTAGATAAAATAATGGGGAGTAAAAGAAAACATTCACTAGCAAGGAAATATTCTAATCAAATGAGCAATGAAATTCCCAATGATACTTTCTGATGGTAGAAATGTAAAGACCGTTATTCATAAGAATCTAAGTTTTGAAAAGAAATTTCTTTGCAAACTCATTAAAATGTTTTAAATTTGTATTTGTTTTGTGCATGGAGAAGTGCACAGTTTTTATTCCTGGAGATTATATTACACATGAAAATTACTTCCAAATAGGATATTTGTGTTTCTTTCTGGTAATTACATAACTGTAAAAACTGTCTTCCAACCGAAAAAGACAGAAATAATCTAGAAGCTAATTACCAATTATAATTTGGATCATTTAAATGTCTGCCATTTCTTTCTGCCTGTCATCAGCCTACTGAGTTTGATGAAGACCTTAGCAACATGTAGATTTAAAAAGAGAGGGGAAAAAAAACCAAGCTCTGTGAGAGTTTCCATTTGTTTCTTGAAAGTATAAAATGGAAAATGAGCTCAGTTATGAACAGGAAAAAGAGAACCCTCAATTGGGTGATTTCCTATTGAATAATAGTAACATTTTATTAGTAGTCATAAGAATTACTCTTTGTAGTTTGAACTTGTTCACAATTTCTTTCAAAGCATTTAGGAACACAACACAGCTGCAGGTTGTAAACTGTGTTAAATTTACTAGACAATTCCAAATGTTTCTGCAGCACATGATGCAGTGAGGGAGAAAGGGAAGGCTTTCCAAAGAGGCATGGAGCACCGGTTGTGAGCCCACTTGGATCTATGAAAAAGACAAACAGGGTCAGATGTTCTCCAGACAATCTTCATAAAAGGGTGACTCCTTGTGATAAGAGCTACATTAAACCAAAACCCAGATGTCTACAGAGTTCAGCAAAAGAAGACCTAATGTGTTTTAAGATGACTTATCAGTATATTTTTACATGAGTGATTCTTACAAGGGTGGGTGAAGGGGTTTGATACAGCTGAAATTAATGGATACTGGAAGAAAATATGTTGTTGGAAAAGACATGATTTTTTTTTTTTTTTGAGAAAAAGCAAAACATTGTTTCATAATCACAGAAAGCAGTTTAGCAGAAAATCCTGCAGTTGACAAGGGCTTAAGGAAATAGACAAATTAGGTATCAGTGTGAGAACTGGAGTCCCCGCAAGTGAGCAAATGAAGTAAGGCTGAGACCACCCTATGCTTCACACCATGTACTCTTCACACCATGCACGCTTCACACCATGTACTCTTCATACCATGTACCCTGGCCCTCTGTGGACCAAGAGGACCTGAATCTTCCCTAACAGGGGAAACCACAAATATTTCAGCAGTCAGACTGTTGACTCAAGCATGAGGAATACCAAACCCAAAAGACTATTTGTCACAAAAGACCCTCAAAACAAACTTAACAAAAAAGTAACACTGAATAACGGTAAGCCATGTGTGAGTCAAACAACACTAAAATTTTGATCATATATTTTTATGTAAAATATAGCAGCGTTATAAAATTATATAAAATGTAGTATTAATATAATCTCCAGTGGCAATTGGTTCTCTGTTTACACTGATTTGTAACAATTCTATCAAACACTCTATGCCTCTTGGAAGGAGACCCAAGTTATATAAATTTTCTTCTGTGTATTCTCTGTATTATGTCAAAATAATGTATAGAGATGTATTCACATCATCATCTTTAATTTGAATCGCAATAGGTGTAATGAATAGATGGAATTCCTCAATTCCATCCCTTGCATTATTAGATTTGTTTTATTTAATGTTGTTGTCATTTTGAGACGTGTTCCTTACTCATGTTCTTCCTCAACCTTCTGTGTTAGATTCTTTTCTGTTCCTGTCATAAAACATCACCACCAAGGGAACTTGTGGAAAGATTTTATTGGAATGTAAGGTTCCAGAAGAGTCCATATTACAGGATACATTTTCCTCCAGTTAAGTGTCACAGGAGCAGGCATAAGAGTCAAAGACACATTCTCACAGTCAGGAGTCCCATAAAAAAACTAAGCTAGTATCTATAACATATATACAGAGGATATGGTGCAGACCCATGTAGGCCCTGTGCTTAGCTCTTCAGTCTCTTTGAGTTCATATTTGTAGATCCAGAGGGCCTTGTTCTTTGAGTGACCTCCATGTCTTCTAGCTTTTTATCTTTTCACCTTCTATTCCATGGGATTCCCTGAGCTCTGATGGGAAGGGTTTGATGGAGACCTCCCATTTAGATGTTCTCTTCGTGAAATGTGGGCCTCTACGTCTATTCTCATCTACTACCAGAGGAAGCCTCTCTGCTGATGACTGAATAAAGCAGTCATGATTGCTCTATGAGTATAACAAAATATCATCTTACTGCATAAAATCATACACACATACACACACACACACACACACACACTCCCCTCTACCTATCATAATAATCACTAGGACCACCTTGCATGATGCACTTTTGATTTAATCAGCATCTGTATATACTGTTACCCACAACTGTCTCCCATTGATGCCTCTCACCCTAGGCTATAACACGTTGATATGGATTCCCGATTTGTAACTGCTTCTTGGTGTTACATGCATAGTGCACCTCACTTTTAAGCATTATTCTCCATTTCTGCTTTCTGAATCACAGAAAGAGGTAAAATGGTACTCATTAGTACTGCTGGTTTAGTTCTCTGAAAGAGTCTGTTGTTATTCACCCAAGCTTGCAACTGCATTGGTACTTGTAATAAGTGAGACTATGTCTTATGTGTAGGAATATTGCTCTCTTTAGACCAGGATGCTTCTCAGAAAGATACACTGGAAGGCAGATTTCTGAGTTCAAGGTCGGCATGGGACAGAGCAAATTTAGGTCCGGGAGTGGTGGGAATGGTAATCTCAGGATGGGATCCCACCCAGCTAAACTTAGTATTTGTGCTTACAAAGGCAAGAAGATCTCCAAATTCATTTGCTAGGTTAAAATATGTATATATACCCCCACACACTTCAAGTCTTTTTCTAAGAATAAAGATGTTTAAAGATGTTAAGGTAATACATGCTGATTTGTGGGATATACAAAAGGGAGTTGTTGAAATGACTGATTGATATGTAAATAAAAGATTGGACTTTGGTCTACAAAAGCTGAGCTGAATACACACAGCTGGCTCGAGAGTCACCTCAAGCAGAAGACAGAGCTGGCAGCTTGGACCCATGATGGACTTTGAGTTGTTTCTTCCACAATTCCCAAACATCCTTTTCTCAAGTCCCTCCCTCCAAACCAAGGCTGGTCCTTGACACAGGGCCATCTGATTTACCTCTTGAATGAGGCTTCTGCTTCTACTTCATCTGCTGTGTGGCCATGTCTCTAGGGCAGTGCATGCCAACACTTTTTGTGAAGTCACTCTTTTGTTTCTCTTTACTTCTCAGGTATCTGAATGCTCCTGTTTTGCTTGAAACACAGACTCTTTCCCCATTATTTACTCACTTTATGTCCAGATTGCAGCCTCCTCTCTCCTCCTAGCTCCCTTTTCACAGAGCTCCTCTCCCAAACACCTTCCATTCTTCTGGAAGAAGGGGGAGCACCTCCCTCTTATCAACCCACACTTGCATATCAAGTCACTGTGAGACTAGGCACATCCGCTCCCGGTGGAGCCAAATAAGGCAACTCAGGGGAAAATTATTCACAGGCAGGTAAGAATAAGGAACAGCCCCAGCTCTAGTTGTTGAGGGATCACATGAAGACCAAGCTGCACATTGCTACATAGGTATCAGGGCCCTAGGTTCATCTTGTGAACACTTTGGTTGGTGCTTCAGTCTCTGGGAGCCCTCAATGGTCCAGTTTAGTTGACTATTGGTCTTCTTGTTGGGTTCCTATCCCCTTCAGGTTCCTCAATCCTTCCCCTAACTCTTCCACAGGACTCCTAAGCTCTGTATAATGTTTGGCTGTGTTTCTGTCAGCTGTCAAGTGAAGGCCCACACCTCCCTTTCTGTGTTTGTTCTTATTCCTCTCCTTTACTGCATAACACGGGGAATCACATTCTAATTGGTCAACTTACCTGGTAGTTAGCTCTTAACAAAAAATAACAAAAAGATTTCTTTATTTTTAACTATCTGTATATATGTCCTTGGCAGGTTTGTGCACATGAATGCAGTGTCTGTCAAGTACACTGGCAGTTGTGGGCTACCTGACACATGGGTTGTGAACTGGACTTAAGTTCTTTGCAATTGTAGTAAGCACCTTTAATGGTTGAACCACCTCTACAGTTCTCAAAATAGTTCTTTTTGTGGCATGTCACCATGTGGTATAGGGTTAAGCATGCATTAAGAATGAAAAACATGATATCCACTGATATACAAGTATAAGATTTTTTGACTCTATGTTTAAACCAAAAAAAAAAAAGAAAACAATGTTATTCTCTGCTAAAAATGATGTTTTACTAGGCATCTTTTTTATCTTGTGCACTCAGTAAGACTTTGGAGAATTGAGAATTAGTTTAAAACCTATCAAACAAAAAATAAAAAATAATAGAATCTAAGTATTATATTCTCGGAACAATACAATTAAGAACAAATATAGTGTAGTAAAATTAATTCTATAATTTATCAATCATTTGATGCCAGATAAAGCGTTTTTCAAGATTGTGCCATCACCATAGACTCCAAATCTTTATCCTTTTGAAAATATTTCAAATTGTTTCCAACATTTATATTCCATAAAAACAATAACTGAAAACTAAATAATTCATTTTATATTGGTACTATTTTATTAGGTTTGAGAAAATAATTTTTAGATTTTTTTCTTTCTTTTCTTGTTTCTTGGAAGAGAATCTGTGGGTGAAACAAAACATTTTTACCTGACTACACACCAAGTACACTTTCTTGGTAGGTAAAATTCTTTCTTCTTATACAAAGGCTGAAAGCTACAGCTATTTTCTTTGACTATTTGTGTTTATTGTCTTGCTTGTTCCTTGACTATTTGCATCTATTATATTGTTAGACCCTCAACCTAGAACTGACCTTAATACATGCATGTAATCAAAATGGTATAAAAGCATAAAGGAGGAGGGGAGATGAAATAGGGGGTTCTAGGGAGGGGGAATGGGGAAAGGGAATGATATCTTTATTGTAAATAAATAAGATATCCAATAAAAAAAGAAAAAAATTAAGACTGCTAAAGTGAATTTATTGTTTTATAAGTGATTCATGTTTTAGCATCTTGCCAAAGTATTGAATGGACAATAGATATGATGGTGTCTTCTTATGGTACACAGTACTGACACCAACACCTTTATAACATGAGTAAATGTGGCCAAAAGTACAGAGAACACCATGTTAGACAGATGGAAATCATCAGAGATTTTGTTTTCATAATTGAGTTATGGAACCAACCTCTAATTTACCTGGGTCTGGCCTCCTTGATATCTTCTATCTACACACTCTGATCAATCACAACACTAATTCCATTAGGTATTCTGTAAATTATACTGTGAAGCAACTTTATATTATATAAACACTAACCTAATATAGCAACCTTAAAAGTGCTGAAGCTTTCACAGGGTGAGTATCCACTGGAATCAATATTGTGATAATGTTAAACTCAAATGTAGAAACCAAGCATGTGTTTGTATGGTGACCATATGATGTTGAGGAACTTAAATATCCAGGAACTATGGAATTAGATACCAAAATATCTCCTAGAGTTCTCTGAAGAGTTTTAAATTGGTGCTGAAATAAAGAATATATTGGATAGTCATTTAATTTAAACCTAAATAGGAGAGGCTAAGATTAATCATTTGCACTATCTATCTATCTATCTATCTATCATCATCTATCATCTAATATATATATATATAATTTATATAAAACCATTAGAATATGGACTTTCATTTTAAGCATTCCATGCTCTGCCATTACCTGTTTTGCATATGACAAAGGATTCTCAAATAATGGCTCTCATTTACTTTGTCAACAAAATGTGGCAATAAACTCAATCTTGCTGGTTTGCCATGTGTATTAAAGTTCATAGAAAGATAAAGAAAAGGGTTTAGTGCCAATCACATAATTAATGCAAAAGTCAGAGAAAATAAATTACCTTACTGATAAAATATATATTATTATATATTGATAGAATATAGTGCTACATAGACCACAAATTAAACTAGAGATACATCTCTAGATTATTTGAAGTTAATCTCCTTTTATATATCTAGATAATTTTATATTTATTTGCTGTAAAAATGATTTTCTTTGTTCAAGCATGTTAATAACCACAACAATAGTTCAGGATATGATTGACCCAGTGATTGAAGCATAGGAAAGTTGGCATCCAATTTTTACTCCCTCTTTGTGAATGAACTCTGCTTAGATATTACTATTTTTTACCTACATATGGGTGAGAAAGCATTTATAAATGGAAAATGACTTTCATTTCACCTTCCTACTCTTAAGCTAATATTTATAGCAATCCAGACCAGAAATTTAATATCATTCCAAATATTGCCATTGATTGCTTATTGAATCCTTGTTAAAAGATCTATTTAAGGCACTCCAAGATGTATCTGTTTAGCCAACACCCTGTTAAGAATTTGCATAATAATTGAGTCGCACAAATGTTTCTGAAGGGAAATATGTGTAGTCTGACCATAGTATTATGCAAATTTTGTTTTTACAGCCATTTAGCTTTTCCATAATACCTTATGTCACTTCACAGGCAGTGCATTAAGCCATGTCAGCGCTGACAACAGCATACAAGGGCTGAGCTCCAGATCCTGCAGCTTCAGCCTAAATGTATGGTTGCCTTAGGGGCACACTACCTATTAATTTAACATTCTAAAACTAATTATGTATGTCAGGGTGACCTCTGTCTAATCTACATTCATCAGAGAGTCGGAGCCTTCTGTCTCTATTGTTCCCATAATAAAATAGCTGTTGATAGACTTATATAATTGACTGTGTCGGAAGTGAACTCACCCTACATGGCTACATGAAAATGCTGTATAGTCCCACTAGAATAAAGATAAGCAAAAAAAAATAATCCAACTATCTCCAGTAATTAACTTTGAGGGTTTATTAACATCAGGAGGAAATATATTTCCCGTTGGCTTGAAAATGAATGTAGGGCTTACAATAGTCACAGCTATAGTATTCAGAAAAAAAGTTTTCTTAAGAGAAATGTTAAATAATTGAAATGCAAATTGGACTTTTTTTGCAAATAACATTTATGGTACTCGATGCTCAAGTTAGAGTACCTATAGAATTTAACACACTTGTATACAGAAATGTATATTCTGGCCAGAATTTTGAGAATTTATTTCCTTGTAAATATAAAAATATACAGCAAGTAAAGACCTCCTTAAAAAAATATATATGATACCTTTTCATACATTCTCATGATATATAGCATAAACCTTTCTTTAAAAAAAAATGTTATTTGTAGAAAACAAAAAATGTTATTTGAATCACATCTATTTTGTGAAAAAAAATAGTTCTTTTTAATTTTTCAAGGAAATTTTCTTAATGGAGTAAACACATTTTCCAAGGTTTTCAAGATAAATATTGATCAACTTGAGATGCAGGATGGATATTGGCTCAGATTTTGGGAGTTACATGTGAAAGAAAGATGCAATTGTACCTGAAAAGAGCCTTTGCACCAAATTATCCTAACAGTTTTCTAGAGTCAACAAGCACAGTGCCACTGACAGTTGCCCCGATTTTTACATAGAACCACCTTTCTTTCCAGTTTTATAATAAGTCTAGGAAGAGACATCCATGATTCTTGTTCTGATTCTGTTTCAATATCTGAAATCTAGGTGTCATCAAGGCAGTCCCCTTAGAGATGGGAAGCATAGCATCAGCCCAGGCTTCTCCATGGAAAGGCATAGCTGTGGAGCAGGCTCAGAGATATAATTTGGAAAGACACCCTCCCCCCCCCGCCCCCCCACGGCAACACACTGTTGGTTTGATTTGGTCCTGGTTGTTCATAATTTTCTTAACTGGTAGCTGAGCCTACACAGAATCACAGAGGAATATTACAAGAGTTAAGGTTAGAGCAACTGTAGATTGGTATGCTTAGAATTCTTTCAATGTCAGTGAATATAAAAAATGACGAGACAGTAATGTGTTATTTAAGGAAATGGCTCATTATGTATCTAAACGTATAAACATCATTGATGGTAGAGTCTCTATACCAAAGTAAAGATGATAGAGGCCTAAAATCTATAATGCCAATAGGATCAGACAAGTGATTTAAATGTTACAAATTCTTATTTTTCTTCAAACTTATCATATCAATAATATCTATATCTAGGGTATAGAGTTACTGAAGTTGTAAACATTTCTAATCCTTACATCGTGTTCTGCATTCAATACACTCATGATTTTTCTTCATTCTTAAGAAATATCGCCACTGGGCAATATATTAGATTAATAATAAAAATTACCTTAAATGTCATCATTAGAATGGATAAGCCTGGGAGGGTTGAAACAAACTTCCAGTGAGTGACTTACTCAGACCAATATCTAAAATCTAGGTGTCATCAAAGCAGACTCACACTAGAGAGAGGAAGCAGAGCGTCAGCCCAGACCTCTCCACTGACAGGTATTTTGTTTCTAGGGCAGATATGACTCAGATATCTATAAAATGTTCTGACTGATATAAGTCCTTTCTACAAGGTCATGAATCACACTGGAACAGGGGCCTCTCCTATTTCAGTATAATTTAACAAATTCTTTTTTTTTTTTTTAGTCATATCTGCAATACTCCAATTCTAAAAATTCTAAAAATGGAAGTCCATTCTCAGATTCATAGGAAAAAAGAACATAGACCATAAATATTATGGGAATAAGGTTTAGTCCACAGCAGATAAAGATGAAGGAATCCTAGAATAAGATAACCAGAGAGGGAGCAAAAATAGAGATGTGATAACAGGAAGCCAGGGTCACATAGGAGATGTAAGAATTTGCAAGCACAAGAGACAGAGTATATACCTGAGAGAAGTCTGTGTTTGGAAGATCTATATAATCACAATAAATGGTGACAGATAGAAATAAGATGATGACATCACAGTGGACAATGGCTTATACTAATAGGACCTGAGCTGAAATCAGGCTGTGATAGAATCTGGAAATTAGAACTGGCAGAGAAATAGTTCAGATGCAATCTTCATCTGTAAGAATGTAAAACTAAAATAGTATATTCATTTCCTGGGCTGTAGATCGTCAGTACTGGGAGCTATCATCAGCTGCAGATGGGGAAGAAAGTGTGATCTGGAATTAGAACACAGAAGCAAAGTAAGAGCTGATTGCATATCAGGATACCAGAGTGTTCTTTACATCTAGAGGAGTGAGGGATGCAATGGAGGTGGCTAGCACTGCCTACTCTAACAGAGGCTGCAAATACTTTTCCTATTAAACAAAATAGTAACACTTAGTCCCACAAAGAGATTTGTAAGTTAAACAATTAATAAAGCTATTCCAAGTAAACCTCTCACATAGTAAATGCACCAATAAAGGTTAGCTACTGTTATGATAAATACTATCTGATTTCACCACTTACTCTCAAACAGAAAATAAACAAAAAATTGATAGTAACATGTGGCTACTTTTCAGAACATTTTTTTATACAGTTTCTGAGACCTTTCTACATACTTTTTAAAAACATAGTTCCTATGACTTTCTCTTGCACGTTTCTGATTTCTCTTTCTTTATACCTCTCTTTCCTCTTTGGCCATTCTTCTCTTCAGATATATCCATCTTATTTATTATTGCATTTTTAGATAGACTCCATGTCAGTGTTAGGATTTTATATCTACTTTTTTCTGTGATTTAGGGTAAACAGAGATCTGGAAAAAGTTTAAATCAATAAACTGTAATTTGTACTTCTGTTACATTAAAGCATGTAAAAGTTTCAGAAACTGCTCTTCGGTGCATATATATTTAAGCCCATCTCCAGTATGTTTATCTTTTTTCAAGATGGTTTCTCAGCTGTAGGCATGCTAGAAAGTTATGTCTGGATTGGCTTGTACTGACATTTTATTTTTTTATTTTCACTCTTACGTATTTTATTGTTGTTATTTTGTTTTGTTGTTACTGCAAATTGTGGCACACGTTTGCATTTACATCATCAGTGGATATGTTCCAGGTATATCTTCTCAAGGTCGATGTTTGTGTTTGAAACTATGTGAGAGTCCCTCCGTTTGACATTTTTGTCTGTAAGTATATTTTAGGGATTCTTCTAGATCATGTGCTAAATCTTGTGGTGCTGATAGGAAATCTCATATGTCCACTGGACTCGGAGTTAACACTTGCTTGAGAGCCCAGTCCAGTGGGCAGATAAATCACTGTGTAGTATAAGGTGAGTTCAAGGAGCCAAACACTCAGGAGAGGAAATTGATGGCACTTTGCAATAGGTGACGGTGTTCTTTAGAAGCTCAATGTGTTTCACAGACGCATTGCAGGCAAAGAACACTAATGCCTCTTACCTTTTTAAACCTCTCTTCTTGACGGTCATTCACTGAAATACATCTTGGAAGGATGCTTGCTTCTGTCACTAAAACATTTACAACTGTTTTCCTGCACCTGAGATCCTTCTTAGAAGACATTTGCCTGCCAGTCCCAAGCTCTATCCCCACAAACCACAGTTGTCTTGTGAGTAATCTGTCTTCATCTGCAGCTGTGTTGCCCATTCACACCTCCATGACCTTTGGGCCTTTGTCTTTGCTATTTCTCTAATATTTTATTTGAGGACAAAGCCCTTCTAGACAGTTAACTGGGTGCTTTATGGTTACTGTGGCTGTGTTGAAACACAAACGCAACTTGGAGAGGAAAGGATTCATTTGGCTTATATTTCCTGAATCACAGTCCATTTCGGGGAGCAAAAGTAGGAAATCAAACCAGATGGGAAGCTAAAGGCAGGAACTGAGGCAGAGGCTATGAAAAAATGCTGCTTACTGATTTTTTTTTCTCATGGCTTGCTCAGCTCAGCTTTTTTTTTTTTTTTTTTTTTTTTTTTGAGAAGCCAGGATCACTACCAGACCATGGGTAATAACACCCACAATTGGGCTGGTCCCTCCCACATCAATCACTAATTAAGAAAATCTAATTAAGAAAATACTCTACAGGTCTGCCTCAAGGCCAGATCTTATTAAGGCATTTTCTTAATTGAGGATCACTACTCCAAGATGATTCTAGCTTATGTCAAGTTGGCATAAAAACTAACTAGGACACATGTTAATAAAATATTTTTTTTCAATAAAAATTGCATATCTGGGAGGGGAGTGCAATGACTGGAATGTAAATAAATAAAATAATTTTTAGAAATCTCATTTCCTTTTAGTGTAAAATAAAAAGGTCACCCATTCTACAGAAGACATTTAAATCACCTAACTCCAAAGATGATATGATATAGAAAAATGCAATTTAGATAACCATAAAAATAAAGTAAGGTAGCCCATACTATAAAATATTCTAATCATAGTAATAAGTATAATAACCAAAAAATATCTCTTAGAATATGTCGGGCCTGACATGAAGTCTAATCTCCATTCCACCTTTACCCTTCAGTCCCATACACAGGTAGAGGTCACATAGGTGGAGGTCTTGATGAACAGCCCCCAGGCCCTAGAGAGATTTACATACTAATGAGGTACCTGAAGACCAGAGGGTGGAGCCGATTAAGCATTCCTCCCCAACCCCTCCCTGCTCTTTCCCTCCCTATTTAACTCAGGTCTGCCCTGGGTTTTGTGGGGTGTGCATCCAGATCCATCCACCATCCACCATGCCAATAAACCAGTTTTGGAAACCCAAGGACTTCCTCATATGTTGGGGCTGCACCGTGAGGAACCGTGGTGAACAGCCGGGTCTAACTTCCAGCTGGAGGAACTCAGGTGTTCTCAACCAACTACACACAGCGTGTGTGAGAGACCCTGCGGTTCCCCAGCCGTTTTTATTTTTTTTTCCTACATCTGGTGCACCAACGTGGACCACGAACAGCCACTCATCTACAAGAACCAATCTTCCTGGCTGAGTCTGCTAAACAGGTATACTTAAAAAGCTCCCACACTTCCACTTCTGCCATGCTGAGCCATGGTTCCAGTAGACTGAGCAGTGACAGACACACGATCCCACAAGACAACATTCCCTACAGGTGATAGAGGACACGGGAAGAGCCAGCTCCAAGAGTGCCCCCTCCCCTGCTGGTGCCCACAAAAAAACCTCTCCAGGAAACTCCAGGACAGTGAGTAATCTCCAGCCTAGTTCACAAGACTAGGCAGGCTTCTTTCTGTCTCTCCTCCTCTCTTTCTCTCTCCACATGTTCCTTGTTAGCTTCTTCTAATTCTTCGCTACCACCAGCTCCTGCCTAGTTCAAAAAGACTAGGTCCCACTCTTTCTCCATGTGTTCCTCGTCAGCTTCTCTGCTTTAACTCCTCTCTTCCTCTTTCTCTCTGTCTCTCCCTCTCCATGTGCTCTCCAGCTCAAGGCCAAGATGGTGGCGACTCCCTAACCTCCACTTTGCCCATCCCCCAACTCCACAGAGAGGGCTCCTTCACAGCTAACAACTGTCTTTCAAGTCTCAGCACAGCACCTGCTTTGACCCTCCTTCTAAGACTCGTTCCTCAGGTGAGAGATTTCCCTTTTCGTTTTAAGCTCTCAGGAGTTCAGACTTCAGTCTTTGTGCTGCCTGCTAACATAAGTTTCTGTCTCTCTCCCCACGTGTTCTCCAACTTGACAAGATGGCAGTGACTTCCTAATTTCACTCTCTGCCCCTCCCCCCAGGGGTGCCAGCTAACTTTTCAAAAACACTGACTCTAAACTCTAGTCCCCAGTGTTCCCCCCCCCCCCACCAACCCCAGGGAATCACACAGCCTGCTAAAATGGGCTAACATAGGCTTTTCCCCCTTTTCTCCGTCATTTGCGGCCAACTGTGACAATTTAATTCAGTCTGTTTGCCTGAAAAGCAACAGGGCAGGACCCTGCTTGCTACCCAGCCCTGTGTTCCTTAGCCAGCCTTCTTCACAGTTTCTTCAAGTGGCTAAAAATGCCAGGCCGGGCCTGGTTGACGCCTGCTAGCTTACCCCAGGAGCTGCTGACTCCAATCCAGCTTCCACGTGTCTTTCCCATAGACACAGACTTTCACTCTCTCTGAGTCTTGGCTCTCCTATCAAGCCTATATGTCTCTTCCTCTAACCTTTCTTCAAAGTTAGCCTTTTCTCCTTCTCTACATTTAAGATTTCTAAGAAAAAAGGGGGGAATACAGGACCTCTCTGCCAGAACACCCAGATGCCACATGGCAGAGCAAGACCTTCCTCTACTGCTTCTAAACCCGCCATTACTGCTTCTCCACAGCAGGAAGACCTACAACACCAATCCTGTAACTTTGTTTTTTTTTTTTTATTAAACATAACATGTCTATATGTTTGGAAAGGTAGACCCATGTCAAAAATAAGTGTCATATATTGATAATATAGAACAGAATGGATAATAATTTTAATTTCAAAGTATATGGAAAATATATATAATAAAACATTTTCTTTTTATTTCACTATATAGATACAGTTACCATTTTTTCTTTTTATAGTGACAATGAAATATCATCTGTGTAATCTGGGATTCTTTCTGTACGTATAATTCTCTTCACTTTCTTCCTATGTGTTTCAACATTCATACACACACGATAGCATTCTACCAATACATTGCTTTACTTTCATAGATTAATACTACTAAATCTCAAATTCACTTCATGTTTACACAGTACTTACTACCTTCAAGGTGCCTTGAAAGATTTCTCATGCTGAGCTTAATTAACTTTGTGATTGGGCATGTAGATGGCATAAAAGTGTCTATCTATTTTAAAGCACAGTGCAACTGTGAGAATAAACAATCTCAGAGATCCCTACATCTAATATTAGTCCACAATAAAAAGGACCAGGGCCCCTTGCAAAATGGATTATTCTAGAGCTAAGACACAATAAAAATTGAGATGACATTGGAACTAATTTTTTAATGTCCATAAAGTAAAGTTGCCAACAATGAAGTTGGGTTCATGCTGGAAAAACACATAATCAATTTAAAAGTATCGCTAAATTGCCCAAGTCACAACAATGTGACTAACTAAAACAGTAAGCAGTACTGAATCGTAAAGAAGATTGTTTGCTATCCTACAAATATAAATGAGAGAAGTAATATATAAATGGAGGGGGACTGGGAAAATTCTTCAGCTTTTAAAGGACTTTGTTCTCTTAAATAGGACCTGCCTTGGGTTCCAAGCAGCCACATAAGTAGCTCACAACTTCGTTTATTTCCGGTTCCAGCAATTTTGATGGTCTCTTTTGCCCGTAATAGAAGTCACATACATGATACACATACATATATTCATACAAAACATACACAATAAAAGAAAAATAACTAAATATTAAAACACTGATATCATCTCTGATAATTTCATGTTATCCCCATACATAATCATTCCAAAAAAATCTCCTTTTGTCTTCAAATGTATGATAAACAGATACATTCATCTCCCAATGCTAACATGGTCATGCTTATGTTTGCTAATATCTTACAATGGACACCTTGCTCTCCTGTAGGACTCCTATGATTTATTCTACACAAGCAACCAGAATGCTATTCCTGCAATGGTACAATAGGTTGACTCAAAGATCTACTTAGACATATCAAACAGCTTCATGCTTCCATTGTAGTAAAATTGCAAGTCCTCACAAAAGCCATGTGTATACCACTCTCCAGTATCAGTTGAGTACTTTTCTTTCTGTCTTCTATGGCCCTTATTCTTATACAACAACCTGGTTTCTGTCATTTTAAATATAGAACAGAGGCCTCAGTATCAAGAATTTTGCACAGAGGAATGAGGCTCTTTATAATAATTTTGGTTTGGCAAATACTCTATATCATTGGTTCTTGAGCATGTGTAGAGCCTTTGATCTCTTCCTAACCCTGAGTACGTGACAAATGTAGTGTGTTACTAAATGATGATAAATTAATTTTCATCATGCAAGGTCTAAAAATAATATAAACAGTAGAACCCATCCCTTTTCTTTCTCTCTATGGGTAATCAAATAACCTGAGTTCTATCTTCAGCAGTTTGTTAATCTTTCATATGATACCAAAACCTTACCAAAACGTGACATTAAACTCATGAGGTTCTGAATAGAAACCTAAATTAAGTGTGAAATCTCTACACACAAAATCTACAATAATAAATAGGTGTAATTCGTGACAAAGTGGTTATGATAAGTTATTTCACAGCAATGAGAATGAATTTCTTATTGTTTCTACATAACACAGGCATCTTCTGTCATTACTATGCCATCCCATTACTGCAGATATCTCTTTAGTATCTATTCCTCTCTGATGCCATGTAGTATGAATTTTTTTATGAATTTTTTTATTGCTTATAGACTCAGTATTTTTAGTAAAGTGTGAGTTCTGCAGAGACAGTGTCCTCGATTTCACGTCCTGCCACAAATGCAGTTTCTAAAATGTTGCTTTCACATAGTAGGTTAATAATTATATGAGTAATGAATGGATGAATAGACACATTGATAATATTTAAAGAGATACAAGAAGCCATCATGGCTAGCCACGATACCTATTGATAGATTGCTTTAGCCTCTCAAGATTTAACTAATTTTCTGAATGCCTGGTGGGTGGAAAGCAGAGTGTATTGATACATGGAAAAACAAATCTCCTAACCCACTGAGTCTTCACTGCCATTCAATAATACAAATAATTCAAATAATAATTCAAAAAGCTTTTTGTTTTGCATTCTCATAAAATCTAAGTTTATTTAGATTCATTTTTTTACCTATATGTCTGTGTGTGGGCAATGTGAGTGTATACTATGAGTATGTCAAGGCATGTAGAGTCCAGGTGAAGACATCAGATCTCCTGGAGCTATATTTATTGACAGTTGTGAGCCACTACGTATAGGCATTGACTACTAGACTTGGGTTCTCTGAAAGAGCACAAAGGTCTCTTAATGACCGAGCCATCTCTCCAACCCTGAAAATATAAGGTTCCTGTAGAGACTCTGAAGGATTGATCTAAAATTCTGAATCATTCACACTATAATACAAGTATTATTTCAGTATAATACAATACTTAGAAGTTCAGGACCCAAAAAGGTGCTTTTGTAGAGATGCTACTGTACACGGGGTTCTGAGGAATAGAGAATTACCTTTGATGATAGGAGTCTCTATTTTAACCAAAATCTGTACCCCAAGCTTTGGTACCACAATTGGCATGTACTGTTTACTGATAGTGTGATAGGAGAGATGGTTTCAAGCAATGAACTTATTATAATGCAAGCCACAGTGAAACACGCCTTTTCGGAGGATCAAGGCAGTATAGGAATACAGTATAGAGTCAATACGCTTTGACAATTTGGGTTGCAATTCTGGGGTGACACTGTCAGGGTTAAACCCTCTCCTCTGCAATTACTAGATGTGCAACTTTAGAAAAGTTATTTAATCTCCTTGTGTCTGGTTTTTCTCATCGAAAACTTGAGGATTGTTTTTATCGTACGGAGATAAGATAAATCTTGTTGCGAAGATTAAATAAAGTAATGCTTGTAAAAAGCCATGGCAGTTTCTATCTAAGAATAAATGTATAGTAGATGTATTTCTTTTGTTTTCCTTGAGAAAAATGCCTTATAAAACAATGAACTTTACTAATGAAAAGCATTATTATTTGGGACATTTACTGTTTTTTTATTCTAGTCAAGACTTATATATGCAATATAATGCAATCTGTCACACCCTAAGATTAGAAAATATTTTCCCCCAATACTATTTTCCTTGAGTACAAAACTGCATTTGGAATGAGTTTCAAAGGAAGTTTCCATTTAAATTTAATGTGATGCAACCACATGTTTTCGTGCTGGCAATATCTTATTTCATTTTTAGCTTTCACCTAATTCCATATCCTTTATTTTGTGGATTCATTACTATGCAAATATATATGCACTATATTCAAATGCATGCTTTGAGGATTATGCTACATTATATCACTTCACAATTAAACAGATTGCATTAAGTTTTCTCAAGTTAGAACTGTTTTATGTAAGTTGGTACAAGTCACTGAGTCAAGTCAATAACCAAGATCTTTCCTTTGAACTAAGAAAACACTAAAATGATTTTCTATAGATATTAATGGTGAAATTATTTTTAAAAAATCAAAAGTGATGGGCTGGAGAGATTGGTCAGTGTTTAAAAGATCTGGCTATTGTTGGAGAGGAACTGATTCAACTCTGAGCACCCATGTAAGTCATCTCCTTCTCCAGATGAAGTCATTAACTCTATCCTGCATAGATACCCGTATTTATGAATAAACATTCATACACTTTCACATAATCAAAAATTAAATAAATCTTTAGAATATGAAAACTATGTTTGAAATGATGAATACAGGTTCTTTGTATGCAATTACAATTTTAAATAATCTTAAAGTGTATTTTACCTATATTTATAAACATTAATTTACTGTAAGCTTAGCAGGTGGAGTCAGAAAGTTCAGATTATAAAGTCATCCTTGATTACACAGAACGTCACAAACCAGCCAGAGATACATGAAATTCTACCTAAAAATAAATAAAAAGGAACAGGTTTCTTGGATATGTGGCTCAGCAAGGCATAGGTGTTTGATTTCAAGCTTGATCTTTAAAACTGATTCCATAAACTCACGAGGGAAAAGAGAGAAAAGCAAATTCAAAATTATCCTCAGACCACTACATGCATGCCTTGGAATAGGCATTTTCAAATCCAAATACTTGCCTCTCCCCCAACAATCATTCACTTAAATAAAAATCCAGACAGAGGAGGGCTGTCATCTGTTCTTTTAGTTAATGAATCATCTAAAGTTCTCATCTTTTGACACCCTACTGTTATCTATGTCTTTTTTATTATATGATAATACCCCAAGTTTGTAAAATAAAAACAAACTGAAAGGAAGACAAATACTAGTAAAAGGTATTCTTACTTAATTGATTGCTGATTATACATTATAAGAAATGGAGCTAAGACATCATTTTTCCAGGTTTTGGAGGTTTGGGGTGTTTTGTTTTGTTTTGTTTTATTATGAGCTCCACCTCTGGCCTTAGATTTTTTTTGTTTTTGTTTTTTTAACTGTACACCCTATCATTCTGACATAAAATATTACATTTTTGTCTTTTATCAAGTTTAAAATATTAAAAATTAGTACACAGAGAATCCTTGGATAGTTAGTTGTTTCATGACCTGGTTGGTGCCGCTTTTATACAACTATTTATTTTACTAAAATAAGATTACTCGAACTTTAATGTTGCAATATCATGATGCATGCCAATCTAATCAAGACTGATGTTAAGACAATGTAGATATGCCAGACAAAGGGATAATTCCTGTGCCAAGATCGGTAGACCAAGATGTCAAAGATATTTTATCACATAGCTTAGAA
Source organism: Rhabdomys pumilio (assembly GCA_030674055.1). Lineage (NCBI taxonomy): Eukaryota > Metazoa > Chordata > Mammalia > Rodentia > Muridae > Rhabdomys > Rhabdomys pumilio. The sequence continues at coordinate 72,001,734 of JANHMN010000002.1, read as the reverse complement.
CAGTGTGACATTTAGGGGCTATTTACTTTTAGAATTTTCCATTTAATAATTTTGCAACTGTTGTCCTTAGGTAAATAAAGTAGTGAGTAAATTAGGGGTGTCTTGGTGCTTCCATTGCTCTGAAGAGACACCTTGACCAAGGCAATTTTTATAAAGGACACTATTTAATTGGGCTAAGTTCAGTCCATTGTCATTATGTTGTAAGCATGGCAGCGTCCAGGCAGGCATGGTGCTGGAGGAGCTGAGAGTTGTACATCGCAATCCAAAGGAAGCCAAGAGCAGAGAATTTCCAGAAAGCTAGGAGGGGCTTCTCCAAGCCAACCTCCACAGTGACACGTTCCTCTACCAAGGCCACACCTACTTCAACAAGGCACACTTCCTAAGAGTATCACACCCTGAGGGCCAAACACTCAAACACACGAGTCTATGGGCCAAACCTATTACAAGGTACAAAATGTATGTCAGTGACTCCCATGGTCCTAGACCTAGAAGAGAACAAGTTCTTCCCTGGAATGGAAAAGATGCTTCTTTGGCAGCTCCATCAAGTAAGTCTGCACAGAGCTACCAGGCATTACCTATTGGCAAAAAAGTATGACCCATTACTGCTGGAAGTGGTGAACCATGTTTTCTTTTTCTAATGGTAATATTGTGAAGCTTTTAAAAATTATTTAGAACATAGAAAATTGTGTTTATGGCAAAAACAACCTCTCATTAAATAGACTTTTTTATTTCTTTTCAATCTGTGTACACGAATAAAACAGAGTAATATCCAATTATCTTTTGTGACACACACAACAAAAAAAATTGATAAAATACTTTAATACTAGTGTTCCTGTTTTATATATAATAGAAACCAAAACTGTTTAGACTATTATGAATTTAGTAATTATATATGTGCTAAACATCACATGGAAATTTTTAATAAATATATTTTGCATTAATTTTGTCACTGAAACAAAATGGTGTAAAAGAAAAAAATTTTTTGGCTCAAATTTTCAAGGATTTTGACCATGATCCATATGTCTGTTGTTTTTGAAAAGACGAGGCAGAAATATATCATGGAAGAGAGAGGTAAGGGCATAGCAGCAGTGGTGTTTGTCATAGGATTTCTAGTATACAGAGATGAAAATAAAGAGCCAGGGACATGCCAGGTGTGGCCCACATCTTCAAATCAAGCCTAGCCTTCCATGGTCTCCAACAACTTCTAATAACTTACCCAATCCTAAATCCATCAACAGATTAATCCATCAATTATGTCAGAGCTTTTATGATCCAATTACCTCTCAAGAACACCACTAGCTGAGCACCAGGCATTCAACAAATGAACCTCTGACCTTTGAGGGAACAAACTCCTGCTTTTAACTCATTCAGTATGTTGTATTTTGTTATGAAATCCTTAGCAACTTAATAAGAATCTAGAGTAGTATTACATTACATGTGTAGTATTCTAACATTTATGTTGTCTTCTTTGTTCACTATTTTATTTTTCTTCAGTTGTCATAAGCTATCCAAAGCCTTGACGATAAGAACACCAGAATAAAAAGTATCTTATCTGACATTTAACATCCATCCTTACTCCTAGTGTATAACACATTTCCCATTTAATTTTTTCTTTGGTGCTGGCAGACCGATAAAATGTTAATATAATAGCAAGGGTTTGCAAATACAGGAAGTGACATTATCAAGCAATCAATAACACAGGTCTGTCCTTTCTAATGTCATACAAACTTTTGGATATAAGAACATTGTTAGTACAATAGGAGACCCATTAGCACATACAATAGTTTTGCCTTATTAACAGCCATGTTCATGTTAGCAATTTTGATCTAATTTAAGTGATGTCCCCATTATGGTGGCAAATTGTGTTTTCATTAATACAGTGAGAAAGCCATTAATATGAAAATTGCTCATTCAGAATTACATTAGTGAAGTACTTATCCTATTATCACTAAGAAGATTCTAACCTAGGTGCTAAGAAATATGAGTTGAAGCATCTTCTAGGGAAGATGTCATTGTATTTCTTAGTATGCTATACAGAACTTCTTATGGTTTCTTCACACCTTTTACTGTGTTACTAATGCATTATTTAAATTAATTTTCTACATATTTTGTGTGATGGAACACATACCCTTATATGTTCACATTAAGATATTTAACTCTCCCCTGCATATTACTCAGAATATTAGTAAGTATTGTGTATTAATTTTGATTTTATTGTAACAGAATCTAACTATAATCTTATGCAAAGAAGCATAAAGATATGTGTTTAGTGGGAAAGTCATGTGGGGAATTGACTTATAAAAATCAATGACGAAAATCACTTCATTGGGGAGGGCTTACAACTTCAGAAGCTTAGTCCATTAACATCATGGCAGGAAGCATGGCAGTGTACAGTTACAGAGGATGCTGAAAGACCATAGAGTTCAGCATCCTGATCTGAAGGCAGCAATGAAGAGATTGGATGTGTTCTACACTGCCTGTAGTTTTACCATTTTAAAGCTCAAAGCCAGGCCCACAGTGACACACTTCTTCTGACAAGACCACACCTCCTCCAACAAGGCCACACCTCCTAATGGCACCATTTCCTATGGCCAAGCATTAAAATACATCAATCTATGGGGGCCATACCTATTGAAATCACCACAATAAGAAACACCAGACATAATGCTGCTCTTGTATACTGTGTTGACAACTAACTCAAGATTACAATAGAAATATCTTTGCCTATTCAGATTATAAAATATAGACTGATTTGGCCAGTTATATATAAGCAAAAATGATACTACTATGTTTTGAATCTTCATTTAGATTTTAATCACTACCCTCAATGCCCTAGATCTCCTTTCTTTTATAATAAAATGCTGGAACTCTCTAAACAGGAATGCTTTAATCAACTGGGATATCAGAATATGGCAATGGAATGTAAAGACTTTCACAGAGAGGAGTCACATGGCAAAGCCAACCAGGGAGCTATGGCATAGACAAAGCTGAATGCCAAAGGTGAATGTAGTAATGCTTTATTTGATTGGAAGTCAGCAACTGGAGAGATAAGAATAAGCTTGTGAGAAACAAGAGCTATGGAATAGGAAGAAGTGCAACTGAAATTACAGTAAAGTAATTAATTATGTTTCCATTAAACAACAATAAAAGAACCAATCACTGTGAGAATATGTTCGGGAAGCTTATTATGTATCACTTAAGGAAAGGACCATGTAGACATCTAGAAGATCATGACCCGCCATTGTCTCTTAGAGGGTAGGAGAAAACAAATGATATCTACTATAAATAGAACACTTTATACTTGTTCAAAAAGAACATGGAATGATGTGTTTTGTATTATGAAATATTATGAACTAAACGGAGTGTCAAAGCTGAGCAAGTAGACAAATCTGACTTGTGGTGGGGAAGTAAATCAGGTATGCAAAGGGGAGAAGGGAGGCTAAGGCTAAACTGATCATGAATGTCTCTGAGGATCTAAATCACTCTGCTTAATTAAACACCGACATTCAGCAGGATACATTGTGTGAAATCATTTTCATCTAGATCTTTACCAAAGGGGAAAAAGAATATTGGAATTAACAAGGAAGACCATAACTTCCTGAAGCTGTTTCCTCTGATCTACTCATCAGTTTATGCAGAATTTGGAAATATCTGAAAATAAACCAATATCACTGATAGGATGACTGAAATTCCAATCTTTGAAAAACCCAAATGTTTGTTAGACAAAGAGCACTAAAAAGCTAAGCCTTTCTAACCCAGAACTGTTCTTGTCTAAAGGAAATGCGGGGACAAAAAAATGGAGCAGAGACTGAAGGAAAGGCCATCCAGAGACCTCCCCACCTTGGGATCCAACCCATCTGCAGACACCAAACACAGACACTATGCTAACGCCAAGATGTGCTTGCTGGCAGGTATGGTTGTTCACTGAGAGGTTTTACCAGTGCCTGACCAATACAGATGCCAATGTTCGCAGCTAACCATCGAACTAAGCTCAGGGACCACAATGGAAAAGTTAGGTGAAGGACTGAAGGAGCTGAAGGGGGTTACAACCTCATAGGAAGAACAACAGTATCTACTGATCATATCCTCCAGAGCTCCCAGGAACTAAACCATCAAGCAAAGAGAATACATGGATGGGTCTATAGCTCCAGCTGCATATATAGCAGAATATTGCTTTATCTGACATCAGTGGGAGGGGAGACCCTTGGTCCTGTGGAGGCTTGATGTCCCAGCATAGGGAGATGCTAGTGTGGTGGAGCAGGAGTGGGTGGGTGAAGGAACACTCACTTAGAGGAACAGGGGAGGAAGGATGGCATGGGAGGTTGTGGAGGGGAGACCTGGAAGGGAGATGGCATTTGAAATGTAAATTAATAAAATAACCATGTTTTTAAAAAGGAAGGTTTTTTTTCATCATCTCCAGATAGAATTCTGATCTCTTCTGTCTTAGGCTCAGAATTAATGTAAGAATATTAACTTCTGCTCACTCAAAGCATTGTTTCTCAAAATCTGCAAATTTATTCCTTTATCACAGTTTTCAAATAGAGTTGAAGCATCATGTTCTGCAGATGCGCTCTTTGTGGTGGGCAGGGGTCATATTACCTCTTTGAGGACAAGGGTTTTAAGTTCTCACAGTAGGTAGTAGTTCAACAAAGTTACATTTTCTGACTCCTTGTCTCCATTTATAAAATAAGAAAAATAAGCCAAACTCTTAAACAAACGATAATACTTACTCCATGAGTATTAATTGATCAGGTTTGAAGAGTATAAATTCAAGCATGATGAATGGAATTTGGCTTCTTACAACTCTCTATGCCTCAAGTCATTAAGAAAAAAGAAACAATATAATAGTTCATTACTTCCTTATAATTTCCTTTCAGTAAACTTATCTTTTTTTTCCTCCTACAATTCCCATCTTCAGTCTGAAGTGTTTCACGTTGAAATCTGTGTGTGTTGTGATTGTTGTATTGATTTAATAACACTGCAACAATGCAGTTTTTGAAAGTGAAAAAAAAAAAAACCAGCTATGCTTTTCCCCCCAGTAGAGTCTATAGGTAAAATATGATTCTCTGAGTATTTACTTCCAACTTAGACAGAAGTTCTTTCATCATTTTTATCGTATGTACACACATTGCTTGCTATGGAATGAAGCTAATTCAACCAACCTATTAGACACACACTGTTTTCCATGCTGGCACTGAGAGCAAACAAGCTTTCAACTTGGCACTTTGCCTACAATCACTCCGGGGTCAGAGTCAACCACTAGGAAAGTTTTGGACATTTATTGCTGATCACTAGAGAAAATCGTCCTGTAGATATCTAGGAGCTTAAGATTCTCTATTGTCTTTTAAGAGACACATGTGTCATCCAGATCCAAGGAATAATGCTATACACAAACAATAGATCGAGGCACCTGGGTTGAGAAAAAGTAGCTGTGGAGTCAGCCTCAAATCCAGTGCATTCTAGACTACCCGCAGGTCATTCTTTCCTTCTCATTCTCTGGACTGCCTCCAAAAATATTTTTAATGAGATTTTCATTGAATTTCAAATCAATGTGCCAACCTAAAGAGAGAGCAGGGAACAAAAAAAAAAAAGAACATAATGGGATCATGAAGTGGAAAGTATAATGGTCATTGGCTGCTAAAATAGATTTTATTATGCTCGGTTCCTTAGTTCAGCAAACATAGGATATGATATTTGTCCTTATTTTGAAATTAAAGTAAAATATTAACAAAGTGTTGAAGGGTGGGGGGGCAGTGGACTGGTTAATGTCGTGCTGCTGGATAAAGATTATTCTATCCTGTGGGCAACATGTTTCTGCCTGATGCACTTTCTTCTGTTTTCTGTTCTATTACCATCCCATTTTTACTGATTCCCGTGCAGGGTGAGCCTCTTGTTCCTGAAAACAGTTTTCAAATCTCTGCTTGCTTTAAGTATAAACATGTTTGGAAGAAAGAAAAAGGAAAAAAAAAAAAAAAACAAAAACCACCTCCTCTGGGACTTTCTTTCCAACTTTCTAAAATGTAGGAATTCAACAGCTCCTATTGTTTTGAGCTCTTTCTGCAGCTAATTGCCACCAGTACTAGTTACTGGAAACAGAAACACGTTATGGCTCATATGTTATTAAGCTTCAGGCTGAGCTTCTTGACAGTTCTTCGTTATTTCTGAAGGACGTTTTCCTAAGTTTATTGTAACTCTTCCACTGTTGTCTCCTGGAAAAGCGAGCATCATTTGTCTATGGAAAATACTGCTGCTCGTCTTTCTGAATGGACACGTTTCTTCCTTCAGTAATGCTATTATTAGAATCTACTCATTAACTCCAGAGGAGAGGCTGTAGAACCATGTAAGGCTGTATAACTTGTGAGTAGTTTGTTGGGGAAAGCAGAGCCATGCTTACTAAAATGTATGGTTAGATATTGTGTGATCTCTCACTGTAGCTCCTGTAAGGAGAAGTTTTCAATTACAGAGATTTTCTCTGTGTTTGGACCAGTTTCAGAACTTTCCAATGTATGTTATATTGTTCATAGGATTTCCTTTCACAGACACTTTGTGTGTGTGTGTGTGTGTGTGTGTGTATATATATATATATATATATATATATATATATATATATATATATATAATTTATCCCTTGTTATCTTTTCTAGGTTTATACATAATTCCTTTTGATTTCTGTCATTGACACTAACTCAGACAAAGAACTAAGAAATAATTTAAGTGCAAGGATTTAGTTTGGGAGGTAATCTCAAGAGGTGAATGAAATACAGAGAGGAAAATAACCAGTGGTATGGGCTACTCTTCAGGTTATTATTTTCATAGTACTGCTATGGTTCTCTGGGAGATGTACAAAATATAACCTCAAGATATCCTCTTTAAAAATTATCTTGGGTGTCTTTTCACTTCCTTGGGGGGTGGGCACTAGCTCCCCAGTGTGTTATGCCTGTTAGTGTTTGACCTGAGAGCCACAGATGGCTGATGGGTAAAGAACTGTAGGGTGAAGGTAGCCATTGCAGTACCCAAAAACAGAGAAAGCCAAGGGCCATGAGAAGGAGTGGAGCTGTTTCCCTGCAATTATCAACACTAAGATTCATTTTTCACAGTTATGGCTCTTAGTTTGGGGAATAAAGTACCAAGTATTGATCTGCCTTAGGATCGATACTTCTTACTGATTCTTGGGAGAGTACTGCTTTTAATTTTGAACACTGCAGAGCTGGGACACTGTATTTCCCACTGAGCTCAACAGTGGGGCATGAAACCACACTCCATTATTCAAGAATCCTTAATGGGCACATATGGATCGTTGTGCTCAAAATCCTAAAGCCAGGCATTCCCATGGCCTATGTGACCAGGACAGTTTTTTTTTTTTTTCTCATAATTCTTGGCCCCCAACATTGAATGTTTTCTCAACCAACCAGTCATTGGTTTTGCCACTTATTTCTTGATTCATGGTACTACTACACTACTAGGTAAGATACTTTAATTCTCAGATGTAAGAAGATATAACTTGAACTGGCTCTAAAAATCAATAACTTTGGACCTACAGTAATGGTTCTGTAGTTAAGATCTATGACTCTCCTGCAGAGGACCAAGGTTTGATTCTCAGAATGATCATGGTGGCTCACAACAATCTGGGACTTCAGTTCTGGGGAATCCAACATCCTCTTCTGACATTCGCAGGGCAAATATACATATTTTATGCATACATACATGCATACAAAATATTCCTAAACATAGATAAAACTAAAAAAAATAACAGTAAGTATCTTTATTTACTGTGCTAATATATGTTGGTAGAGTTTGAAACTTCTGTTGTAGCTTTGGTTAAGTGTTTAATAGCCATTGAAGTGTGTTTTATCACTGTCTCCGCCTAAATTTGCCCTCTCTGCCCTAAAATAAAATATCTCGCTAAAATGCCAGCATTGGAAAGAACTCCAGACATTATACACACAGCTCCTATTCATCAGGAAAAAGAAAAGCACTGATCACACTGATTGCTAAAATAAAATTCTGAGCCTTGTCTCTTAAGTCCATAAGGATAATTGGATTGCACTTAAATCCCTTTGCATCTCCAAACTAAAACCTGTCACTGGAAAATAGAATGATCTTATTGTCTAGACAAGAGTGGCCTGTCTAGACTCCTGAGTGAAAGATGGGGCTGAGATGTATAGTTTTTCGAGGGACACACAGAATGAGAGGAAACAGGTCAATGGAAGTGGAATTTCTTATTGGTCTTTTAGATACCAATCAGGAAGTGTTACAGAAAGAAGAGAGCATAGCTTATGAGTAGTTTATCTGGAGTCTATTTCTGTATATGACTAGCTTTCCCACCTATATCACCATTCTACTGCTTGCTGGTTATCATATATTCCTGATATCATAATTTTGTTTCAGACCATTATCAGCACAGATACATCTGTCCCTCCCCAGTTTATGAGAAAAGTATGTCATGATACACTCATCAGGAAATGAAAACATCTAATGTGAGCTCCCTAGTGCCACAAGGTAGCATATTCCTATCCTAGGATAAGATCAAAACTTAGATTCCAAGCTATTAGTTTTACTAAATGTTCATTGCTCTTACCCTGTTGCAAAATTTTTAAAAGTCCTAAGTCAGAAGTTATCTATAGGTTCAATGATGATGCTTTCATCCACAAATCCTACCAAAGAATAACCCTATGTTCTCAAAATCAACATATCCACTACATTGATTTCCATGGATTCCTTAGACCATAGCTTAGATCCTAAAGTTCCCAGTGGATGGTCCTTCAAAATATACTTGCCAACATATTTAACAAGCCTGGTAGCTCCACAACTATTAAGTTGCATGAATAATGTCCTGAAGTTCCCCTTACTCCAGGCTGTGAATCCAACAGACCTTTGTTAAGGTTCACATGAGAGGTTCTCTAACTTGAACATATGTTACAATTTTATGGAGGCATTTTTACATCCTGACTACAGCTGCAGAGTTCTTGATTCAGTGCCTGTGGTGAAGGTTCTGAAAAGTTTGCATCTCAAACAAGATCCTATAAGGTGGTGAGTCTCTGCTCAGAGAACTCTTCTTTGAGAGTAACTTGTAAAAGCAATTAAATATGTTCAGGGGAAGGTGGTATTACCATACAAATAGCTTAACATTAACATATAGACTTCATAACTTTTACAAGCTCTTCAGCCTTCTTTCTTTTCTATTATTATTATTATTATTATCATTATTATTATTATTACTATTATTATTGTTATTATCATTATTATTATTCCTCCTTCAACTCTTCATACTTTTCTAACTCTTTTTGCCTCATCATACCGTCCTTTAACTTAAAACTTAATTATTACACAAAACACTTGAACTTGAATATGAGTTGACTATCTCTGCTCAAACTGCCATAGCTAAGACTGTATGTTGAATTTTTTTTCTGAAATTCTTTTTCTCATAAAAAGAGCCAACTTCATGCCTATATTTCTATTTCTATGACAGCCTATTAAGCTGTGTTACATCATCAATTACAGTGTCCCTGTTTAAGAATCAGCCTTTATGTGTACTTGGAGCTCATGTTTACTCGTTCATTGTATGGGCCATTTGTTTGTATGACTATGATAATAATGTTGACTGGGATTATGTATACATTCCGGTGTTACTTTCAAGATTAATGTTAATAAATATTGTCCATGAGAAGAAAACTAAGCAGAGCACTGACATGGTATTTTCTAAGAACCCAGACTGTACACAATTGAAAGCAAATCACTGAGAGGTTAAATTATGGCTCCCAAGACAGATTGCCTTGCTTCAAGCCCAGCTGTGCGACTTCCTAGCTACATGATTCCAAGAAAGTTACTTAATTGCTCTGGATGTGCATAGAATGCATGTGATTATAGAATTCTCCTTCAAAGATTATTGTGAGATGGAAACTATCCCAGGCACAATCTTTTACACTAATAGCTCATTATGAGCTACTTATTTAATACTGGCTCTCTGATTAGGGAGAACTTTTATATTTAACAAGTATTAATATCTCTTGTTCTGAGTAAATCATACAGTTCTGTTCAATATAGGTGACTTTTTAGACTGAGAAAAAGACACAGTTTTTTTGTTTTTGGTTTTTTTTTTTTTTTTACCTAGTTATCACTCAGAACTTGAGCCATACTATCGCATATGGTGATGAAGGATCTGAAAATCTGGAAGGCAGCAATAAACTTCTTCAAGTATATATGCCTTAATCATGGAATCAGAAAAATTTCAGTATTAAAAAATGTTTCATGTACTCACCATCAGAGGAAAGTTGTAAAAATTTTAATATTAGCCTTGAGAGAATTCTGATGCAGCATTACAGATCAACACATGAGAAGAATATCTCAGGATTGACATATTAAGATTAAAATGATGTTAAATAGTCAAAAGCTAATTTGGCATGTCTTGAAAACCTCATGGCAGCTGATGCTTGTGTTTGTGTATGGGTGTGTATGTCTCTATAATCATTGTGATGATGTCACCTCCCTGCATAGATCAAGAAACAAACTGAGGCTTGTCACTCTTACTCCAGCTATCAATTTGATCATTTCTGATTTTAATAGATTCTGAAATAATGCAACCTGGTATAAATTTTCTTTATAACCATATTTCTCCAAGGCTAAATAGTACTTTATGTTTATCTCTATAAAATTCAGAAAAAGTAGAAAATAAATACCATCATCTTTATGTCCCCATAGCTTTAGATTATGTCTCCTCTGCCTTCTCTTTTCACAAAACTCTCTACCTTCTTTCATAAATTCACATCTAAAATAAATGTTCAAACATTTTATATCATTAGCTAAAAAAGATTCCTCTCAATATTAGCCACTTTCTTAGACAATGAAAAACCAAAAACAAAACATTATTTTTACACAAAATTAAAGCCACACAAATTCTTATATTAAAATTTAGTAGAAAATATCAATTAATGGCATTTGTACAGTGACTTTTTGTATGTAAAAGAACTGCCAACTCCATAAAGCAAATGATGCAAAAATCAATGATTTATTTAATTATTATCTTTAGAACATAAATGTTTTATCTTATGTTTGTAGTGATAAAGCCACTCATTTCTTCAAGTTAAAGGGTTTGGGGGAAGGCATATGTTTGTTCTTGTAGTTGATAACAAAATGTTTAGGTATTGATTTCAATTGCTCCTTCCAGAATGTATGGTGGTTAAAAACAGAAGCTTATTAGTGACTGGCAAACATTTGTGGTTAGCAAAGATGAAGATCTGGTTTCATAAAGAATTCCGACAAAATGCCCACGATGAGCTTCCTGTTTCATTCACTCCCTGCTTCCTAAGCAACATGAATGCAGTCCTGCGAACTAGTGTCTGACTGCGCAACTCAATCAGATGTCTGGAACCCATGCGGCTTCCTTTTCACTCCTCCTGTCTTTGGGCAGATGCAGTAATGCCATTGGTACATCTTTGGGGAATTTTCCTTTCTGCTCTTCACCCTCATTACTCGGGCCATCTGGTCCTTTTCTGGTTTGCTTCTACCCAGCAGATGTGCTCCCACCTCCCCTACCACACTGACCTGAATGATCTCTGGAAGACGAGCATGCTCATGAGTCTGCCCAGGTACAGAGACAGACAATGAGGCAATGCCAAGGTCTTGACCCACGTAAAGACAAAAATATTTGCATCTGCTCAAAGCGAGAAGGGTATTTATGTTTATCATTCTCCTCAGACAGTATTTATTTGTTTTCTTTTGAATTCTGACTCAGAATGGAAACAAAATCATCATTTGTTCCCAAACTTGTTACTACAACGTTACAGGATCCAAATTTCTGCTTTTAAAAGAAGTCAAAATACTTTAACCCAAATAGTTTAAATTTGTATCACACTTAATACCAGTGGAATACAAGTGTTTAGTTGTTGGAAATTCATAGTTATTTACCATTGTTGATGTGTTACACAAGCATACTTATTGTATAGGAAATGGGTAGCACCCATTCTTATAGAAACACTCCAGTGAAAGATAAGTTCCATCCTATAAAACATATTATGAATGATAAAAGAATATCTATTTTTTTCTTTTGTAGCTCCTGAATTCAGATGCACATTGTGAACTACAATAGATTTGCAAAGAATGGAGATTCGTTTCTAGTTTCAGGAGAGAGAAAAAATGAAAAGAGTGATGGAAGTAGTTGATGAGGAGAGTTTGCCCACTGAGATGAAATCTCCATATGCATCTATTTAAATCCTAAATTCCATTTAAATGTTATTCAAGATATAATGACCTGAAATGAAGATTAAACTTTTAAAAGTATTCCAAATTCAAACCTACTGAGAAGCTTAGGATAAGATTAAGCAGTAGCTGATAAAAGATTATCAGTTACTTATAAAAGTGAGACTTTAGTGTTAAAGTCGTCCATCATCAAAACAGATTTCTATTAAAAAGAACTCTGCATCATGGTACCAACATAATTAATAGATGCATTTTATATGGGAACAAAGGTATGGATTCTTTGTGAAACAAAAATCAATGTGAACTTACTTGGAATAATGTAGTCAAGAATGTTGGCTGGCCTTTGGTGATCTACCACTGACAGAGAGGATTTGTGTGGGGGGAAGTAGCCTCCTGATTCCTTCCCTGCATGATAATAATTTCCTTGCTGACATGCTATGAGTTGGAGCTCCACAAACCTCTAGAACCAATGCATTTTTTCTGAAAGCTGCCAATTAAGGCAGTGAATAAAAAAGCATTTATTGGAGATTACTAAACTAAAGAAGATCTGGAGGGTGATTAACATTTGGATCAAATTTTGACCTGTGCATTATCTAACTGAAAGCATGTAGTGGGTATATAAACAAATCTAATAAGTTCATAGAAGACCAGAGCTAATATCTGCACATATATTAGAAATCATTCCATTGTTCGTAATTTATTGGCTTTTATATCTAACCATTTATCTACATACCTTTAAAAGATTATTTCTCAAAAAAACATACTACAATGCAATATTAAGCACATGCCTTAAGTTATATTATACCTATAGTGTGAAAACTATAAAACTGAGTTAAGAAATTTAAAATAACGTGCCTTCTTCACACATAAACACTTTGCATAAATTGTGTTATAAACACATGTTTTTTCCATTAGAAAAGGATGATTTCTGAGTTCGAAGGCTCTGAAATCCCATGTCTAACAGCATTTTACTATCCTCAAAGTATAAGAATTTCATACAGAAATGTTCAAGATATTTATCAGATTATTATACTCACAGTAAATCTACATGTTCAAAACTTTAAAGAAATCACGACCTATCTGGTTATAACATAGTAAAACTATAGGTTTAACACAAATAAAAATTATCCATTCACGGCTATATTACACAATTAGTGTTTCATTATTTATTTGGAAATAATGAGAAAATTCAGAAGAAAATTCATGGGCTATTGGGGCCTATTTTACAAAGTTAAAAGATGGTCCATAGATTGTTCCAGGGAGGATACTGAGAAGACAGAGAAGACACCAGTTTAATGGGCAATGGAGTCAAATATTTGGGTTTTTGTTTTGTGTTTTTTTGCCTAGGCAGCTGTATCTACAAAAGACACATATGTTGCTACACTCACAAGAAAAAAATATGAAGTCATTAGTAACATTTACCAGACAAAAGCAACTCAATCTCTCTTGAATAACAGTATTTCTGCAAACAAGATCATTGTTCAAATATAGTCCATTCTCTTTTATCACATGGCCATAAAAGAAGAGGTTAAGAAAACTTGAATTTTCCAATAGTCAGTTCAAACTGGAGGCAAAAAATAAAATCTGCAAAACTAGATAAATGAAAATCTAGAATACTCACGCTATTTCTATGTAGAAAACTATTAGGCTGAATCTAAACACAAAATTTGAAATGAGTTCAATCTGCTATTATCTGAGGCAGGGAGTTTCTGTTTATTTTGTCTTGTTTAGTGGATTGGGCATTAGAGGTAATGAAATAATTAAGAAACAAAATACTCTAATTTTAAAATATATGGAATACTGTCGAGCATTACAAGCAATTTACTGTTTATTTTCTATGTCTTGGAAAACAACTAATACACAAATATATGGATGTGGCTTTCTCGTTTCAAAATGAAAGGAAGATATGTGGAAGATGGTACAGTTGATTTAAGTGGCTGACTTATAGCATGAGAGGCTAGATATTAAAAAACAAGTGAAAAATATTTTAAATATAAAATGTGAATTTAAGTCAAATGAGTTATTATGTGAAAATGGTATATTTAGTAAACTGAAGAAAAGAGAAGCTGTCATGAAGCAATATTTGTGCATAAATCTTGATGCAAAATTAAAGACAGATCAAAATCTCTGAGACAAAGCCTGTCTGCTGTCATCATACTTACATACATGCTGAGCAAAAGTGATGACTTACAGGTTTCCAATGCCTCAGCATAAGTCTTGTGTATCCCAATTTCATGAGTCAAATCTTACTTCCCACTACTGCCCATTTGCCAAGACTCAACCCGTATTCTTTCTCAGACTAAATAAGTATGCTTAACCAATATCTTTATATATATATAAATATAATATATTTATATATATACATACATATATATAATACATATATACATACACACACACACACACACATATATATATATATATTCAAATTCGATTGATTATTTTGACTCAGTTTATTTTCTATGACATTGCAACATTCTATCCTTGTTTTCTAACCTACGTGCTGAGAATGCAGCCTGCATAAAAGGCAAATAATTGAGCTACATATATCCTCTTTGATTTTTAACATTAAGTTTGCAAGGTATAGTACATGGATTTACTTTAAAGGAAGACCAAATCAAATGCAGATTTAAATGTAAATGTAACTCATTACCTCATTAACTCTTACTTATATGCTACCTGTATGATTTAAATGAGTTTAGTCCATATAAATTAAATTCCAATAAAAATTGTTACAGATTTATAAGTATACAAAGACATAAGGAAAAACAGTAGATTAAGTTAAATTTGCTTTCTGTTGTCTAGTGTGTGTGCGCGCACTAGACACAAAGAGGGGGGAGAGGGAGAAAGGGAGAGGGAGGATAGGACAGAGATACAAAGACACACACAGAGAGACACAGAAAACAATTAGTCCAATATTAGCACTTAACATAATAGAAGAAACTGGTTAAATACTGACAGGGATCTAGCAATGAACTGAATTTATGGGTTTTGATTAGTCATAACCTGAATTACTTATGATATCTTCCTGGAGATGTTTGTCCAGAATATAGAATCTAAATGATAACTTTCATAGCTTGTAAGGTTTTCTGTTTCATGCTTGTAATTTTTATTAACACTTACCTACCTAATGACAAAACTGAAGACAACATTAATTGGCCATAAAGTATTAAGAATTGTTTTAAAAAAAATAAATTGTGAATTTGGTCTTAAGGAGAGAAGAAAATTTTGATAGTTGACTTACTGACACATTCATTCCTCTTTTCGTTGATTGGGAAAAATTGGCACATGTAACTCTGTCAGATGTATTGATCATTCTAAAGACAGCTGAAATCAATTCATGTGGGAGTGCAAACCTGTGACTTTCTTCCAGGATACTGAATATAAGGTTTCTGTATTACAATACTGTTTTGCTTCAGACAGGATTTTTTCATTAACCATGATGGCAAAACTGGGGTGTTACATTCTTAGGTTGTACCAACAGCCATCTTTTACTCTTTTACTGATCCAAAGCTTGTTTCAGCCCTTTTTTTGTCTATAAATTTTGTCTATAAAATAACTTTTACTATGGGCTCATTAATATTTATCTTTTGAATATTTGTGGCTACCTGTCTGTAGTCTTGAGATTTTTATTGTATGTCAGAAACATATCTCATATTTGATCAGAATTTACTACTACGTATTTTACTGTCTACATTTTTCATTGGGAATTTATAATGCAATATGAACAATACATGTGAAGTGTCTGCTTTTTACATAAAGCTGGTGTAATGCCTCATACTTGTAATCAGAGAACTTACAACAGGATGATGGTGGTGAGCCTGCATCTAGCCTGGTTTACAGAGTGGTACCTAATCAAAAGAAAAAAATGGAGAAAAACAAGAAAGGAAGGAAGTAATGGGGAAGGTTAAAACAATCTGTTAGGTGCTGGAGAGCTGATTGCTCCCAGCACCAGCATGAACGTTCACAACCTTCTGTAATCCAGTACCAGGAGACTCAATTATCTCTTCTGAACACCACAAGAGCCAGGCATGCACATGGTATGTATATAAACATGCAAACGAAAGTACTCATACATATAGAGTAAAACAACATGACTCTTAAAAAACATGTTACCTATATGAAAATCAAAATGTAACCATAATTGACATTTTCCTGAAATATAGAGACATCCTAGATAGTGGAGACTATTGTGGAGATCAGAGACAATAGGAGTTAGGAGCATTTCTGCCTAGAATATTGGATTTGTCTCTTAATCTTGTTTCATGTAACTAATTAGCTATAAAGTCTGTTTATATCCAATTAAGTGTATGGATCTCATAGCGAATTGATATGTAGGAAATTTGACATAAGGAATAGAATAAGGGCACACTTATCAACTGCTGTTATGAATTTAATTCATAAGCTAGCTACGTGCTACCCAACTTTAAAGAATTTTTGTGATGATTAGGTAACACAAATATACACAGAACCTCAGAAAGGGTTGGCATAGCATAACTCTAGGTAAGTTGTTCTTAATACACTTACGCCTTTACTGTGGGGAGAGGCATAGTATTATGTGGGTGTGGGAGTTAGGAAGCAACTTGGGGGATTAAATTCTCTTCCACCATGTAGATCCTAAAGGTGAGAATCGAGTACAGGTTTGGCAAAGGGTACTGTTCACTGAACCATGTCACCAGGCCATGACATATTATAACTCTTCAAGTTTTCTTTTAATTTAGGAATTTCAACCTGATGATACTGACTGTTACGTGTCTGATAAGTATATAAAGTCATTAATAAATACAATTATATTTTGTAAGACTTGAATTAATCCATAAGCACTGTCATTCATTTTTATATGAACCTACTTTTATTCATCAGAAATGGTTTGCATAATAAAGCGTGGTTATGTGACTTTGAGCATTGAAAGCAGAACACGAACATTAACTGCCTTAACAGTCTCAGTGCAATAGTTTGTAAATTTCTTAACCCATTTTAAATTGTGAAGAAAGCATGAGAAATAAACATGTGTTCTTACTTCAGCAAATACCCAAATAAAACATTTTCTGCAGATATGTGTGTGTGTGTGTGTGTATACATATTTGTATATATAATATGTATAATTATATATGTGGATACGTATGTGTCTGTGAGTTTGATTCATAATGATCTATTTTGTTGAATTTCACTTTATTTTCTACTTCAGTTTTCATGCCTTCTGTCTATGCTAAGGTATTAAACTTTCAAAACATAACACAAAATGAAAACTAGACATTTCCTGTAAAAATCCTCATCTCATAACAAATAAACCTGTGTGTGCTAATTTGTTCTAAGAGATGCTATCAAATCCAGCTTTCCTCTGTGCCTTGTTTCATTACCTTGACTATGTCTTTGGACAAGTACAACCATCTCCCATACAGGCATTCTCTGACAGGTATATGAAATGGATGAAATGTTTGATCAGAGGAAACTCTGCCTCTTGTTTAATCCTCCTCCTGGGTTATTCAAAAACAGAAAATACCTACAATATAATCGACAGTCACCATCATTCTTAAAGCCCATCGTCTTGGAAGAAATGAGGATCTTGCTGGGAAAAGAAGAGCAAAGACAACCTCTGGGTCTTAATGTTTATTTTATACCATACCCTTTACAACAGAAATTCAGATTATTGATCGGCATTGCCTGATTCCATTTCATCGTGTCCCATGAGAGTTGAAATTGCAGACTGAGATAAACTAAAAGTACCAAGTTCATCATGTTTAAAACTGCTTTTTCAGGGTATTGCTTTCTTTCTGCTAGTCAGGGCTGTTCCTCTTCCACTGATAGGTTGTAATTGCAAAATGGATGGGGGGATAGCAAAAACTAAAAAAGAAATGGCAGTCCTGGTCTGATGTGGTATAGTCTGTGATGTGTGTCTGAAAGATTTATGTCCTGATTAAAGAAGCTGTGATTGGATTTCTGATAGAAAATTGTTTTGGTCATTGGCACATGGGCTGCATATTCTTTGATCCAAAGCCTTTTTCATTTACTGTCTTGAGAAACTTGAAAGAAATCTCGAGGGGAGAGAAAATACTGTAAAGAAAAAAGGAGATCAAATTTATTCTATAATGTAAGGCAAACATTATGATTTAATGACCAATAATTCATGGTCAAGATAGATTTCCTCCTTGCATGGTTTTTCTTCTGTTGACATCCCATTCAGTCGCTGCCTCATTCATGTACTGACTTCTTAGAAAATATTGTCTTGTACCAGGCATAGTTCTAGACAAACAAATGAATCAGTAAATACATAAACGGGCCATGCTGAGTAGCTGTTACTGTGGGTTGTAAACCAGAAAGGAATAATAAAAAAAAAAATGAGTGTGTGAGAATTTCTAATCCATGTCAAACAAACAGACACAGTTTGAAGAGATGAAAAATAATGCAAATGATTTTTGTTCTTAAATTAGATAGATACCCAATATCATGTTAGAAGAGGCCATATTTAAGTGAGCTAGTCACAAAAGTCTGCACGAAATTAAAGGCTCTAAGGATGGAATGGTCAACGGTGGAACATTCCAAACAAACAACCAAAATAAAATTATTATGTAGAGAGGAAAAACATAATCTAATAGAGGAATCTGGATGTGAGGCGGTAACATGGGTAGATAGAAGGAGAGTAGAGAGAAAAAGAAGAGTTTTACCACAAACACTAGTATTGCCTGTTTATCACCTGGGAACTCCTTTTTCTTTTCTTTTCTTTTCTTTTCTTTTCTTTTCTTTTCTTTTCTTTTCTTTTCCTTTCTTTTCTTTTGGTTTTTTTTGTTTGTTTGTTTTGTTTTGTTTTGTTTTTTTTGAGACAGGGTTTCTCTGTGTAGCCCTGGCTGTCCTGGAACTCATTCTGTAGACCAGGCTGGCCTCAAACTCAGAAATCTGCCTGCTTCTGCCTCCCAAGTGCTAGGATTAAAGGTGTGTGCCACCACTACCTGGCACCTGGGAACTCTTAAGCTACCAATCCGATACCAAAATGGTCAGTCCTGGAAGTATACAAATGACATTAAACAGACTGAGCAGATTGTACATAGGAATATACATATAGTAACCATTAATGAAAAAAAAGAGGCATTAGATTTGAAAAACAGCAATGAAGGGTTTAGAGAGGGAAGGTAATGATAGAAATTATGTAAATATATTGTAATATCAAAAATAAGAGAAGAAAATGAGCAAGAAAGTAGGGAGAACTATCGTAACGACTGAAATGTCTGCAATACAATATGTGGAATAGTTTAAAGAAAATACCTTTAGCCAGGGATAGTCTAGTTTGTTCTAGTTTGTTTTGAATTGTGGAGACAAACACCATAACCAAAAACAACTCTGGGAAAGAAAGGGTTTATTTGGCTTATACTTCTGCACCACAGTCTATCAACCAAGCAAAGTCAGGGCAGTAACTCAATCAAGGCACCAGGAAGTGTAAACTTAATTGGAGGTCACATAATAATGCTGCTTACTGGCTTACTTCCCCTAAAATTTTCAGCTACCTTTCTTAAACAACCCAGGCCCATCTACCCAGTGGTGGCACAGTACGAAGTGAGCTATAGGCCCTTGCACATTAATCATGGAACTCTTAAAGAATTAATAAGGTATTATTTACTCCCCCCAATAAAACTATTAATGTCTAAGGTGAATCTGACACCATCTCAGTCAGCACTTCTGGAGATCTTGTTGTACACTACCTGAGACTCACACGCGAAGGTAGTTACAGACCACAGAACGGATTTTGCAGTTTCTTCTCGATAATATGGCACCTCCCCTTGAGTGGCTTCTACTATTTATATTTGACAGTAAATGATGAAACCATTCCAAACACATTGACAAACACAAATGTCTCACCAGATCAATTCTTTAAATATCAAACTAATGTAAATTACATTTCCAACACCCAATATTTAATTAATGTATTTTGTCTTTCACAATTCACCTCCATATTTCATTATAGGCCTACCAAACTATCATTATTCTTTCTACCTTACAAGAATTTCCTGTCTACCATCTTCTTGTGTTTGTCTGACCATAGATGTAAGCACTGGTGTCAGAATCAGCTGCCTAGGACATTCGGTAGAGAAGAGCTGAAACCTGGAACAGAATTTCTTCCCAGATGGAAGGGGAAACTTTCACATGGCTCATTAATTATTTTTATTTCAGTGATGCAATTTTTTTGTCTTTAGTTAATGCCAAGTTTCAGACTCACATAAGGCCATCAATCTTGACTTTCAGTTCATCATGAAGTTGGGCCAGGGGGTTCTGAGTGCTCTTCATTTCAGACATTCACTCTGATTTTGGTATGAATTACATCAGGACAGGTAGGATGTCATGTTTTAAAAGAAGCAGTTTTAAAACATGTGCTACCGTCCTTCCCAGTTCCCTGTCTCCTATTTCTCAAAGCCATTCTTAATAGGTTGTTGTGTGGATGGTTATTGAGGATAATGCAATGGAGACAGAAGGCAGGATGGTAATAATGAAAAGGATTAAGATGGAAGACTGCAGAACAGAGGGTTAATTTGATCTGAAGCAATAGAGGGAAACCTTAAAAAGTTAGCATGATTTTGAAGACACTGATAACCATGGAAGATAATGTGCCATCAACCTGTTCTCTTGTTTCTTCTACTGAGGACTCTACTATCACTTCTGTCCCAGAAGCAAACAATGCACATTTTAAATATTCCATTACCTCGGTATTGAATGGAATGTGTGGCAGAAAGGACAATGAAGCCAAATAAAATAAGATTCAATTCCACTGTGTCCATTTATCAGATCCTGTGAGATTAACCCTATTGAAATGCAATTCTCATTAGAAGATTGTGTTTCCCTCAAGGACATTGACTCCCTGGTGCCCTGATCCTAAAGCGGAGTTTTATGAATCTTGATTACCTTGTGGAAAATGAAATGGATCAGAGAATTCCGCTTTGCATCTATTTGTGCGGGGGGAGTTAAATTTATTTCCTGCCAACATCAGCAATTCTGATTTTAGAGAATGCAGCTCATTAGAATAAGTTCTCCATATTAGAATAATGTTGCTCCACTCCCCCTGCCAGCTGCTCTGCATATTACAATGCTTGCTGAGAGCCACTGGGAAAACCCAGCCCTATTCACCTTCTTTACCATGAATTGTTGAGGTGAGATAAGTTTTACAAACAAACAGAGACCTTTCTGAGAGCAAAGCCGTAGAGATCCTGCACAGGACTAGTGCAAGGCAGACTCTCAGGGGGAAGTACTATGGAGCTCCCAAATTCAGGATGCAAGTCGCACAAGGGGCTTTGATATGTGAGGCAACTGGGAACAGTACAGTAGCCAGTCTCCCAGTGACCTTCTGGAGCTCTCCTTTCTCTCCATTTGAAATGGAGTTGAAATGATGTTAGAAATAATGTTACCATGCTCAAGATACATTCAGGTTTGGGTTCTTTTTAACATTTCCTTTTACATATACCATCTACCTCATCGGTATCCCCAGTGTTGGCAATGTTAGTCAAGACATTGTCCACTAAATGCATATAATATGGCTCTCTTCTCCATAGTAACACTTACATTTAACTTCTCATGCACTGTGCCCTCTCTCTCTCATCAAAATACACACACTCACACAGAGAGAGACAGAAAGAGAGAGAGAGAGGGAGAGAGAGAGAGAGATTTCTCATCAATAAGAATTGTCACTGAAAAGATATATGAAACCATTGAGACTGATTTATAGTGACTAATTTTACTGTAGCATCCCACCACTTCCAAACCTCAATGTCTTCCTTTAGGGTTAAAAGCAAATAACTTTCCTTGATACCAAATGCCCTTCCTCCCTCTTGTTTGGGCTGTTCATGTCAACACACTGTTGAGACAAAGTATTTCTGAGACACTGCGCAGGAAGCCTACCACCAATCGCTCGTTATCAACATTCCCTAATTTTAATTCCATCGGTTACTCTTAATATAATTGGTTGTGTCCACTGTTTCCTAACTCATTTGAAGTCATGTGACCTGCCACTTCCACACTTTAAATTATGTCACCTCCCTATTCACCTACGTATTTTACTTACTTACTTACTTACTTATTGATTTATTTACTTATTTATTTATTTTGTCATATCAGGTAGAACATTGACAATAAAGATTCACAAAGGGCTTGCCTGTCGACCTGATTTCAATCCTGTCTGCAGTATTTTCTGGTTCTGTACAAGTTATCACTTTCTTCAAACTTTTGTCTTCGTATAATTCAAATGTACAATCCCAAATGTCAGTTCTTGGACATATGGAAATCAAATAAAATGATACATGCCAAATATAGGGCTCTGTGCATGCAAAGAGTAGACATTCATATAACACGTCCTGAATGTATGAGCCAAGCTCTATATTCAATATAAATTTTTTCACACAAAAAGCTCAGCCCTAAAACAATATGCAGAAATAAATCATGGCTACTCACTTGACAAAGAATCTTTCCTTTCTTGCAGCATCTTCGCTATCTTGAAATAATTATAGTTTTATTTAATTTTTAAATTTGCATTTCAAAATGGCTACCCACTGTTAGACAAAACAAAGATTTATACATGGTGTCTTTTGTTGTGTTTTCCACAGTGGTGGCCTTTTAAATTGTTTACTGCTTCGCTTGCTCAGTCACTGAATACAAATTTTCTTATTCATTTCATTAGGAGCACTTGTGTTTCACAATTTTTGATCCCATGAAATTGAGTTATGTGGGAAAAGACAGAAGCAAAATTATAAAGAATAGGTCGATAATTGGAAGAAAACACAGCACGTGTTGATATTGTTTTTATAATACTTATTCCTATTTCAAATATGTGCTTTATGTTAACTGACAGATGTTAAAACTCGTAAGAGTACAAGGTCACATTATACAACAGGTGAGAATCCATGGTTCAATTTAAGTGTGTAACTCTTCTTATTTTCTCTTCTTGGTACAAGTTATCAGAGACAATATTCAGTGTTCAGCTTCCCTGGCATTGACAACCATTTCCATCAAGAATTCTGGCTTCTTTCAAAGTGTGAGTGTTATCCAGAAAGCTTTATATTACCCACTGGCTTATGCTCTCTATTAATTCCTGTTAAAATAATTGTATGTTATGATCCATAATTGGGAACCCAGGCTATTTCTGTGCTGATGAAAAGGAAACAGGACATTTAAGAAGGAAGAACACTACAGCGGCAGCTGCTTGAATGTTGCATTCAGAATCTGTCAGCTAGGCAAGCAGTCAAAAGTAGCATTTATCAAGAGCATTTATCGGGTGGTAGGGGAGGGGATGCCCAGGAGAGAGTAGTGCTCTATTGATCCACAAGAAGTTTATTTTTCCATTCTGTGATATTAAAGTAATCAATTTCTTAAATAAAGCAAAAACACCAGTATTGATGATTGCAACGACGGTTTAAGGTTTCTAGGACAACAGTAGTATCATATTGATGCTGGGGTAACGCAAATGCCAGGCTTGATTGTGTTTGACACATCCACTGGTGGGTTTTGATTGCTAGCATTAATCCCTCACTGTGAAAAAGATGTTTTCAAGGTGTTGGGTTTAGGACTAGTGAATTAGGAGGACATAAAGAACTGTTTTGTTTTGTTGGTATTTTTTTTTTTAGCCCTCCCTCTATTCCCATAGATGTCTCCTGATCATAGACACTCAAGAAATGGGAGGGCAGTGTCATGAAAGAAACAGAGCCCAGTGAAGAAAAAGCACAACAACACTACCTATTTCTGAGGGAAAGTATGTCACATTTCTAAACATTTAGCACCTTGAGTATTATTATTCATAATTTCTGTTCAGGATGGTTATTTAAAATATTTTGCATGTGTGTTTTCTAAAGTCCTCCTTTAAACTTGATTTTTTTTAAAAAAGATTAACTTTATTTTTAACTTATGTGCATGTGTTTCCTTGTGTGCCACTTGTGTTTTACTGTGCTCTTGGAACTCAGTGTCTGATACCTAGGAGCTGGAGTCGCAGGTGGTGGTGTGCAACTCCAACTGGGTACTGACACTGTGATGTCAAAAAAGAAGCTAGTGCTTCAAACCTCCGAGCTATCTCTCCATCCCCTCCTTCAACTTGACTTTCTGGCAAAAAGATTTTACAGTAAACAATACATTATTCTTTTCCACTTTATGCTCACTCAGGTCAAGAAAAATCTACCCTCATTGTGCACCATTTTTTTAAATACAGTTATAGATAAGGTGCACGGGATATATGTGATTAATTTAATCACAAGCACAAGCATTGATATAATTGTGTGGTCAAATACTTCTATGTTTAGTCAGTTCACAACATTTCTTGTAGCAGCCTTTGTTCCAAAAGTTGAATTCAGGGATATAACAAGAAGAGGAACTTAGCCTTTGTGCTTTCTCTTACTCCTTTAATTTCATTCATTTCTATTCAGTGTAAGGATGGTAATTAAAACATTCTTACTCTGTGTACACTACTGAGTACAGGAAAGAAAAATCTATGAGCTCACGAGCAATTTAATAAAGTATATATTTTAATCATCATTATTAAAAGACAGACAGAATACCATTATTCATTACTGCAGATGAAAACCTTATGAAATCACATCAAAAACAGAAGTGCGAGTATCTTTTTTTAAAAAAAAAGAAAACTTTATGTATAAATATTTAGTGAAAGAAAATCATTTAAATATGAAAATAGCACACTATTGTTTAAATCATGACATGGAAGCATCCGTCTGAGACTGAGAATAAAAGACATCATTCAGCTGTTCTTGGAAATCTTTAGTCAACGACCCAACATAAACACAACCATATCTTTAAGTACATATTTTCTTAATGAAATTCATCGTGTGGAAATGCTCTATAATAGGTGTTATTGGAAGGTCGATGGCATAAAGAAGTGGAACTGACTAAAACAGGAATGTCCTTGGGGATGTCGGAGTCCTCCAAAAAATAGAAAAACAAAACAAAACAACAATAACAACAACAACAAAAAACACTTGCCAGCATCCCCTGCAAGGTGGTGTCATAAAAGAAGAGAAGAAACAAATTTTACACTTAGAATGTGGTGTGCATAATGCATTTAACACCTTGCTCAGTGAAATTTTACTTGCAAAAGCAATTTACTTCAGTGAAGATACAACTTTTTTTTCTGTAATAGCTTGTCAAATCACTGTAAAATTAGTCAATTAAATGTTGTTTAATGATGAAGAAAAAAAAGGTGTGGGTGGTTCACCTGTCAGAAGAATGGAACTTGAGTATTGTTGGGAAAGGGCAGAGAGAGGGGAAATAAAATTGGAGACAGCCAAGTTACAAAGACCAAACACAAACACACACACACACACACTCACACACACACACACACTCACACACTCATACACATTAACATATACATACTCACATACACATTCACATACACACACTCACATACACACACACTCACACACACACACACACACACACACACACACACTAAAACCCATGATTTCCCATGATTTTTAGAGGTGGCCAAAATCCAGTTTGGGGAAGATTTGCACATCCAACAGAGTGTGAAGTTTCTACACCAGTCCTCTAGGGAGAATGCTTGTGAATTCACTGAGGATTCCGGAGTCACTGAGTGTTTGGTACAGAAAAGGATGGAGTCACAATGGCTTAGAACTATTTATCTTGTGCTTTTAATAGGATAGTTGCATATTTGAACTTTGACACAGAGATCCATGGACCCCTTTATAACAGACCTTATAATAATTGTAAGAAAAGTTTGCCGTAGCAGTGTGGACTGACGGACCACTGATGTCAGAGCACATGTGAACTGTAGGGTCCGATGAGTCTTGGTTTGGGACTCAATCTACCTTCCCATTAAACAAGTGTGAAGACAAAGAATCAATGTGCAACATGCTAGGGAAATTACTTGCCAATCTAATGAGTTTCAGTGAACCTTTCTGAATTGACTATAACCAAAGTGTGTCTCTGAAAGTGTTGGTGTAACATGATGGTGGAAGTTCTGTGTTAATACAGAATCTGGCTGGAGATGCAGTGACAGAACCTCTGGTTCCCAGATGTGATGCACTTCTGTTAAATAAGTCAACGAACCCAAGACTAGTGGCATTTCCACTAATAGCCTATGAGCAAGCGCTGCCTTTGTCCTATCTGTGCCAAAGTTAACCCGGATAAGTGAAAAGGCATTGGTGAGCGTTGTTTTATGTTCCTGTTAAGACTTTTTAAAACCTAGAAATTGACTGAGTGAAAAGCAGAGAAAGAGGCCCTGTCTCTCGGCAGCAGCAGTACAGAGAATAGACCCACTGCCTTGCCCAGGCAGCACAGTGGAGTCATCCCAGTTGGCAGGGGTGTGAAGCGAGCAGGCCTGAGTTGTGAGTCTAGGAGAGCTGACTCCACCACTCATCGGCAGTGAGGTGGCATGGGAGCAGAGGTAATGCCACCCTCTCACGCCCAGCACCACTTCTTGCTACCTCCAGCAATCCAGAAATCAGTCACTGAGTCATGATCTCAGGAAAGCTAGCTCTGCCCCTCAACAGCTGCAGCACTTGGGAGAGCCCTCTCCATGCCCCTCTGCATCCCACCCTCTGACCTCATCTGAGCATCATAGTAAAGCTACCTCTGGTCCTGGGATAACAGGTAAGCCAGCTCCAAGGACAGACAGAGGGACATCTGGATCCACCAAACCCCTGCCTGAGGCCTGGTTGGGAATGATATGGGTGGGGTGTCCCCTCCACCCCCTTGCCCTTTGTTACTGTTACTGAGGCAGTCAGGAGAGCTCTCCCCAGGGTCATGAGAGCAGGTAAGCTGGTTGCAGCTTTCAGGAGAGGGGCCCTGCACTTCGCTTGAAAGCACAGTAGTACTCCCATGGTAGAGGGGGAGTGAGAGTCAGCTTGGAGGGCAAGAACACAGGAGAGCTGGTCCTGCCTCTTGGCTGCCAAAAAGTGCTGGGGGTGTAAGGGTGTCACCTGAATCAGTTGGGAGAACTCACCCTGGGATCCTGAGACCAAGTTAGCTGGCCACATACCTCATAGACTATAGCACTTGGGGATCCAGGCCCTTCACCTCATAGGGGCAACAGAGTAGAGCTGTCCCTCGTGGAGAGGGTGCAAGCAAGCTGGCCCAGAGGGCAAGAGCATGGGCAAACTTGCTCCACCATTTATCTGGTGTGAGGTGGCAGTAGCAGGGAGAGGTGAACCTGGGGCCATGAGAATGGGAGAGTTTTCCCTTCCCTCTTATTGGCTGTAGTACTCAGGAAAGGGGTTTCTGCACCTTGCCTGGGCAACACAGTGGAGCTGATCCTAATAATGAAGACATGAGTGAGACATTCCGAAGGGTGCGAGAGGGAAAGAGCTGGTTCAGCCCCTCACAGGCTGCAGCACTTGGGAGAGTGAGCCCTGCACCTTGACAGGGCAGCATAGTGGAGCTGGCTCTGGATTTGTGGGTGTGAGTGAGCTGGCCTCAAGGGCATGAAAGCAGGAGAGCTGACTCTGTCACCTGCCTTTGGTTGGCCTAGCCAGAGCAGTGCTGGAGAGCTCTCCCTGGTGGTATAAGTATAAGGGCTGTTCAGTTCACCTACCATCCAGGCCCAGATCCACAGCTCTGAATTGGCCCACCCCCAAATCTGTATGTCTTTGAACGGTTAGGATGCATGAAAGGGCCATTCCTGCTCTTCCAAAGCTGCAGGATCTCCGTGACACAGGGCAGGGATGGGATCATCTTGAGGAGTACCTATGAGGATCCAGTATTGGTCCAAAGATCTCGAACCAGAGCAAGGACTTGTTGCAATGGCATTTGCAAGTGAAGATCTGTGGACAGAGGGATGTACTGAGACACACTGACACACTACAGCTTCCATGAAGATATGCTTTCTATGATACGGATTGTTGTTAC